>LHCL01000043.1:68607-256659 GCA_001305275.1 Talaromyces verruculosus | reverse complement strand
TTTGCGAATTGGTGGCATTTTGACGCGTCGAAATATGTGAAATCAATATAGAAAGTTATTTTCGGGAGAGGTGGCCGGCTCGCTTGGGTGGCCGGCTCGCTTGTGAAATACGTTACTAGTATATTGTGCTGATATAGCATGGTGGTTGGTCAAGTAGAAGATGGGGACGGATTCCTTGACCATTGACGGGGAGCGAGGTGCGTAACGAATGGTTGGTAGGTAAATTAATAAAGTCGTTATCTCTGTAGCGTTCTGCAACACCTCCTTCGAAATCAGTATCTATGTATCTAAATCGAAGCCGATGGCAATTGGACCCCAGTCAAAACTGTACCGCATACTAAATAACAAATAAGGTATCGATGTTCTTCTGAAAAGAGATGGCCACAGATATATATAGTTCTATACATTGTCATTCGAGTCGTCGCTAGGTAGCTCAGGCTTTAAAATGGTCGATAGAGAATTGAATGTATGTCACTCATATATCATTCTCCCTATTGGGCTAAAAATCGTAGATGCAAACGATGTGTAACCGATAGGTACCCCAGTACATAAAAGTGCCACGTAATATACAAATATGTGTAAGTCAAACAGAGAACAAAGATGCGAAGACTTGTAAAAGAAGATTAAAGCATGGCTTTGGGGAAGTTCTTAATAGCCTGTCTAACACCCAAATCGGCCAAAATCTCCTCTGTACCGCCAAGAATGGCATCGAATTTGTAACCTCTGTTGAAGTTCTCGATAATCTTACCCATACCGGATTGAGTCAGACCACGACCACCGAAGATGTTTGTTGCCGAACTGGCGATTTCGCCGGCACATTGGGTAGCGTAGGATTTGAGGAGGGCGATGGGGCCGGCGAGATGTTTGGCTTGTTGTGCGTAGCTCATTTGGCACATTTGGTGGGTGAGGGATTCGAGCCAGGCTTGGTTTGCTTCGACTTGGGAGATCATTTTGGCGAGTCTATTAAGTTGTGTTAGTGGTTGTAACATTACACAAGCAGGTGAGTGGGAGGAAAGCATACTTTTGACGAATGGCGGGTTGCTCAATGAGTGGCTTCTTGAATACAACACGTTGGTTGCACCACTTCAGACACTCCTCAACAATAACACGGGACATGCGAATGACAGCAGCTGCCATCATGTATCGTTCGTGATTGAAGTTGCTCATAATCACGACGAAACCCTTATCTTCTTCACCTAGCAGGTTCTCCACGGGAACCTTGACATTATCAAATTGCACGAAGGCGGTTCCTGCAGCTGTGGAGTAGGAGGTCTTGATAAGTGTGGTCTCAACGCCTTCACCACGAGGAATCAAAATCACAGAGAACCCTTTCTTGGTTCGGCATCCAGTTACGAAGTAATCAGAGAACATGCCGTTTGTGATCCATTTCTTGGTTCCGTTGACGATATAGTATTTACCATCTGGGGTCTTTTCGGCGGTTGTGCGAAGACCGGCAACGTCAGAGCCGGCAAATGCCTCGGTGATGGCGAGGCACATCTTTTTCTTGCCGGAGAGAACCTCTTCCATCAACTGATCTCTCAGAGGCTTGTTCCTCAACCACTGCTTGACGGCTGTGAGACTGATAGACATGCCTGCCATGTTACCATCTTGGTAGCCTGTATTCCGATTAGCTTGGTATTAATAGCCAGATTTTTTATGACATACCTCTGGCACTTGATCGAACCATCTCCTGGGTCAGAATCATATCGTGGAAAGAGTCAAACTCTTTACCATCCACCACACCACCCAACAACTGGCGGCCGTGAAGGTGTTCTCCCGGACCCAACCTCATAGCTAGGATGTTGGTTTCCGCCATACGGTCAATCATTTCTTGACTGATATAGGTACCATCCTTCTCCTTCTGTTGGGCTTCCGGCGTCACATACTTGTCGGTGAATTCGCGGGCAGCTTTCTGCAGACGACGATGACTTTCGTTATAGTATGGGCTGCTAAACTCCGGTCGCAACCACAAGGGTTCAGCGTATGGCACAGCACTGAGATCGCCAGGTTTCTGGTCAATGACTTCTGGCGTCTCGCCTTCTAGAGTTCCTATGCATAGGTCCTTGTATTTGGTCAAGACTTCCTGACGATGAAGCTGGTAAAAGTCGACGGTGGCATCTTTTCCGGCGACTTGGGTCAACACGACATTTCCACCTGGATGGGCATCAAGGAAGTCCGAGAGGTCATAGACTTTGTGATCGATGATGACCCAGCAATCTTCGGCGGTCTTGTGTTTGGCCACTTCGGCGCGGCTAAGTACGGAGTGCGGCATGATGGGATATTCGTGCTGACTAGGATGTATTAGATGATATGTTATTGACCTATTCAAAGAACTTGCACATACCAATGGATTATATACGGCTGTGAAAGAAGAACAGAAGACAAGGAAGACAAAGAAATAAGTTAAAAGATAAAAGATGCAACAAGCTAACAGGAATATCCGGGGCATGCACGCTATACCGGATTAGGCCTTCAGCCGAGGCTGAATTCGGTAGATCTCATTAACCCTAGTTATCGTAATCGCAGATCTCTGATTGGTCAACGTTTTCGATTCACATGCCGTGACAGTCTTAACATTGGTTGTGTACCTATAGATTGGAGAATGTTTTCTTGAATATGGTAAATCCGAGCTTCGGAATGTTAATTCACACAGGTGCACGTCTTTATGTAGTTGACAACATAGATATCCCTGCATCGGATAACTACCGTAACTATTGACGCGGCCGATAGGGAACGGAAATATAAAATTTCCGCCTCAAAGACTGATACAACACTACACCAGCTTCCACAACAAGTCTTACCAAATTGTGCAACCGTTCGACATAAGATTCCTCATCGCGAGATATACGGAATCATAACCACAATATAATTATAGCAATCAATTCGAATACTCGACAGCTCAGCTCAAATCTCTATAGAGAACCTCCATTCCCCGCCGCGGGGCACCTATACAAAAAATTTTCCCGACGCGCTTTTCCTTCACAACTCATCAATCCTCACGGAATAAAGTTATAGCAGCGAGAATGTCTTTGCAAACGCCCACACAACAAGCCAACAACTCTAATCATGTCGACCAAGCACCCTCCTCCGCAACCGCCGCCGTCCTCGTCCCCTCCGCGCCCGTACCAGACGACGCGCGCAAAGTCCGCGGCGTCGATTTCGACGACTATGTCGACCGCGATATAACTGTCTCCGAGCTTGTCTCGAACATGTCAACCATGGGATTCCAGGCCAGTGCCATCGGAGAGGCTGTACGGATCATAAACGACATGCGCGCATTCCGTGATCCTGAGACAGGCGAAGGCACGACGATTTTCATGGGGTATACGAGTAATTTGATATCGTCGGGGTTGAGGGAAACACTGCGATTCTTGGTGCAGCATAAGCATGTCTCGGCTATTGTGACTACGGCTGGCGGTGTTGAGGAAGATTTGATTAAGTGTCTTGCGCCGACGTATCTTGGAGCTTTTAGTACGCCGGGTGCAGGACTTAGGGCACAAGGGTTGAACAGAATTGGAAATCTGATTGTTCCGAATAGCAATTATTGTGCTTTTGAGGATTGGCTGATTCCGATCTTGGATAAAATGGTTGATGAGCAGGAGAACTCGAAAGTTGCAGCCGCCAAGTCCGGGGATCCGGATGATGAGTTACACTGGACGCCTTCGAAGATTATAAACAGACTCGGCAAGGAGATTAACAACGAGGAATCTGTCTGTTACTGGGCATGGAAGAACGATATTCCAATCTTTTGTCCCGCTTTGACGGATGGATCGTTAGGCGACATGCTCTACTTTCATACATTCAAAACTTCTCCCAAACGTCTACGAGTGGACATTGTCGACGACGTGAGACGGATAAATACAATGTCTGTACGTGCAAAAAGGGCGGGAATGATTATACTAGGAGGCGGAATAGTCAAGCATCACATTGCTAATGCATGTCTGATGCGAAACGGCGCAGAAAGCGCGGTGTATATCAATACAGCACAAGAATTTGACGGGAGTGATGCGGGGGCACGACCCGACGAGGCCGTTAGCTGGGGCAAGATCAAGGCTGGCGCAGATAGTGTCAAGGTTTATGCGGAGGCTACGGTGGCTTTCCCATTGATCGTTGCCAGTACTTTTGCAAGAGCCGGTCGGGATGGCGTTGCTGCTGGCGGATCGAAGCAAGGGACTCCACAGAATTGAGCTGGATTGACTTTCGGTCTAGTTGATCTGGGATGAATAGACTCTCGGGAAGTCCTACTGCAGGGATATAAGGGTCTGGCACTACATTTGAGCCAATGTGCTACATCCTATGTACAGGAATACATGCTGTTCGCCGCCGTAGCCCTAAAGTGGGCCGGAGGCGTTACATGCATAAGTCTCCAACACCCTGGTATGCGCTCGAAGCTCCATAGCGAGAAGATACATGTATCAAATGACTCGAGAGAGTCCTATTGATAACCCCGCGAGAAATAATGGGGTGAAAGCACGTGGCGAATTGCAGTTATCGTGCCAAATTTGTCCGAACCGTTCTTCAGACAATCAATTCGAGACGTTTGTTCTAATGGCCGAACAGTTGGAGCCAGCTTAGAAGATCTTTCAAATTCATGTAGCTAGTCTATAGAGATTTGCCACTGTGCCTTAATTCAATCACATCCAGACCGATACCGGATGGGCGGAACCATGGGTTTCCATCGAAAAAATATCGAACAACTCAATACTTCTTTTTTCTCTTAGTAGCGATCTTCAAGTCCAGTAGATGAGCAACGCAAGTTGGAGATGATTGTAACCAAAAACCATTGACTATCCTTACAGTTGTATCTCTCCACACTACGTAGTAAGAGCAGACACAACGTGGAGCAATGAATAGACAGCTAAGCGTCCTCAAAAGAGTAAAGTCCAACAAGGCACGGTATTATGCACGATTTGATACGATACACTACAGTACAAGACCTTACGGTAAGTACGGTAATATTCTAGTTGAGTTCCCCGATTTTCAGAAGGTCCACTCGGGGCCCGCCACATCTGGAGCATTCTTATCGCCTGGGCTTATCGGATTCTCTCGATAGAATCTGTGGAAAAGATGACTAGAGTGTTTCTGTTTCAGCTGACTACTATGTAAATAGCTATTTGTAAATCTACGTACTTCGACGTGAAATGAGGAAGATGAGAGCAAAACCCGAGGCAGATTTGTAGAAACACGCGGCCAATCTGCATCGCCTCACCTGCATTAGATGTTGCTAAGGTTACAAGTCAGCCTCCCGTCTAGTGCAGCTAGGCATCCCATGATTCCAGATTGGCCGAGAACGTTGATCTGACAGCTAGGCTTGACTCTTTAACATGAATATGTATGCATAAGTGCTTCTGCCTACAAGGCAGCAGAGACATCTGCTTACATTGGACAGAGTCTCCGTACTATGGACTAAAGTAACTTAGCTAGCCCTGTAACTGTAAATTGACTCATCCGATGCAAAAGCTCGTCTGAAATACGATGCATGGTTGGCCAGAAATGGACGCAGTACCACACGGCTAATGCGCTCTGGTTACGCACGTGATGAGTGATTGGGTGAGTCAGTCAATGCTGGCGCGGCGTCTATGGAAGGTTCCGAGGAGATAACGGTACTGTCGATTACTCAGACCAGGAACGATTTTTCGGTCTCTGAATGAGCAAATCTTGCACAAACATTTGCTCAGCAAAGAAAAATGAGTTCGCCACACTCCGCTTGAGACGGAGCGATTCAAAACCGAGAGGATGAGCTGCTAAGGCGGTGTGGCAGAAACACACTCGAGCGAGCCAAATAATTGGGGCCGGCCGCAGGAACTGGCGGAATAACGAGACGGAGTCCCGAACGGGTCCGGCTGTATGGTGACAGTACAGATACAGCAGACAGAAACAAGTGGAGGAGTTAATGGCGGTGGAGAGCTACGGCCCAATCACACACTCGATAGTACGGTGTATTTTACCACTAGGAACACTGAAAGTCTGAAACACTAAACGGTGCCTTGAAAATATATTACTGCACTACTATCCTGGCTATGCCAGAGCCTCATCAGCTATCTCCCGGGCTGTCAGTGGTGAAGTTGACTCTACACGGCTGTGCAATTGCATGGCTGTGTGGCTGGAGTAATAGGTGGCTGCGCTACATACGAGGTATTCACACTTGGACAGATTGTAACTTGTAAGAGTCTGAGAGAATAACAGTCAAAGCCAAAAAGGCTGGGTCGATCGTTGACAGCTCGGCTTCGCCTCACTTTACCCGCATAGCCGGCTGGTTATGGATCTCGACTCCGGGAACAGGTCTTTTTCCACTTGCAGAAATTTTCAACAATACTCAGTGGACTAGGCATTCTGGACCGAATATCATTTTCGCATGCTGTACAAGACTTCGCTAGGCACTTGTATTTGGCAGGCTCGGCTGGCCATCAATTGTCAGGTCTAAGCTTCGTCGTTCCCCGGCTTCGCAAGGTGGCTAGAATATGGTCTAAATACTAGCGTCGACTGCATCAGGTCCTGAAACTGTGTAACAAAAAGTGTCAAAAACCGTACCATTCGAGGGCTGACCGCTATTCATTGGAGTAATCGCGGATAATTACGGCCGTACCCGTAATACACCTTACACCGTACAATACCGAGTACCCACCCCAACATGGCGAATCCCCGTGCCCCACTATGTCCACGCACGAGTCTAATCAGCTAATCACTTATCAGCTGCCCTAGCCTAATCGCTCTGCTCTTGCCCCAATCAGTCACTTATCTATCGTTCCTTCCCCTCTCCTCGTGCCTCATATTTATTTTTCTCTCTTCTCTGCTTTCTTCTTTTCCTTTGTCTGGCCGTCAGAGAGTCGAGACTTCTCTCGCATTACACCTGCTTATACTGTATAGACTAGATTCAAGGTTTTTGTCCTTGTTCTTCTCTATCTCCTTATCACCTAACTGTTCTGCATCTTTGGATCTGTGCTGGAAGCAGATTACAGTTGCCGGCTTGTTTGTCTCGTTTCTCGCTTGCCATTGATTTTTGACTGAGAATCAATTGATTCTACGAAAATTTGGTCTTTTGTTTTTGTTGTCTATTTGATCCTCATTTTTACTTTTCGTCTCATCATGGATCCCGTTCAGGAACCCTCCGTTACACCCACGGAGCCAGCTGTTCCAGCCGCTCCAGTTACTCCAGAGCCCACAAACACACCGGACCGACCAGAAGAAGTTGAACAGCCCCCCAGCACCGAAATGGACACTTCAGAAGATACTGCACAGCCTCCCCAAGAAGCGGCTACTGAGGAGACTCAGAACACCGAGCCCGCAGCAGAAACTGCCCCAGAAGCTGCACCAGAGACTACAGCAGAAATTGCAACCGAACCCGCAACAGAAACAGCCGAGGATACTCCTATGCAAACCGATGCTCCGGCAGCAGAGGCCACTGAAGAGCTCAATACCACAGCTACAGAGGAGACCACCGGGGAAAATGCCCAGCCTTCCGAAACTGAGTCTACCGAACAGCCAGAATCCACTGAACAGACAGAGTCCGCTCCGGCCCCTCCGGAAGAGGAGCCTGCCACCTGGGCTGGCGTTGAAGAGGACACATCTTCCCCTGACGAAGAGGAATTGAAAAAGATCGAGTCCAGCGATGGCGATTATAGTGCTTTGGAATGTGAGTCTCTCTTCCCCTAGAATATTTGGTGGCTTTAACTAACGGATTTCGTGCTAGATGATTACTGGGAGAAATCCTTCTACAGCGATGTCGATGACCCAGAATACCGACCAGCCGAGAAAGCCCGTCTCACATGGCAAATCAAAGGTGTGCGAGGCACCAAGGAAAAGCCAAACCGAGCAAAGGTCATGCGTTCCCCGCCGGCGTACGTTGGAGGATACTGGTGGACCATCAAGTTCTTCCCGCGAGGAAACGGGAGTCAGTCTTTGAGTATTTACGTTGAATGCTCAAAGGACATGCCGGCAGTGGACGAGAAACTTCCGGAGACCGAGTTCACCGTCCGCTCTGGTGCAGCTACGGACAATTTGAAGGAAACCGAGCCAAAAATGAGCATCAAAATTCCTGCCTTGGAAAACTCCCAGGAGTGGTATGAGAACTACAAAAAGTGCTACGGTTATACCGGCGTCGACACTACTCCCACAGACACTACCACAGAAGGGTCTAAGAACGTTTGGAGGGTTTCTGCGCAGATTGGTGTTATCATGTACAATCCTAACGAACCCCGCACAGGCTGGATGCAGTCTTCCTGCCATCAGTTCAACCCACACAACCTTGACTGGGGCTGGACATACTTCCACGGTCCTTGGGATGAGATCCACCTTCGCCAGAAGGGTCAACGTCAGGCTCTGTTGCGCAATGACACACTAGCTTTTGATGCCTATATTCGAGTTTTTGATGACCCGACTCTGTCTCTCTGGTGGCACCCCAGTGACTCGGAACCAGTTTGGGACAGCCTTGCTGTTACTGGTTACCGCCCAATTGGTGATTCGGTCATCAACCACAGCGCTGAAGTTGCGGGATTGGCTGCATGGGTCAATCTTGCGCCTTTCAGAAAGATCATTCAGAGTGTAGATGTTCAGGAGCATCGCCGCAACTGCAATGTGAAACCCCGTCCTTTGTGCGAAGCTCTACAAGAATTTTTGTGGCGGTTGCGCCACCAGAGCCCAGAGAGTCAGTGCGTTGATACCGACAAAGTCACATCGACTTTGCGTAATCTTCACGAGTACTCCAGCGATGTGATAGAATTCTGGGAGCGAATGCGCCGCACTCTCGAAATTGAGCTTGAAGGCACTGGTGCAATTGAGGAGCTTGCTAGACTTTTTGACAGTCCTCCTGTTGCCGTGAGCGATCCTCAAGGATCCAATGTCACTCACACCTTGCCTACTCAGCTCATCACCAGCGTTCGAATCCCAGTTGACAAGGAGAAGACTATTCAAGGTGCTCTCGGTCGGTACTTCAAAGAGCAGTCTGGCAAATGGTCTTTGCCCCCTGTTCTTCACGTTGAGCTTAACCGTCAACGCTTCGATCAATCCTCTCGTCAGTGGAAACTCCTTTACAACCGAGTCGATCTCGATGAGGTGTTGGATCTGGCACCCTATGTTGCTAATGGGCAGTCTGGTGAGTATGACCTTTACGGCTTTGTCATTCACCGTGGCCGCCGTACATCTGGCAAGTTCTTTAGCATTCTGCGACCTGGTGGTCCTGGCTCTAAGTGGGTTGCCTTTGATGATGGCAGCCACAACCGAGTTGAGTGCTTGACACGAAAGGCCGCTTTGGAGTCTCATGTTGGACTTGATGACAGCAAGCTCAAGGATGCCAACGACAAGACTGGCCATGACTTTGCTGTTGCAGCCCTTTACGTCCGTCATGATGTTGCTGCAGAGTACCTCCCTGGAAAGCTGGAATCTTGGGATGTTGCTGAGCCACTCCGTACCTATTTCGAGACAGAGTCTTACCCGACTGAAGACTCAGAGGCTGATTCGAAGACTGAGCAAACCGTTCAAGTTGAAGTCTATGGTCTTCCTACTATTGAAGAGTCACTTCCAAGTATCTTTGACACCTATGACTTGATGTCCCAGGCTAAGCGCACCAATAACGTCATGTACTTCACTTTACCAAATAGCACATCTTTGGCAGAACTTCGCAAGAAGATTGCTTTTGCTAAGTCGGGTGATAGTGAACAGATTGCTAGTCATCGCGTGAAGCTCTGGAAAGTCGGACATACCAAGAAGCAGCTTGGTGCTGGTCTGTTGTTTGACCGACAAGATGATCTGACCGAAACCCTTGGCAGGGAAGATACCGTTGTACGATTCTGGACCCATGTCTTGTCCGAGGAGGCAGCTAAGTCATATGCCATTCCTGAGCCAGTAATCGCCAAGACAGTGGAAGAGAAGCCTGAAGAGACTGTGGAAGTGCGTGATGTTCAGGACTCGGATGAGGAGAGACCTTCAGCCGAAGGATCTGGAAGTGGCGCTGCAGCTGTTCCGGAGCCTGAAGTCTCTGCACAGACAGACGATGCTCCTGCGGCTGAACCTGTTGAAAGCCAGCAGTCTGAAGCCGCCGAAGCCGCTCTTGTTCCACCTGAGACTACTACAGCTGATGTGACTACATCCGAAGCTCCTACCGCTGACGAGGCGACAGCTGCAACGGATACAGAGCCGATGGATGTCGATGCTACAATAGCACCTGTCGAGGCACCTGTTGAGGCTCCAAGTACTGAGACAGCGCCTGCTGAGACTGAGCAACCCGCTCAGGATGCTGCGCAGGATACGGTCATGGAAGACTCGCCTTCCGACAGTCAAGACACTAGTGCCGAGGCTCCTGCTGACGTGCCTGAGGCTGTTCCAACCGTGCCTCATGTGTACTACTTTGTCCAAACCTTTGACACTGAGAATCAGGCGTTGAAACCCGCTGGTGCTTTTGTTTCGTCATTAAGCGACAATGTCATGTCAGAGATCCGCAAGAACCTGGGCTGGGAGGATAGCAAGGACTTCCTCCTGTGGTCTCGCATTGACAACACTTCGGTTGTCACAGTTTCACGCAATGATACATTCTCGATGTCTGTTGGCGATGGACATTGTTTCATTGTGGGTGATCGACTCAGCAAAGAACAGTAAGTTTTTTCTTTCGACATATATGATTATTGATTCTAACAATTTGTTAGACGCGCCAAACTCGGAGGAGCCGGATTGTTCACCAACCCCGACCGTCTTGTTCAGTACATCTGGGCCTCATCTCGACGACACCCAACTCGTGCTTTCACTGGAACCAAGACTGTAGATGCTACATTCAACGGCGACTACTACAGTGGCGAGTTCAGCAAAGGCTACTACCACGGCAAGGGTACCCATATCTCAGACACCGGCACCGTGTACGTTGGAGAGTTCATCTTTGGCCAACGCCATGGCCAAGGTAAGATGGAGTATCCGTCCGGCGACACTTACGAGGGTGACTGGGTAGAAGACCAGCGCCACGGCCAGGGTACATTCATCGAGAGCAAGACCGGCAACAAGTACGTAGGTGGTTACAAAGATGGCAAGCGTCATGGTAAGGGTATCAGCTACTGGGAAGTGGCAGATGAGGAGATGGATCTGTGCCAGATTTGCTACGGCGAAGAACAAGATGCCCTCTTCTATGACTGTGGACACGTCTGTGCCTGCGTTACTTGTGCGCGCGAAGTCGAGATTTGCCCTATTTGCCGCAAGAATGTGCTGAAGGTGGTCAAGATCTACAAGATGTAGATTTACCATCTGGCAGCATTTCTTTTCATTTCGTTGTTTATGTTGAAAAATACCCAAGTTGCGCCGAGACCCGTGGTGGGTGTGGAGTTGTTTTTGGTTAAGTCGGATTTATGTTTGATGTTTGATGATTTAGATGATTGTTTTGTGTGACTGTTTCTAGATATAGAGAGCCTTGTGGTTCCAGACTGATATACATACATTCATATCTCGACGATTTTTGATGCGTAAAATTGACTCCCGAGGTCGAGCGGAGAACTGTGCATATAGTGTGCATAGTTACCTAACTTAACCAGGTCAGAGACAGTGGCGAAAGACTGTTGATCCTTTGGTCTGATTGGTCCGTAGGCTGATCATTCATCACACCGGCCATCGAATCACAAATCGTGGAATCAGTCAAACCATCAAATGAGAATGAATCCCTGTCAACTTCAGTCAAGACTCAAGGTCAAGGCTTCGACTGTAACACGCTGGTTATGCAGAGACTGGTCCATAGACTAATCGGGAAATAGAATACCTCCGTACTAAACCCTTTTGGGTCATCATCAAAAAAGAAAAAAGAAACACGCGGCGCAGGCGGTGGGGCAAGCACAGACCGTCTTCAATTGAGTGGCCAATCACAGGCCATGGCGATCTTGAAATTGGAGGAACTGGGGAGCCAATCAGAGGCCGGAGATGCATGTGACCTGGCGATCTGGGCGGCGGGACTGGCTGGACTGGCTGGCTAGAACCGGCTCCACTCTTCAATCTTGAATGATGAATCTGTAGTCTTTATTCTACGAGACACGCTGCCAACTGCAGTGTTCTGCTAGCTGTTTTGTATACTCACATAGTGTTAATTTATCCATATGATAAAATCTACTTGTCGATTATTAGTCTACAGCTTGTAGCCCGGTACCGAGTACTCTGTGGTTTTGTCCTGTTATTGGCCCACTGGAACCACCCGTCTGCCTGGCCACCACTAAGTTAATCTCAGTAAGACCGCCGTCACGCTAGTCTCTCCCAGCTAGTCTTAGCGCTCTGTGCCTGTGATCATCATCGTTCCCTCTGCCAACTCCCATCATTCCTTATTCTCCTTGAATCCATCCTCTAAGTATTTAACGCTTGCACAGCGTCATCACTGCACACTTACACTGTGCATCTTAAATTCTGTACACGATTCTTCATTTGATTTGTTCACTCTTTATTACATACATTCCTGCTTTTCCTTTTTGACTGCCTGATTGATACGACACACCCTTGCTCGATCTGGCGTGTGCCCAACCAATTTCAATCTCTCAACTCCTCACAGCTCATCACGGTCGCAAACCATCTCAAGTCGGTGTACTCCGTCGAACCTGGACTTTTTCTCTTTATTGATCTCGGCAGACTACGTACTACGTATTGTTTCGTCAAATTTCATCAAGGCAGAAAGAAGAACACTAAGAAGCTCCGGCCAAAAGAACCGCGTGCCACCCACCCCTGTGTTACTAGCACGACTTGTTCGCGACAAACATCTGCCACAACCACAACATTTATCTCTTTGAACCTGCGTCAAGTCTTTGCAGAGTCTTATCGACTCATCGAGTAAGTTATTTTTCTTGCTCTGCAATTTATCACACACCTTGTACATGAGGTTGGCGTTCTGCTTGCCGCCGCGCCTGCACTCGGCTGCACTAAGCCGCATCGAGCACCCGTTCCCTGCCTGAGGCCAAGACAAGAGTCGCCTCAACCCCAGTTTTCAACGTCACGTGTCGTGTCCCGTGACTAACCGTTTCCAGGCCAATAGTTCCTCGTCTTAAATCTTTTTGATCTGATCTGCGTTCCTGGCAAAAAGGATCAGTTTGATCCGAATTGCATTGTTCGACCCTTTCGACACGCTTCCGTGCTTAGCATGAGCCGGTGATGTCCTCGCGCTTCCCCCCTTCATCCGGGTATTCTTCCCGTGGAGATCGTTCACCACCGCAGCGCTATTCAGACCGCCGACCTTCATTACCGCCGGGTCCTCGAGATGACCCAAACCTTACGCCATTAGGTCGCGAGCCGCCGCGAGGTCCAAAGGCATTGATTGATGCGCCTCGTGGAGGGTATTCCGGCCGCGGTCGAGGCTATCCACCACGCAATGACTTTCGTGATCGAGATCGAGATCGAGATCGTGACAGAGATCGTGACCGAGACTTTCGCGATGGGCCACCGTTTCGACGAGATGATCGCGATAGAGATTGGCCTCGTCGAGACCGTGTAGAGCGGGATTTTGATGCCCGCGACGGTCGTCCCCCTTTTCGCCGGTCGCGATCGCCTCAACCACGCGATCCGCGAGATTTTAGAGATAATCGCGATCTAGGTCCCCGCGATGGTGACATTGTGCGCATGCGGCGCAATTCCAGAGACAGTCTTGTTTCGAGTTCGTCGAATCCTGGGGATGGTCCACCGGATATTAGAGAAATCAGAGGAAACCAGAACATCGGCCATCCGCCTCCAATGCGGGGTGGACTCGGGCGCGGTCGTGGTCGAGGCGATTGGGAAGGTGGTCGCGGACGAGGCCGAGGACACTTTCTGGATGACCGCGAGAACTTTCGTCGTCGCAGTAGGTCCCGCGACGGTTGGTGGGATCGCGAAAGGGAACGAGACTTTAGAGATCGCGATCGCGAGTTTGATAGACGTGATCGATTTGATCGTCGCGATGATGAACGACGACCAGAGCGAGATGACCGTGATCGCCCGCTTGAGCCATGGAAGAAGGATATGATTTCAAACCGTCCAGAAGCTCGTGTTCCCTCCGGTCCAAGGAGTACTTCTATTCCTCCTTCGAATGCTCCTCGACCCGAGCCTAAGCTAGATCAACCAGTTGAGCCAACTCGCAAACCATCTGTGGTAGCCTTGCTACCGGTGAGAGATCCTCGTAGGGATTCAGACCGACCCGACCTTCCATTGTCGCGTACAGAAACGCTCAGGGAATCAATTGCACCAAAGGGCTCGCCACCGCCATCTGCGCCTCAGGTACCTGCTTTTGGATTTGTTACTCTTCCTCCAAGTCTTCTATCGATCGAGAAGTCGTCTTCGCAGCCTCCATCTCAGCCACCTTCGCAAGCACCATCAGTGACTGCAACGCCCAACAAGCCTGAGCGGAGTCGAGCAGATATCATATCTTCTGCCACGAAAGAACCCCCCAAAGAAGCTCCAACAGAACCCAAAGCATATCGGGGTGACAAGGCAGCCATCATTCCAACTCCGAAGGAAAATGTTGAACCATCTCGGTTGGATCTACCCAGTCGAGCCTCCAAGCCGGCTCCAACGGGACCCGCAGTCTCCCCTGAGCACCCAATTCACGATGCATCTCCTCCCACTGCCCCGGCTTCATTGAGACGAGACTCGATTCCAGCAGAACCTCGAGCTCATAACGACAACTTTTCTGCCACTTCTCCTCCACTAGGTCCCGCAGCTACTTCACCTGTGATGCCACGTTCACAGTTACCGCCCGCAGGCTGTGGTGGCTCTCCTCAGACTTCACCACGGATGACATTTGGCAGTGTTCCGACTGGACCTCGTGCGGGAGTTCGACAGTCTTCTCGCGGTGGCCATGCGAAGAGTAAACAGTGGCTTCGTCCTGGATACAATCGTGTTCCTCCATCAACGACTTCCCACGGTAACCGGCAGGAACCACATGAAGATGCGGAATTGGATGAATCACTTCCCGTTGAGGACAAGAAGCCTATGGAAGACAAGCACGAGGAAGAAGCTAAGTCTGTTGACAAGGTGCCTGAAAAGGTGGAATCGCCTATAGTTGAAAAAGAAATACCGCTTGATACTGTAGTTGAAGCAACGGCGCCGCCAGAGGCCGACCAAGCCAAGACACAAGATCAAGGTGCAGAAGCAAAACATAAAGGCGAAGCAAAACCACCTATATCCGACATTACACGCTCTAGTGATGAAGAAGAAGATGATGATGAAAAGGTGGAATTTACAGATGACTATCTTCAAGAACGGAAGAGTCGTTTCGAAGATAGCATGCGCGCTCTGCAAGCCGAAATGCCACCGCCAACTTTGGAGGATCCCGTGATTGTAGACTTGCTCATGAAAGTTCAGTTGTTGGGTATGATTATTGATGGCAGTGTTCCTGAAGAACCAGAGCCGTCTGCCGTTGAGACAAATGTCTCGAACAAAGCGGTGGCCGCTCCAACATACAAAGAGGAGATGGATTTTGATGAGACTGTGACCGCAGCCCCGACCAAGAAAGTCACGCCGGTCGAAGCCGTAAACAAAGAGACCATCACTGTTGATAATTTACCCTTTTTGGTCTCTGGTCCTCCTACTCCGATTTCAGAACTTGATGTTTATCAAGAGAATATCAAGACACACGAGCGCATTCAGGAGGCTATTCGCAACACAGTCGCTAAACAGCGCAAGGATGCTTCAGAAAAGAACAAACGACTACGAGAGGAGTACGCTACGCTATACAGACCTTGGCGATTGACTGTACGAGAATTGGATCAGAAGAAAGACGAGGAGCGAAAAGGAAGTACTCCTAGTGCAGCCACGCCCCCTGTGACTCCAGCTCCAGCCCCAGCTCCTGAAGGTCGCGAAGGTAGACGATACAAGGGAAACAGCGAGCTTGATTTTCAGAACGCTCTCAAAGCATCTGCGATTTCCGCTCAAGAGGAGTTTGAGCGTCGTCGTCGGATGGAGGCCACAGCACGACCGGATCTGGACAAAGAGGCCGTCGTTCCGGATATGCTTGAAAAGTATGAGATTGAAGCTGGCATCTTCAAAGATACCAACAACAAGATCGATCCTGCCGATGCTTTGGTGGTTTATGGATTCTATCCACCACCGGACGACTTTACGGAAGAGGAACACAAGTTATTTACAGACGCTTTCATGGCATATCCCAAGAAATGGGGTAAGATTGCGGAAGAATTGCCGGGACGCACATACGCTCAATGTATTAGTCATTACTACATGACCAAAGAAGAGATCAAGTACAAGGCGAAATTGAACAAGAGATGGCGATCGCAACGACGCGCAAGAAAGTCGACTACACGACCCAAGTCTAATGCTCTCATGTCCGATTTGAAGGCAGATGGTGACGATGAGGAGAATGTTCAGATGACGGAAACCGGACGGCCTCGTCGTGCAGCTGCTCCGACATTTGGAGGTGACTCGACAACCGAAGCTGAGAACTCGCGTCGCGGTAATGCCAAGGAGAACGAACAGACCGAGAAGCCTGTTAGCAGACGTGGTAGAGGTGGTGCCGGGTCAAGAGGAGGCCGGAGAGGTCGAGCTGCTGCACAACAGCAGCAGCAGCAGCAGCAACAACCGCCGCCTCCGCAGCCGCAACAAGTACAACAGCAAGCATTACCACAGCCAGCGCAAGCAGTGCAGGCTCCTTTGCACATCCAGGCACAGCCGCAGCCTGCTCCTCAGCAACCTCTTCCATCTACAGCAGCAATTGCTCCCGGAGTACCGCTCATGGCGAAGCAAGAACCTCGTGTGATTGAAAGTCCATACGAACCTGCCGTCAAGATCAAGGAGCCAGAACCAAGTAATGACGACCTTATTCCGCGAAACAAGCCTGCTCGTCGCAACAAAGATTCCATCTATGTGTTTGATTCCTCTGCCGATTACGACACTCTCAAACCCTCGTATGAAATGGGATATGGCGCGATGCAGCCGACAAGTTACTGGTCCGTTCCGGAAGTGCGAGACTTTCCGATTCTGCTGGCGCATTTTGGACGCGATTTCGAGGGTATATCGAATTTTATGAAGACAAAAACGCCGATCATGGTAAGATTCCATCTCCTAATGTGTCTTTATGTTATATCCGGTGTTTTTATACTTCCGATGCTGGTGGCCGCGATTGGACCCCCGACTGTCCCACAGATTGTGACGTGGTCCACCAGTTCTTGTCCCGTGAGGTCATTAGCGCTGCACTGTTTTCTCTTTGTGTCTGATTTATTTCGTTTTTCTTTTTGCTTACTGTTTTTTTCTGTTGACAACACTGACAACTCAACAGGTCAAAAACTACTACCAACGCAAGATCGATTCCGGTAATAATGAGTTCGAGGAGATTGTCAAGGTCACCGAAGTCAAGAAGATGCGAGGCGAACCAACTGGCCCCTTACCAACACCAAACCCTACTGTCAAGAGGCGCTATGAAGCCACACCGTCTGCAGTGACTCCTCGACCACTTGCTCCGCACACCGACATGGAGCATCTTGAAGACGGTCGCATGGGACAGAAGAAGGTTGCTGCTTTGTCTCCCCCGCGTACTGTTCAGGAGCTTGCTCCCGATCGGAACTTGAGCAGGTATCCTCCATTGGCACAAGCAACTGGAGCACCTGCTACAAGCGCAATCATGTCGGATGACCCATTGCGTAGTCTGCGTCAATCCGGAGCTCCTCCTGCACCTCGAAGTTTCACAGGTCCCGGTCCCCGTATGGGATACTTTACAGAAGATCGACGGGAAGCACGAACGGCTTCAGGAGGTGCATTGTCGGCATCACGTGGTCCTGAATTGCAGCCATCCCCTCAAGTCGCTCCCACCGTGCAGAGCCATGATGTCAGTCGCATGGAGCCTTTGCCTCAGCAGTTGCGAGCACGACCGGATTTTCATGGGCCACCAGGACAATATCAACCTGGACAGCCTCCGGTTTACATGCAAGCTCAGCAAGGTGTGCAACCGTCGACTATGCCAGGTTCGCATTCGCGAAATCCTAGCCTTACTGGTGTAACGGCTCCTGGGTCCCCGGCACAACAATTGCGTCGACATACACCTGACATTTCCCCAATCCGTCGTTCCTCGTTCAGTCAGACGCAACCGCAGCCAGGGTATTATGGATATGCTGCAGCCAATGTTCTTCCAAAGGCAACGGTATCACCTGTCAAGGAGTTACCTGCGCCCATTGCGGCTCCTCCACAGGAACCTCCCCGCCAGGTGCCTGCCAAGCGATCCAACATTATGAGCATTTTGAATGACGAGCCGGAGGAGCTTCCACCACGCAAGCGTTTTGCAAGCGAGATGGTTTCGTCGCCAAGGTTGGCCTATGGTCAGACAGATACCGGTCCGGCGACTTCAAACCTCCGCCATGAGGAAAAAGCATCATACTTTCCTACTCAGCAGCAGCAATCATCGCATGGACCGCCTTCAGGACGTCCGGCGTATGCGGATTATCCTCCTTACGCGCCATCTCTAGGTAATCCGTCTGCTGGCGGTCCACCGAATCACGATTGGATGGCTAGATTTGACCCGCGCAGTCAAACTCAGCAATCTGCAGAACCCGTTCGTCAAGGTCCTCAAGGTCAGTATGGTGCCGGTGGTGGTTATCAACCGTCGCAAGCTGCATCAAACAGTCAACCTCCTACCCCGTCTCAAGGCAATGCTCCAAGTGCAGGTCATCGTGGATACCAGGGATATCCGCCACCACACGGTCAAGGGGCACCTACACCACCACTTTTGGCGTCCAATCGTGATCCTCGAGACATTCGCGATCCTCGTGATTCCTACCGCCACCAAAACGCCGCGTCCCCTCCACCTCATCAGAATGTCATGTATGGTTCGCGTCAAGTACAGTCACCCGCTCAGTCGCCTGCCCCTTCGTTGAGTATGCCACAGCCTCGCCAACCCTCTGGCCCTGGTCCTTCGTATAGTTCGTCGGCGCACTCACAGACATCATCGCCTCATCCATTGGCACCTCAGCACCGATCGACCCACAGCGGCCATCAGTCATATCAACAACATGTGCAGGCAATGGTAAACGGACAACAAGGACAACCTGCACCATCCTCCGGACGACCATCCGTTGGGATGGCCGGTGGCCCGCCCAACGCTCCATCACCTTACGGATCATCTGCTCCTCCTGCCTCACAGCAGCAACACCAGCAACAGTCTGGAGGGCCATTCCGTCCTGGTTCACTAGGCAATGCTCTGCCACGACCTTACACGCCGCCTGCAGGTGTCCATGCTCCTCCACCAGCACCCACATTAGGCGGAATCCCATATCCTAACAACGGACCCGGCGGCGCACACATGCATCACAATGCATATCCTCACCCGCACGAACCTCAACACCCCAGTCACCAAAGGGTATACAGCCAGGGAGGATCAGCGTCTTCATCGAGATGATTGAGCATACAGAGATGTAATTTTGGTGTATGTTTATATTCAGTCTACTAAGAGATTTCATTTGTTTATTTTATTTTATTTCGTGATTGTATTTTAGTGGGTGTTTTGTAACTTTTGACATATGCCGGTTGACGCGATCGGTCTACTGGTGTAGAGTGTATGAATATAGATTTGAATGAACTTGATATTGCGTGACTCCCTATTCCAGAAGCCTAATGTAATTATATAGAATGGTATTGTCGACTGAAATATATTTTACAGATGGTATTCAATATGCTATAGAATATGAACAATCACCGCTCAAGAAACCGCGGAGGAGCAGCCTCAAACATCCTAATAGCCTCTTCGAGTCTCTTCTCATACTCCTCAAACGACTCTTCATCCTCTTCGTCTCCAGCATCCGCCTCCTCCTCCTCCTCTGGAACAAGGGCTATAACATCTGCCGTCCTATCCATCGGCACTGCATCAATAACCGGAGCCGGAGCTGTAACCTCAACAGGCACAGCATCAAACGGCTCCAGCCCCAACTCAACATCCACATCCACCGCATCTCTGGCAATCTGACTCCTCGTCCTCTTGTTTCTCATACTCAGGATATCCTTATATAACGACATTGTCGGCGGTAACGCCAGGTCTTCACTTCTCCTCGCCGAAGAAGATGAGGCGGATATATACTTTGCGTCTATCAGACGGTACTGCGCAGCCCAGACATGTTCCTCCTCCATCCCTAGCGTCATTTCCCATGTATCTCCCTGACCAAGTGACACCGATCCTCCAACCGGAACACCACTTAGCGCGCCGACGATAGCAGAACTAAGACCGACATCGATATTAGAAGAGGACGATTTGCGAACGATTGTTCGCGCGTCGGATAGTAAGTATAGGCCGGTGAGGAACCAGATCTTGGGTCGCCGGGCCCAGCGCATGTTCATTACGTAGTCGCTGCGGGCGGAGGAGAGCCATAGTTTCAGTGTCGCGCGGGCTTGGGGGTTGGAGAGGACTTGGGTTGTGAGGAATTTTTCTGGACTGTCGAGTCTAGCGTTAGCATGGACTCCTTCTCTCCGAGGGCGGAAGGGGAAGGAGGGGGAGGGCGGGTTACTCTTTTAGAGTGATTTTCTGGCCAGATTTGGCAGTTACATAGCGCTCCTGATCTTTGTTCCAGGCAAGGCGCAAATTGACAATGTCGAAGCCGCTTACGCCAATACCCGGAGTGAGGCGTGTGCGGCCGTGGAGAACGAGGTTGGTGAGTTTGCTGGTCCAGGCGTGGGCTTCTAGATGTTCGCCTCTGATATCAATCCCATCAGATAAATATCAATACAGTGAGTGGGTAGTGTTGTAGAAGAAGAGTGAGGGAGAGTACCGGAGTGGTTCGTGTGTGTAATGCCGCGCGATGAGGGGCATCCAGTACTTCTCCAGTACAAGGCTGCCGAGGGTTAAGGCGTCTGGTTTTTCGCCGATGCCGTAGAGGAAGAATGAGTCGTCGTCCATGCTGATACTAGTCGGTTAGTTTCAACTGCGTATGGTATGCCAAGTAGTTTCGATACGTATCTTCGATAAAGAGAGGGGTGATACTAGTAGTGGTGGGGTTTATCGGCCAATCCACGTGGATCCGATTGCGGATCGGATCGGTCCGTCCAGATCCAGTCCAATTAGACTGTATCATAGCCGATCCATTAAGCATTAAACTCGACTTATTTGGTGATTTATGGTTCATTGTTAGTCTATTGTCAGGCGCATACCTAGTTGTACGTATTGCTGTTAAGGCTCTTGGCATGTGGATCTAGATCTGTGATACCTTGTCTTTCGTTTACCCCACTCTCGAACGTGGCATTGATGACTGTTCCCAACTGGGAGGTTCGGTAGAAGCATAACATGTTCTGGAAAGATGAATATGAAAAAGTTCATGTACAGTACTGGCACCAACACAAACTCGTTCTCACATCCACTCGTACTAGCATTAGTCGATCCTACTCTCAACTTGGATTCGCACCAACCACCAGTGGCTCACGTCACTCGCGGATACACTTATCCAGGGCGTCGTGTAATTGAACACGACCAAAGAGAGATGATACGATGCGATCTTAGCTCTATTACATGCATAAGATATATGTTCAATTTTAGAGGAAATAGCTACCTCATAAATCGTACTCACCTCAGTGAATCGAAGCCATATCGTATCTTATTATCATGCGCTCTACCCATTCTCTTACATAAACCAGATCACTTGCCGGATACCGAGGGAAGAGATGCACCAAGCATCGATATGTCATCTCCACGTCCTTATTTTCTCTTGGCCAAGACGAGCTTCGACAACTCCTCCAAATTACTACTCGTAATGATCTCCAGGATCTGCAGTTGGGCATGCAGTTCTCGCGTGATCCAATTCCGGAATTCGACGGCGGCCAGAGAATCCAAACCACAGGTCACCACCGAGCTGCTGGGGTGAATATCCTCCACAGGGATCATCAGAATCGCTGCGATCTTGGCCGCGAGCACCGTATACACAATCGTCACGACCTGCGAGTCATCGTCGCCTTGCGCATGCTTGATCAGCGAGTCGAGGCACACTACCTCGCTGGTCGAGGAGGCATCCACGCCCCTCGACACCTCAGCTTCGCGCAGAAGGGACTGGAAACGGGGATCCCGTGCCCAGAAGCGAAATTGAAGGTTGTCAGAGGTTAAATGGAGACCTGTCAGACATTGGTGCTGACCCGTAGGGATCACGCCAGCGATGACGGATCCCAGCAGGGCCATGACCTCCACCTGGGAGATCGCGTCGGAGGCAAATCGCTCGGAGAAAATCTTCCGGTCACCCAGGCCATCCTCGGACAGTCTTCCCGCGTCTAGGACCGGAGCGATGTCGACCGTGGCAGCAGGCAGGCCCTGAGCCTGTCGGAAGGCGGCGAAAGCATCTAAAAATGCATTCGCGGCAGCATAGGGGGCCTGACCACGGCTCCCGATGATCCCAGAAATGGAGGACATCATGATAAAGAAATCAAGCGGATGATTGCCGTCTTGCAGCTCGTGGTGGAAGTTCCAGGTGCCGGCGAGCTTGGGCGCAATCACATTCTGCCAGCGGGAATATTCTAGGTTTTCGAAAAGGGTATTCTGGTAGGAATCATCTTAGTCCAACTAAAAGCGCGGCATACCAGAGTTGAAGAGCGAGAAATGTACCTCAAACACCATGGCTCCCTGGATGAGTCCACGGACGGGAGGCTTATTGGCCCTCACCAGGTCTTGTAAACATTGGCGAACTTGAATGCGATCCGTCACGTCGCACTGTCGAACAAGTACCTCAGCCCCAAGGCCATGCACCTGCTGTATCAGCTCCATAACCTTGCCGGGAGTCGATCCAGTCCGGGAGAGAAGAACGATGTTTCGAGCGCCCTTGGAGATCATCCATCGCGTGATCTCACGACCCAGACCGCCCGTGCCGCCGATTATGATATATGTTGCGTCAGCATGGAGAAGGCTTGACGAGAGTCGTGGAATGGCTGCCTAAACTGACGTTAGTCACCGAGTTTGTTTTTGAGGAAGTTACAGGGGTGACAATGTATCGAAGCCTGAAAAGAAGGGACTATGACGTTTACCTTCACCTGATCATCACCACGATGTAGGACAGCGATCTTTCCAATCACGTCTCCAGATTGAAGAAGCTTGAATGCCTGGACAACCTCGGAGATTGGCTTGACACACCCACCTGCAAAGGGAGTGATGATACCGTTGCGGATCATTGCAAATACATCAGATAACAGTCGTTGCATCAATCGTGGCTTTTCGCTCGCGATGATAGCCAGGTCTACGCTCGCGAATGTCGCATTTCGTTCGAACTGCCGCATGGGCAGTAATAGATCTGCCCGGATGTCGCGTTTACCAGTTTCGATAAACCTGCCGAAGGGTGCGATGCAATTCCAGGTATCCCGGAGAAGATCACCTGATACCGTTGGACTATTGAGGATCACATCTGCTCTTCCCTTTAGCGCAGGCTCAAAGCTATTAGTATGAGTAAGAAAGATGTGAGTTCCGGGCAATTTGACCGTAAACTCCTCCATTAAGAACGTTCTCTGAGACTCGTCTCGCACGGTCACGTAGATTTCGGCGCCAATGTAAGACGCGAGCTGAATGGCAGCCAGGCCGACATGGCTTGCACCCGCATGTATCATGACTCTGTCGTTCTTGGATAGCCGCCCCATATCGAATAGCGAATAATAAGCCGTGCAGTACGCTATGGGAATGGTGGCAGCGGTGGCAAACGAGATGTTCTCGGGAATGCGTGCTACACTCGTATAGGGGCACCTAGTAAATTGAGAATACGCCCCGTCGGGGAAGGACGCGCAAACCCGATCTCCAATCGACGGGCTCTTTACCTTGTTTCCGCATCGGGTGATGATTCCTGCGCACTCCATTCCAATCGTGACCCCAAGCTCCTGACCCATGACCTGCATGAGGTCCTTGTTGTTGACGCCAGTGGCCCGGATTTCGATCTCGACCTCGTTATTCCCAAGCGGAGTCGAAAGTATCGGATCAGGGATGAAATATAGGCTGTCCAGCGAGCCCGCAACACCCATGCGCATCTTCAATGGGGGCCGTAAGACCATGTTCTTCGCAATGTAGGGTTGCATCTTGATGACTGCCTCACCATGTGCCTCACTCCTCACAAACCGATCTAGGTTTTCATCATACGTCACCCGTGGAACTTGCAGCTGGCCGTCTCTCACGCGATATTCCATGTCAATGGATGGCTGTGGCGAGGTACTTTCACCGGGGTCCGAAAAGCATCGGGTAAAGACATTGACGATGTGAGAAATCGATCCGTGCTCTTGAAAATTTCCATTCGGGTTGCCTACAGCTGGGTTTAAGTCAAGGACGACGAAGGATTGATCGGTTTCCGCACGCAAACTCCGAGCAAGTCCGGTTACGAGATGAACGTTCGGGTTCTCAAGATTATCAATGGCACTTTGACAAACCCATAACAGGCCTTTGGCAGCCAGGATGATCTCTTTCATCCGGTGAAAATTCCTCATCGACAAAGAAGTAAGCAGTGTTTGCCCAATCTCGGCGATGACAATGACAAAACCTGCTGGGGCTGAGGAGATCTCACAGTCCGCCTCGAAAGCTTCCAGCTCTGCAGGAGTTCCCGTCTCGAGCTCTAGGGCCTTGGACAGCTTGGAAGCCAGATCGAACTGACCTTCTTGTCGATAGATGATTGTTACCTTCTCTAAAATAACAAACGATGACTGTCGGGAATCGTCCGAACGGGTATCATGATTGCTGATACTAGTTGTAGCACTGTTGATTAATGGCTCCTCAGAGAGTGCTCTCCACTCCGTCTTGTAGCAGAGCCCTCGCCACGAATCACCGTTGGCCAGATCTCCACCGTTGTGTACCGGCAATACTTTCAGACCTTGCATTCTTATCCAGTCTTGGCCATCCCGATCCGACGGCGTGAGTTGGACTGAGAAGCCATCTTGTAACAGTTCTAGCCTTTGGTGTTGTTTGTCTGAAGGGGAGGATGTTCTCGGGCCAGACGGCAGAGAGGAAGTCGCCCTTACACACATCGTAGACCCTGCAACAGCAGATACTCCGCACCGAATCAACAAGTGTTCCAGTGAGCTTACCATGTATAGCCTTTCCATATCGTACGTACCAGCTCCGAGCAACGGCCAGATGGATTGAAATGCGCTTTCAAGAATAATTGGATGCACTGCGTAGGCTCCCTCATATGAATTTGGCATAAGGCATGCCGTGTTGGGCACCACCAGCTTCGCAGTCGTTTGCCCATTATCGCCGGACGTACTAATCTTTTGGAGCGCCTGAAAAGGCTCGCCATAACGGAGCCCTGTGGCACCTAGTGCGTCATACATGTCTTTGGGGTCGATGGGACAGTCAAGCTGGCTCTCTTTACAGAGCGATCGAGATTCGGCCGCGGATGGTTTACCTTGTGGGAAATCAAGAGGAGATGATCTTGGAATCTTAGCCGTCTCTGTAAGACTCAAGACTGCAACCTGTCCTCGGCAGTGATGAGTATACCCGTCCTGCTCGGTCCATGACGAGACAGCAAACTCATACCACCTCTCCGACGCGGTATGCAAGCCCAGCATGCACGGGGACAGCTTAGTGATTAATTCCACTTCCTTGTCCTCCTTCAGAACCAATGGTCGCTGACAGACCAGGTTGCGCAGCTCAACGGTGGGTGGGGATGCATTTTCCGCGAGTCTAGAATGGTCCAATTTCTGATGTTGCAAGATTGCCTCGATCCCCATCGCCACGAAAGCAGACATGGGATAGGTCACCATGCCTTGCATCTCGTGATCGCGTAACCAGGGGACATCATCCAGCCGGAAGACATGTCTCCATTCCGGGGCAACGTCATTCGAATAGTCCGCCAAAGTCCCGATGATCTCGCTCCGAGCTGGTTTTGCAGAAGACAGGTACTTGCGGCTGATCCGCGAGTTGTGCCAGTAGGTCGTATCGTGCCGAAATGGATACGGAGGCATATCTGTCAGGACTTGGGGAATGGAAGTGCCAGGGATCGGCCGGTTAATGGCCGCCATATTGACCGAAACGCCCCGGGTGAACAGCTCGCCGGCAGCTCTCTGTGCAGTCTCATTAGCATCCTGGTTTCGTCGCAGCATACTGGCGTAGACGAGAGAACCAGCAGCAAATCCCGCTGATACAGTCTGTTTGATCGGCCCTTCTAAGGCCGCATGAGGACCGACCTCTAGCAAAACAGTGGTGCGAGCCTTGATGAGCTGCGTGCCCTGGGAGGTGGCATCATATGCGCAGAGGTCGGCGAGACTGTCGGAAAAATGTACTGTCGACGTCAGGTTTTGGACCCAGTACTCAGCCGTGAGCTCCTGCGTTCCAACCTGGTGCCCGTGCAGAGACGAGTGAAACCGCACCGAGTCGCAACCCGGTCTTGGGACGATATGCGCGATAGAATTGTAATAGTCTTCGGCGACCATCTCCATGTGATAGGAGTGATAGGCCACGTTTACTCGCAGTTGGCGGTTGAAGATCCCCTTCTCTTCAAGCCTGTGTTGGAGTTGAGAGATTCCACTCTTGTCGCCGGAAATTGTCACGCTGTTGGGGCTGTTGACGCATGCAATGCCAATCCTGCCGTCCCGAATCGTGCTCATCATATCTCTCAACTCGTCCGGCCCTGCACCGACTGCTAACATGGCCCCCGCGGGAAGCTTCGTATTCTCGACCAGTAATCGAGTAGTCCGACCCCTATGATAGGCAATTGCCATACATTCCTCTAGCGTCATGGCCTGAGCTGCGTAGGCGCTGGCAATCTCTCCGCTCGAGTGGCCGGTGACAGCGGATGGTTTGATATTCCAGGATGCGAGCAAGTCCACGAGGGCAATCTGAATGGCAGTACAGATCGGTTGACTAATGTGGGGTTCATTGATTTGTGTCGTCTGGGAATCCTTCAAAAGTTCCTCTGCGTTTGAGTATTAGCCCCTGGGTCCTCTGCTAGGATATAACACAGTGATTTACCAACAAGAGAGAAGTCAGCACCTAGCCGAGCCACGATAGCATCGGTTGTGTGGAAGGTGTTGGAGAAGACGGGGTAGGTCTCGAGTAGTTCCCGGCCCATTGATTGCCACTGAGCGCCCTGACCGGTGAAAATGAAGGCAACAGTGGTCGGTTCTTTGGATCGGACTGGGCGCAATTTAGGATTCAGCAGCTGCCGTGCTAGATCACTCGACGTGGTAGCTGTCAGTGCTATCCGCCATGCCATTCTCGATCGTCTTTCCCCAAGCGTATAGGACAAATTGCGTGGCATGTTAATCTCAAACGCCTCGGGTTTTCGCTCCAGATAAACCACCAGGGACTCCATGCTTGCCCGGGCCGCCGCTTCGTCGTGCCCTGATATTACGAACAAACGCCGTGGTTCGTTTTGATCGGAGCAGGGGATATCAGCGGCGACTTCAACCAGTGCAGTAGGACGATATCCCTTTTCTAAGACCACGTGGGCATTGGAACCCCCGAAACCGAAGTTATTGATCGATATGTATCGTTTCTTCGCCGGCCATGGGGTTTGACTCATTGGGACCTAGTTTATTCACACGATGTGTTTAGTCCATGGGAGTCTCTGGAAAAGCTCGTTGAGTACGTACCTTGATGTTCATACTATCTGGAATTCCCTGTGGAAGCTGCTGGAAGTCGTAGTTGGGCAAGATAAATCCACGCTCGAGCATCATCGCGGCTTTAATCACTGACGCGACTCCACTCGCCGCCTCCAAGTGACCAATATTGCTTTTGACCGACCCGACGAACAAGGGATCGTTCGTGCTTCTGCCCTGGCAGAGTACTGCCGCCAAGGCGCGTGCTTCGATCGGGTCACCCACTACAGGAAATTATGAGGTCAGTCCCATCCAGGGCTCACAGCTGGCGAGGAAATACCCTTAGTTCCAGTCCCGTGGGCCTCCACAAAGCCCACCTGGGACGGGTCAATTTCAGCATCTTGATATACGGACCGTATGAGATCCTCTTGGGCGGCTCCGTTCGGTAAAGTGATTCCGTTGGTGCGGCCATCCTGGTTTATTCTTCACGATCAATTAACACCACGATACTTGGCTTTGCTCCTGGAACTAAACCTACCCAGAGTTCACAATGACGGCACGAATGCGGTCATTGTCCTTGATGGCATCAGAGAGTCGTTTCAGGATGAGGCAGCCCACTCCTTCACCGCGACCATAGCCACCGGTCCCGCGGTGATCGAAGGCGTACGATTTTCCCGTCTCCGAGAATAGCCTACCCTAAGATCAACACTCGCTCTGACAGTCCTACGTCGTGCTTGAGGTGACTCACCTTTGAGATGACATGCTGGCAAAAGAATCTGGAGTGAGATTGAGGTGGACTCCCCCTACCACTGCCGCCTCCGATTCCCCCGTTCGGAGTGATTGGCATGCCAAATGCAGGGCAACGAGGCTCGACGAGCACGCTGTGTCCACTGTGAAACTCGGACCTCGAAGGTCAAAATAGTAGGAGATGCGGTTCGACATCAGCCCTTTGCAGGTTCCCGTCGCGAAGTACATCGGCACCGTTTCCGTGTCCTTGTGACCCAGCAGCTGATAATCTGCCCCGTAGCCCCCCACAAAAACCCCAATTTTTTGGCCGACGGTCTCGGACCGGGCGATGCCAGCGTTCTCAAACGCCTCATAGGTGCCTTCCAGCAGCAGTCGCTGTTGTGGGTCCATCGCTGTGGCCTCGGCGGCCGTGACATTGAAGAAGGGCGCATCAAATAGGGCTACGTTATCGTTGAGGAAGTGCCCACCCTGAGCGTTATGCGTACCCTTTCGGCCTGGATTCGGGTGGTAGTACGCTTCCGGGGAGAAGCGGTGGGCAGGGACTTCAGACCAGCCACTGCGAGCGCGGGCGCACAGATTCCAGAAATCTACTGGGTTCCGGACGTCCCCCGGCAGTCGACACGACATTCCCACGATGGCGATTTTCTCAGGAGTGCCTCTCGTGTCAAAGGAAGCAGTAGAGGCAACGGCCACCGACCGCCGTTCGTGTAACTCCACCATGGTTTACTGTCTGCCCGTAAATTGAATGACCTTCCTTAACCACCACTCAAGTTACTCGTCAGAGTCAGGAAGCCGATGGACGTTGTCAAGGTAGCAAAATCGTAATGGGAACTGAAGAGCAGTACAGCGAAGTGGGCAAAATGGAAATGATGATATCGGTGGATGTCCGGATGGACTTTTGTATTCTCTTGTGTACTTCATCTCGGGAGCTGAGGGCGGTATCTCTGATATTACTCTCACGTATTCTCTCATGTATCCATTGAATTCACGCACGAAATGCTGACTATGCCTGCAAGTGCGTGAGGGGACCTCCTCATTCCTTCCTTCCTTGGCATTGTCCGTCCTTGCAGAAAGTTCAATTACACAAGTTATGCGTTACCATCGGACAGACTGATATCCCTTGCACTGATGATGGTAAGAACTTCAAAAAACACTATCGATGTCCCCATATACATGCGTGAGTATCCAGTCAACCAAGAAGCTCTACATACGGTGTTCAGCCGTAGGCTTTACATCGCATCCCTGGCAATCCATTGCTGATTGACGGGACTCGATTCCGTCCTAGACTGATAAGAATGCCTCGGGGTGTTGTTCAGATGGTCAGTTATTTCCTGTGTCTGATCCATCTTGCGTTGCCAAAAATCCGCAAACCCGGACCGTGTTCACTCAGGTTGTATAATGAAGTTTCTTTGCTTTCCCGGGGCCGGATCCAACATCCAGGTAGGGTTTTGTTCGCCGAAATCCCGAGATGAACATATGCTAACCATGGTGATAGACATTCAAGTCTATTCTGGGTATAGTGATAAATCTACCACCCGCAAGCGGTTCTTGTGATTGTACAGAACTTACAAGATCTACAGCCCCATTCATGACGGAGATGGAATCGGATAATTCGATGAGCTTTGTCTTCACACAAGGCGATGTTCCATGCCGGATACCGGCCAAGTTCTTAGCACATTATGGCGCAGTGAGTTAAGTCTTCAAGCTTAGGTGGAGAAAGTGAATTACCTCTCTGACTATGCGCAGCCACCTCATCTACAATTCATTGCGCGGAAAGGTAACTTGCACCTTTGTGCCTTCAGACACGCGGAGCCCCAACCGGGCGCTATCCACCGATGGAGATTGACTGAGTATTAGAATGCATTCAAGACCTGACAGCCCGTTTCGCAGCCTTGGAGCGCGCCATTGAGAACGCGACTCCGGAAGAGAAGATGCGCCTGTTACTTCAGAACCTGCAACCTCTCGAGGGCAGTTTGGAGCGCGCTCTGGAGCGCGTGTTCCGTGTCATGGACGAAGAGGGCCCCTTCGACGGCGTCTTGGGCCACTCCGAAGGCACCGCTATGGCGGCCACTGTGTTGCTCGAGGAGAAGCGCCGGTTCCACACAATGGGGCGCCCAAAGCAATTCAGGTATGCTATCTTCTTCAACGGGTTCCCCCCGCTGGTGCCGGGCAAGAACCAGTACTTGTTGGCGGACGACAAAGAAAGGATCGGGATCCCGGATCAGGATTGTTCTATCGACATTCCCAGCCTGCACGTGCTGGGGTCCTTGGATCCGTGGGTCTGTGGATCACTGGCACTGTACAATGTCTGTGCTGCTGACAAGGCGGCGTTGTTCGATCATGGGGGTGGTCATAGTGTGCCTCGCGATAGCCGGACGATCAAGGAGCTCGGCGCGGCTGTACGAAAGATGATGTGGGGTTGACTTAGTCACTCCAAGGTACCACGCCATGGTGGACGATTGCCCCTGTCTCAATTTAGTGCCGATTTGACTGCAATTTCACTACGGTTTTTTGTTATTTTCACAACCATCTTCAATAGCAATTAGTTACTTAGCACTCATACAAGAATCGCACCCATAACCAGTAATCAACCGACGTGCTTCTATTGAATTTACATGTGGCCAAATGTATTACAATTGTAATGTTCATTTTGTCCGGAATGGAACTATAGACTGCCGTACATGTGTCAAGGTCTATCTAGGAGATAGAGTTTAAATTGTAAGCAGGTAGAAATGGAGTTTGTACGAAGGGTAATATTGTGAAGGCGATAAAAAGGGCAGTCTAAGATATACAGGGCGCAATAACTTTTGAGTCTTTCGTTTACATTACACTGCTTCCATTCCTTTCCCGCGAGGCACAGGTATGTGGAACATTGTCTGCGTCGTTCATTCCAAGAAAGAGCTGTCTAAATTCAGCTGCAAGGATCTGGGTGATGATATTTCATGGCATATTCATTACCCCGCTTGATTCTGTGATAGTTGTTTACGTAGCGGCACAGACGAGAAAGGTCGTACAGGCCACAAAATGGTTGGATTGTCTTGGAGTCAGACTGGTGGTATAATAATATGTCAGGGTTCCAGGTTAAATGTGCCATTTGAGCCAACTTATACAGCTCCAATTACCTGTCACTAGTGTCGGCATTCTGGTTGCCATGTCTTCTTACTGGGTTTCCTTTACTAGGAGGAATGCTAATTTTCTCCCTTTGCCTGAGTCGGCTGGGACACGGCAGGACCAGCTCGCAACATGCCTCCCTCTGTTACTGTCAGCGGTTGGTGTTCTCTGCCGATGCTCTTTTGCTTTATGATCACCATTAACCGCGTCCGAATGTCAGCAGTACCTGGCGAATATATTTCATCTACAAGGCCTACTTCCATCCCTTGGCCCATATTCCCAGCCCGTTTATAGCACGGGGACGTCTAGTACTTTCCCTCCCTTCCCTTTAATCAACAGTACCCACACGTCGTTATCTGTATCATTTTGCCAGTTGTTGCGGTGTGATATTTGAATGGGACCATTCTTTAAAGGAGAGTACTCGGGACTGGATTGTAGAGAGCCTTGCTGGGATGCGTATGAGGTTGTCATGAGAATGTTGTGATGTCGGACGCGTGTCGGGATCGAGAGAGGTGTGGCGCGTTGATGGTTGTGGGTCTAATTCAAGGATTGAGAATGCGTTGTGGTCACGACTTGAGGTTCTCTTAGAACTGTTTTCTGTCCCTTTTGGGTGCCATCTTTCCCTTCGAGTCCCAAGGTACCGAGTCATACAGTAAGTTGCATCAAGGTTAAAGCCGAAGCCAATCATCTTTTCAACTGGGGACATATATGAATGCTCTGAGTGAGTGTACCTAGTGGAATACGATATGGTAATACTTGAACCCCGTCGGCCAAGCCAGTGACCTTCAGCTTGTTGTAAATCAAAAATAAAGCACCATCAGGAATTGACAGTGTGACAGTGTTTTCACTCGGGGTAACAGTATCTATACCAAAGAACCTGCCCTCCACCAAGCCCACCCCAGAAGCCCAACAAATGTGGCCCAATGACCGAGCGCCTTCATCTTGAGGCCATCACCACCGTACTTCCAAACCAAAAACCCATCGCCAAGCCCAGCAAGCGACATAATCACAAGCATTGTTGTAACAGCTTTCTCGAGGCCCTGGTACTGCAGCGCTATTAATGTGAGCCCATACGTGCTTTCACGGAGAGCTTTGATGTAGATAAGTGGTGAGACGAGACCCTTTGTTTGTGAAGCTGGAGTTGGACTTGGGTCTAGTGGCAACGATGATTCCAGTGGGAGGCCGAAGCGCGGATATTCGTGTACAGGACGCAGGAAGCTGTTCAGACCGAGAGCGATACATGCTGTGCCGGCGATGTAGGTGGGAATCGCCATGAGGGAGATTGTCTTGTTGTTTGGAAAGAAATTCGAGTTATAGATTTTGCAGGATATTTTTTAGGTTAGTGAGAGAGCAAATGGCGACGATTTTGATATAAGAGTTGTCATCTTTGCGCATGGTTCTAGGGCCGTGCTTTGCCCAGGTGAGTTCTGTGGATGTTTAGTTATTGATTGCGCAAGGTTTCTCATGAACAAAGCCAATTTTCGGCCGAAAATATATTAAATAACATAGAACGCTGGATTTGCAAACAAAGAAATTGGTCGGGGTGGCGAGGCGGGGATTGGTAGTTAGGTACCGGTACCAGTAGTTATAGTACAGTAGTTATACAACAAATCACAAGGACCAAGTTCGGATGAGTGTTGGTCGGCGAATCACTTGAGCAAGGCGATTCTCGTGGCTATTTAGTCTAGTTCGAGGTACTTAGTGCTATTGGCATGTGATGCAATAAGGTGCTAGCAGCTGGATCTCGGAGCACTTCCGGGTGGAGGAAAATTCTTCAGACCCCTAATATTTGCAATTATGGCTGTAATATTGAGTAAAATAGTCGGATTTCTTGTTCATAAAGAGTAAATCAGCGTACTGCTAGACTTACTAGAAGAGGGAAAAAAAGGTCTTAACAGTACGGCCCTGGAGGTGAGTTATAGATCGCATGTATGCTAGGGTCTACCGCATCCCTGAGCAGAGCAACTAGAAAATTTTCAATTTTTAATTCATTAGCTATGAGCAAAGTCGGCAGGTCTACGTAGTAGATTGGCTGCCCCTACTCGAACATAAATTTCTATCTGTACAAGACTTCATGCATCTTGCGGCCTGAAAGCCAGCCATGGTTTATAATCCAACTTAATTGCGAGGGGTCAGCGTAAATGAATTACACACACATACGTATCACCTTGGCCCAAAGGTACAAGTGTATCACAGCATAGCATTTGAATTGCTCCAGTTCAAGCAAATTTTCTGGATTTTCTGGAACTGAGTAGAATATCTCCATCTAAAATTTGCCAAACCTGAAATACCAGGCCAAGAGGAAAGTAATATATTCACTTGCGTCTTATTGCAGACACTAAAGCACCAAATGGAAAACTTGAACGGAATATATCAACTGTACACAATTGGCAATAGACAAAGATGATCAGACCGAACCACGTGTGACCCATCAACTGAAAACCCCATCAATGGCCCTGAGAGCTTTATCGACAGCAATCTTGATATTTGAGTACCACTTCTCAAGGGGATCAAAATTCCCACTAATAAATTGGGGAATATTGACCACAAGATCATCAATATTCAGGAGATCAACGAGAGTTGGAACAAAATCAATGCTATCACCATAGGCATCGACGGCGGGGTCTTGTTGATCGTCAGGTAATTTTTCAATAATTTCAATGACCTTATCGGTTGCGGTATCAAGTTGGTTGTTGATATCTTCTTTGACAAGATCCCTTTTCTTAATTATTATGATGTGGGCGAACTCAGTGTTCCGATCGTTGGAGGCCTCTATTTTGGACTTGACATCAGACTTAAAGCCGGTTGCCGCGATTTCAAACTGCCTCGCGATATCTTCAACGATAGCCTTTATGTCATTCCACCGCTCATCTCTTTGCGCCCTTGAAAGAATCGTCGCTGGCGCCGTTGACTTTGTTGCATGGAATGAGGTAGTATGATGAATGTTCGTGGCGTCATTGGTCTCTAATGCTATCTTGAGGCTTTCCTTTCTGTTAAGCAAGGTCTTCTTCCATAGTGCATCAGGGGCGGCGCTTTGGCTCATGGCGGATTTTGTAAATGGGGAGGTGTGAAGTACAACCAGATCTTCGTATTTGGATGAAGAGAAGAGAATATTTTGCGAATCATAAAAGAATTGGAGGAATACAACTATACACTTATAACGGATTGTGAAGCTAAATCCTTCATGGCCTCTTGAACCTGCAGCAAATGTTGATGGTAGTAGCCACGTCATCCTTGGCACTCTCCTGTTGCACGTGCATAAGAGATATCTCCTTTCAGCCAGCCACGATTTACGATATCGCAAAAATTGTAAAACTGCTTTATTCTACGCGGTAGACCGCCATACAAAAGTTACCTGGGTTACTTGCCATTGTCTCGAGGAAGTAATCCGGTTTTTGTGCGAGCACGGGGCGGATGCTAGTATACAAGATCATAAGAGACAGAGTGTATTGTATCATATAGGCGCAACAGCTCGCTATATAGGATGGTCCCCTATCAATCGAGCCATACTGGATATTCTAGTGGCGCATGGAGGCAGAGTCAACGATGCTGACGAGGAAGGCGACACTGCTCTGCACATTTTGACCAGATGGCAGGCCAAATGGCTGAAAAGATCCCACCCGAATCATGAGACGTATGAGAAGCAGATGAAAACGTACAATACGATGGTCAAATACTTTCGAGAAATTGGAGGCTCAATGGATCAGCGAAATAAAGCCGGGGAGACACCCCAGCAGCTATTGGATGATGGGTATCGGAATGAAGGTACAGAGAAGCCTCCCCCGAGACCAGCTGGTAGAGGACGCGGCCGCGGCCGCTCCCAATAGTTCATTTGAATTTTTCATTCTTCTTGATATATAATTCTATCAGAGTAGTTGTGTAAAATAGGAACGTGATGTGGCTGAGTGAGGCGGGGTCATCTCCATGTGGAACTGGCGGATCGGTCCGTTCGATCAGTCAAATCTAATCAAACAACTGAAGCTTTTGACTCGACATTGACACACAATGAATGCTTAGATCCATCATGGATATTCAGACCCAGATTGAAGATAATATACAGTCGTTGTTCCTGGAGGAATATCGTGGAGACCTTCGCCGGGCATACAACGACATCGTTCAACATGAATCACAACTCGACACAAATCCTGAGTCCGACCATGAGCAGAGAGCTTACTTCCTGCGATCAAAAGTACATGTGTGTATGCTTCGCGGCAGACTCAGCGATGCCTATACTGCATTGGACGAGTTCAAGACTTTTGTCGATGACAATATACTCGGCGAACCAAAAAGACTTGCTTCATACTGGGGTCTGCGATACGCTGCGTCTAAACTCCTCGTAGACTACTACAGACGCTACCCGCCATGCATCCGGTATCAGCATGAGTCTCAATCTCCGACAAACACGGCCTTGATAGAGGGTATCTCAGGACCATACGAAATCGCAACCGAGTTGAATCAGAATATACAAAAGTACTGCGCCAATGCAACGGAGGAGGAAGCTGCTAGTAACCAAAGGGATCTCAATGTTTGCATGCTTTTTCTCGTCTTGCTCAACTTTCCGCAGCAGTTTAGACTACTGACAGTACGACATCCATCCTACCCAGACGGTAATTGGAAGCCAAATGATGGCAAGACTCCTGAAGAACCGATTGCATCTGTGGCACCTTATCTACATAGCTTCTTGCAAATGGCACCGTTGGATCAAACAACCGATTCGACATCCTTGTACGGGCACAAATTGAACATTGAGCTGCACTACGCCATGGAATCTCCGTCTTTAGAGACGTTGATATCGAAATTGTACCATGCCTACGAGCGTCTTTCAGATCAGGCTGGGATGGCAAACTCCAAACTTATTGAAGGTGACAGTTTATACTCACCTCCATTCACGAGTCCGATTATCCAGAATCTTGTCCCGATTCCTAGTCCTCACGCCGCTGGAGAAAGCAACATCTGGGATATACCCGAAGCCAAGATTACGCCCAAAGATCCTGATGGTGTTTTTCGTTGCTACGCGGAAGCACTGGAACTTTTTGAAGCATCAAATAGTCCTCGTGGCAAGGCTGCAGTCTATCTCCGTCTAGCTAGTATATTACATTCTAGATCCTACGAGTATGATCCTACAGACAATGAAAGATCAACCCTTCTACAGGAGGCGAGCGAGCATCTGGAACAATCCTTAGAACTGTTCGACATGGATGAGGCAAACGTTCAAATCGTCAGAGCAAATCAGATTCTTGTCGAAATCTCCAGGGGCAATGCAAACATGGCAGAGCTGCGAAAACGTGCAGGTGAAATAGGAACATGGGGTCGCGAGTGTCAAAATGAACTCATCGCGTTTCATATAGGCACGGTGATGATAAGATTTGCCCAACGGGAATGGGGAAGATATTCTCGGTTCGATACGGCCAATGCTTGTTACGAATGTGCCTATGAATGCTGTGCAGAGCTCGGGGCTCTAGTGCCAGCATTCATAGCTCTCTTCGCCAGAGTGGGTCTTCAAACCGAAATGAACAATATCGCTGCTACAGCAGTGTTGGGGGATCAATGCATTACAATGTTCGACAGTGTCGTGCAAAGCCTCAGTCAACAAATCCAAAACATTAATTTGGAAACCCCCATTGGAAAGATCGAACGCCAGCATTTACTGACCCGAAAATTTGAATTCATGTCCACTTTCAACATTAAAATGAGTGCAATCCTTGCACGAAGGGACTCCCTGGATACGTTAGAGAATTATCGTAGATGGAAAGAGAAATTCCGCTTGTACGAGCAAAATGACGAGAGTTTTGCCTTCATTAGAGGCGAGCCCGAAAACGGATCAGGTCCAAAGCAATCTGACATTGCGCAAAAGCTCTTTGGTCAATCGCTTGACGATATACTAGATGACTTTGCTCTTAGTAACGCCATCTCAGACAAGTTTTGGACTGCCGATATGGAGTTTAACCAGGCTATATTTGACGGAAGCCTGGACAAAGCCGAGTCTTTTATGCATGATTTCATCAAGACTACCCAAGAATTCAAGAGAGTATACAGCCAGTACATGTACCCGATGATCGCGTATGGCCGGATAGGCGACGTCACCAAAATGCGGGAGATATTGGATTCAGTAACTGATTCGGAGTTGTTCAATAATAGACTGGAGGAGTTTCTGGCTGACAAAAATGTCGACATGTTCTTCTCCTCGCTGCCCAATAATGCAATCTTTGTATGCGTGGAAGCTACGGATTGGCAACGAGGTTTAAGAGTTCTAGACCTCATTCTGAAAATTCGTCCAAAATATTTCGATGAGTCGCGGAGCGAGAGCCCGATTGATTTATCAATAAGACAGGCCAATGAGGCTACGATCTATTTGAAGAATGCTCGGCCAGAACTAGCTTTTCGGATGTTGCTCAAGGCGAGACGTCTCATCGAACTGCGTCGGAGTCAAGCCAGTGATACGGATGTCAAAGTTGGAGTATTGAATAGAGGACTCGTTGAAACATTCTTGCAGTTGGTGATTATATGCTTGCAATGTGCTAATCTGAATTTACCCCTGAGCATCCTCGATGCCTACGACCACGGTCATCCACAGGTATCATGGGAAGAGCATGCACTACTTTTCATGGAAGAGGGACGAGCAAGGTCTCTGATTGACTCACTTATAGCATCAGCACAGCAGAATTCTGACGAAGAAGGGAAACGAAGAATGTCCGAGAGCATATACAAGCGTCGAGCCCTAACTCATCTTCGATCCATCCATAAACGAACAGAAGATCAGGACAAGGAGCTCGATGAACTTACCAAAGAAGTCGAACGTCTGGACGTTGGGACTTGGTCGTCTTCAGCAAATGCTCTTATGGATACCATGAATTCAACAGTACTGCCGCGCGACTTGTACGGTTATCTCAATGATAATACCGTGGTGATTGAGGCGAGCTTTAACAGATCAGGAGGTATCCTGATGGCTATTACCAATAAAGGCATACAAGAGTATGAGACCAATACTATCCGGGACATCGACATCCGAAAATGGGCCATGGAACTGATGCAGGTCATGAGAGACATGTCTGGGCTACGAGAGCCCGAAGAGGAAGACCGCAAAAAACGAATGGAGAAGCTCTCAGGGCAGATTTCAGATGTCCTTTTGACTCCTTTTGCGGCAATCATCCGAGAAAAGAGTCACATAATCTTTTCTCTATCTCAGCCGCTGACCGCATTCCCGGTTTCAGCGCTGGTGTTCGATGAGAAGCTACTGGTTCTGCATGCAGCGGTTTCGCAGACTCCTAGTTTGACTGCTCTTTACCACCTTTCGAAGCGACGTGCGGCATCAGCTGTGCCGACAGTTTCAGTATTCACCAAAGCTCTGGCAGGTGATCAACCCTCAGCGAGCGATCGAGCCACGAAAGAGACTTTTCTTCCTATGGCTGGTGTTGAAGCAATAAGTATCTCTAATATGTTCTCAACTTGGGTACTAAATTATTCCATTCATTCCTTTTTACTGAAGACAAGAAGCTAACCTTTGTACAGCCTATCGAAGCATCAAATCTCTCTCGCGCCCAATTTCGCGATCACATCCAAGGCCACACCTCAATCCTGCACATCGGAACCCACGGCACTGTCAACGCCGGAAGTCCACTTCTATCTTCAATTTCTATTGGTGAGGACTTTCGAGTAATCGACATGTCGCCCATTCAGAGCCGCGCAAACCTAATTGTCTTCGCAGCTTGTCTCAGCGGTCTAGGGAAGGCTACGTCCGGAAACGATGTCTTGGGATTCACGCATGTCGTGCTTGGGACTGGATGTCAGGCATATATCGGGACGCTGTTTGAGATTAGTGATTTTGCGTCAATGGTTTTGATGACGTTGTTTTATCGGCAGATCAAGGATACGCCCAGTCTGTCCTTGGCTGAAGCCCTACGTCGTGCACAAGTGGAGTTTTTGAATTTCGATAATGAGAAAGCTACGGCTTTCCTTGATAAATTGCTGGAAGCATGGGACGCAACTTCCACCACAGAAACTGGGAGTAAAAGCCCAGAGGATTTTGTGCCTGATGGTAGGTATTTACTGACCTTGCAGAAGATGATGTTGCCTCAGATTGATTGGACGAGCCCTATATTCTGGGCCTCGTTTGCGTTGATGGGATATGGTGATTTCTGCTTCAGCTATCCTACAGTAGACACTGGATATAACGAACAGAGGTCCCCCTTGTCATTATATTGATATCAGGTAAAATTTATTCTTATGAATATGAAAAGTGCCCCGAATCGTTATTGATCGGACAGGTTACTATGCCAGAGTGCTCCCTATTCCCATATGACATCTGGAGTTAAAATCTCTAGATATCCGATTTAGATGTTGGAAGGCCTTCTGTTCGTTTAACCAGGGTCTACTGCAATTGATTTGAAGTTATAGCGCCAAATATAGCTTGGTGTGCTGTAGATTGATTTTTCATTAGATTACATATCATCGCCGATCCCATTCCCTCTCGCCTGCCCTCTCTCTTTTATGTTCTCTCTCCCTATCCCTTCCTGTCTTCCTACTCTTACCACCTCGATGTACATATTCCTTCTCTTTTTCTCGGGGATCAATAACCATAAGTGAGTCTACATCCTCTCGGTGGTCCTTCTTCCAATTCAGGTCTTTTCCTAACGTGTCCTTTCCAAATTGTAGTCGATGTGACAGCCAATCTGTCGAGTCCTCGTCTTGATCCTGTTCTGCATTGGGCCCTTCGGCGTTCTCGTTCCAATTTTGACAGGATTGACAGTTCGCAATGAAGTGTAGATCGCATAGTTGCGCCTCTTCATCCTCGACATCCTCCTCGAGTTTGATGTTTCGCGATGTCTTTCTTGCTTCTTCTTTCTGTTTCTTACCCGGGGCACTCTGTGCGTCTGAATTTTCGAGCTTCGCTTTGAACGCGTTGAATAACTTCAATGCGTCAGCTTCAGCTCCTGAACCAAATCCTTGACCATTTCTGCCTCCGCCGTTCATGGCTGCACTACCAGGCGCCGGCCTCTTGCGGCCTCTGATAGAAGTTTCCGGTATCATAGCCTCTAGCGCCGACTTCTTCCTGCTTGTCTCTGCGGGAGCTGCTATATCCCGTCGCATCGATGCCTTGAGAGACGCGATCTGTGCATTTGTTCGCTCCAATACTGACTGTCTTGCAGCTGGAGGCGGAGTTGGAGATGGAGATCTTTCTGGTTCTTCTGGGTCTTTCACGGGGATTTGCGCATAAGGGTCCGGACTTTTAGGTCGTGGTTTTTGTACGTGGTTGTTTGTAGATGAGAGATCTGGAGAAGGTTTGAGTCGTTTCGCCGGTTGTTTCTCCTCTGTAATAGAACTCCTTCTTTCTTCTACGCGACTCTTGGGATCCATTTCCAACTGCTCCCCAGCTGAAACGAGTTTGGTGTTGAACTTGGGTTTCTTAGACTTGATGGCGCCGAGATCTTCCCCATCCTCCCCTTCATCTCCTCCAAAACTTAGTAACGTCTTCGCACCCTTTGCCTTCTTTTTCTTCTTAACCGTAACGTCACTCTTGGCCGGCTCAATCACCTTCGCAACCTTCTCCCTCTTCTTCAACTTCCCCTCAAACGGTCCCATCTCTCCAACCTCGCATCCCGTAACCTTCACCGCAAAGACCGGACGATCCGTACCCTCCACCAACTCCGCTTCGGCAATCTTGACCACATTATAAATACTATCACCCTCAATCCTGCCAAACATCGTACACTTCCCATTCATTTCTCTTTCCGTATTTCCCAACGTAATAAAAAACTGGCTTCCATACGTCCCATCTTCGCTTTTCGCCATCCCCACAAGACCGCGCCGGTTGAATCTTAGGCGGCTGTGTATCTCATCGCGGAAGACCACTTTTTCGTTCGGGTCGCGAGCTTCCGGGTCATATTCGAATTCGGGGTCTTCGTAGATTGATGAGCCGCCTGAGCCGGTACCCGTTGGGTCGCCACCTTGGATTACGAAGCCGGGGACAATGCGGTGGAAAGCTGTGCCTGTGTAGTAGCCATCGAGACAGTGTTGGATGAAGTTTTTGCAGGCGAGAGGTGTTTGTTTTGCGAAGAGGGAGATGTGGAGGGCTCCGATGGTTGTGTTGAGTGTGACGGAGGCGGTTGGCGGTGGTTCAGTGGTGTAATGTGAAGACATGGTGTTGAATTATATCAAAATCTTATTTGATATTTAGTACTTTGGAGATACGTCGAGAAAATCGAACACCCTCCTCATGTGTTGGGCATTCGGCCAGTTCGCAAGTAGCGTTTTCAAACCCAGGACAGTTGGTTCGTGAACATCTGAATTTAGATTAGATCATAGATAATTTTCGCCTGTTTCCAATGCTGATTCCTGAACGAGAGAGTTGCTAGATGCCAGTAAAAATATCCAAAATGCTTTGCGACAAAAATGCAGAGGGCGAATCGTGAGGTCAACGGAAGACGGGCTCCGACGGCAGCTTTTGTCGTCTTGGGCGGGGTAGCCAATCATATGCCCTACAAGGATCTAATCTTATCTGATCAACTACAAACCATTTGGTCTGAAATTATTTATCTCTCCGATATACGTCGACTGGAATCGGATATTCAAGTGGTATCGTCAAATGTATTATTTTAAGGACGAGCCAATCTTGGCAGCATGTCTAATTTGAAGAAAAAGCAATTTTAATAAACCAAAATGGAAGTCATGCTTCACAAATGCCACCCATTACAAACGCTCACATCAAAATCAAGAAGCAGAAGTGAGATGAAAAGCAACTGCTAAACGCTATTCAAACAGTCTATAGATTCAACTCCAAAAAATGCATAAGAAATTAGACAAATGAAAACCTGTTGCGCCTTGTTCAAGACACTAAAACATCTCCGGGCCATCCTCGCTTGATACCACGGGATAAGAGTAGCGATTGTACTGGTTCTGATATCCATTCTGCGCGTAGGAAGCAGATCTTCGACGAAGATGGCCAGTGCCCATACCAGTGCGCATGCGTTGTATACCGCTCGAAGGAGGTGTAGTGCTCTGGACGCCATTCGTAAGAGGTGTGTATTGTTTGATCCCATTTGCGAGCCCATGATAGTTAGAAGCTTTAGATGGAGTATCCAAGCCATGTCCATTGACAATTGTAGGGTCACGGATGCTGTTAGGGGGCGGAGTGTCGTTGATTTCGTACATTGTCGGCGAATCAAGCTGTGGACTGGCTATCAAATCGTTCAATGTATGATCAGTTGTTGTATTTCCGTAATTCAGATGATCCGATTGCCTCTGATAGAACGAATCATGCTTTGCGGGATCCGTGTTGACTACTGATCTTGGACTGGATGAAAGTCTATCCAACCGATCACGAGATTTGGTTCGTCGTAATGATTTTGTCCTCATCGTTGAGATTCCATTAGCTGCTGGTGCTTTAGATAGGGGTGACGAATCCGGATTATTTGTATTATTTGGGGCACGCAGGAAAGGAGATGGACGTCGGATCGGTGTCCCCAGAGTAGCAGCCACAATGTTCGAGGCAAAAGCGCTATCCAGAGAAATCCTTACGTTAATAGTACTCTCCGCATTGTTGCCGTCGTTACCAACAGGTCCTCCGTAGTAAGGTTCACCGCGCGGCCATCCGCGCTGAAACGGCGAACTGGCTGGCCAAGCCCGACCTGAATTCGGATACAGAGGGTAGTATGTTGGGTGAGACGGAGGATACTGGTACTGAGGATATCCTGGGTTTGGGGGATATTCAGAGATATAGATTGGCTGTGAGTCACTGTCGTTGCTATTGTCACCCCAAGGAAGCGACGACTGCGGTGGATTCCCCGGATTGGAGATTTTCGTGCCACCGGGATCGTTATAAACACCGTCAGGTGACACCTAGAAGTAGTCAGCACCGTTGTCACCGCAGTGCATAGCAGGTAAACATACATTTGATGAGTAAGTACTCCCTGGCATGTTCACATAGTCATCTAGTGATTGTGCCAGTGTAGCAAAATTGAACCCTTTCTCTGAGTCATCGACAGGAGTAAAACGTTGTCCAAACTCGGTTCGAAAATTGACTGCCCGTTTGTGTAGAGGTTGATAGCTCGGTCTATTGATCCACCAGGCAGGATATTTCCCATACCAAGCATCAATCACTGGATCGATGTCGAGTTTGAACGTGATTTTGCTATCGGCGCTTGGTTTGTGGATCAACATGACGAAAGTGAACTCTCTAGGCAGACCAGACCTCTGCAGACCATTCTCAGTCAGTGACCAGACGACCTCACCGTCTTCCACATCGAATTCTGGGCCGTCGCGGCTCCTTAGGGTCCTGCATGAACCCTGAATCTTCATCATCTCATAAATCTTGTATGATGCACTTCTGGTGCCCGACGGAGTCACTGATGCCGAGACTGGACTTTCAGATATGCCTAGTGATCCCGCCAAGCTGAAGGTCCATTGTAAGGTTTCGGGGGAAACAGCACCGTATATTAGATGAGGCGCATGCATTAAGAATCGGGGGTTCTCCTGAGGATATGGATATGGATTGTCAGTGCCCAGTGGAGAATTTTGTATCGACGCTTTGATCGTTGCAGATTTGAATCGATGTTTGCCAGTGTCACCAGGATGCATCACAAAATTGACGGCGAGAAAGTCCACGTGGGCGATTTCAGGGTCTGAGGTGTTCTTGCTGCTAAAGTACCCATGTTGAAGGCGTTCTGCATGAGCGGTGACATATGCGTCGCCAGGAAGCTTGCGCTCATAGATGCATCTTCGATTGACCAGCAGTCGCCCATCGCTCATATTAGGGTCTGTAAGCCTTTTGATGATCGGCCTGTTGGCCCCAGTCGACGCAGGGGAGGCACCAAAGGTTGTGTTTATTTTGTTGCCTTGAGATCGCGAGTTTGAACCCAGAGTCGCGCTTAAAGAATCTTTCTTCACCCCCAACATCTGCACGAAATGCTCCGCCAGCGGAGACTGTGCCTTTTATAGTACTCGGGAGTTAGTCAGTACTAGTCAGATAAGCTGAGATTTGCGTCAGAAATCACTTGTATGACTCTCAGCCGGACAGTTTGTCGATCGCTTGGCGCAGAATCTTGTGACCCGTGGGTGTGTCACCGTATCTCTGTGATACGTGATGGTCGACCTATTACTGATGTCGCAAGCGAAACATGTTGACTCGAAATTCATTTTCTCAGGAAAAATGAAGAGTGAGAGGGAGGCTGAGGAGAAAAAGAAAGAAATATGAGGTCAGATCAGACGCGACACGAGGAAAGATGATGGACCAGGGCGTTTGAGCTGACGCCTTAGGCTGCGAACTGGCAGGCCTGAGGCACTGCAGCTGAAGGGAAGGCGCCTTCCTCGCGGTTAGTGCAGCCCCAGGCCCTCAGCCCGCTCCTGCCCGCCAATCGCCAGGTCACATGGCCGCCACTAGTCCCTGGCCGAGGGTGAACCACCGCCTATCATCGTGACTGCCCCTTTATTTTACTTTTTCAACTCTTACCATGACTGTTAAAGCTGACCCTGTCTATACTACTACGGTTGACCCCGTTGATTTCCCTAGTACTGTGGGTGTTGCAGAGGTGTAGGCGGTCAGCAAAGAAACGCTTACCGCCTGCTAATATACTGTGCCAGCACCAGTTGGTGTCGATACCCCAGATGGGAACAGACGCTGATATCGAACGAGAACATTGCGAGAGCAAATGATATTGCTTTGTAAATCCGATGAGACGAGACAGGCACGTAGAGGCACTCCTCCGCTCTTAGGTTTATGGACCGCGAGCAAGGTCAGTAGTTAGGGGCTCTACCATCATCTACGCTGTACGTCCCCTGGCATCTAATGTTGAAAAATATCTTATCGTAAAGTGTACTTTATCAATGATAAGCCAAAAAGATCTGATAGTTTGGTATCTCATGCTAATTAACAGTCTATCAAACTTTCGCCGCTATTGATATGACTTCAAATACAGACAATCTTGAATCTGTATCCGCAAGAAGTTGGCGCCATTCGCTTTCTCGCGGTTCTCGAGCAGAAGCAAGGGCCGTTATCACCAAGTCCCTAGTACCCTGCAAGTCCTCTTTCTGGTCGGGCACAGCGTTCTCGTTGATGAGCAGTATGCTATGATCAACTCACAACACAAATCTAGGCTACAATCACAGCAGAGCACCACTACATATCCAATGACCACAAGCTTCCCAGAGAGGCTGTAGATTAAACTCAGAGTCAGCACTTACTTTCTTAAGAAATAAGGTTATTACACTCATGCTAATCTAGTTAGAGTTATAATTACTTCAATACTAATTATAGACTAAGACAGGCTGCTATCTCTCTTTACTAAGCAAGAATTACTACTTATATTTTATAGCTAAGAGAACTTCATTATTAGTCTGCAAGGAATAAAGAACTGATATCAAAATAGATTTTAAAAATTAAAATTTCTATCTTTGCACAGCTACGTTTCTCTAGGTGAAGATGGACTGTCGCTAATAGAAGATAAATCACCCTACAGATATGTCTAATTTAGGAAGGATGGAGTTTAGTGGCGTTTTGCTTAGCACCGTGTGATACGAATGTAAACCAGGCTGACAAAGACAGCCTGGTGTCTTCGCTATCGACCTGGAGTAATCAATCCATGTTTCTAGTAGTTGTCATAAGTAATATCGCACGAGCATAGAAATTACTTATCTATGTCATGTCTCAGCTACTGGCATATCTAACAGTCCCACTCGATGGTTGCTTGACAGGAAAGGTCCCAGCGACTAGTTATGAAATGAATCCGTTGAAGAAGAGCATAATGTATAGGAAATTGAACGTATTTGTTTTAAACTAGGCTGATACATGATATACCCTCCAAAAGAAACTCATGTCCACACATTAGAAATCATGGAGAAGGCGTTGTGATCAGTCAAAAACATCACTAGACCACCTCTCCTGCACCTTGAGAGAGTCAAACCAATCATCAATATCTTTCTCTGATTTTTCTTCACCAAGTGCTTTTGTGCTCTCCCTAAATATCCGCTTACTCACTTCCTTCACGCCCTTTCCCAGCCGACCAGAACCACAGACAAACACCTTGGCACCAACTGCAAAGAGGGACCTCACCAATTCCTTCTCTCGGTATATCCGCTCCTGCACATACCTGCACCCGTGGCTCGCCTCTTCTTCCTGAGAAAAGGCATAGAAAAGCTGCACAGCTCCGACTCTCTCCCATTCGTCAAATTCCTCGGCGTACAGCCTATCGCTATGTTGGTTCTTGCACCCAATAAATAAAAGGGCCTGCCCAAACTTCCAACCAGCCTTGATTTTTGCTGCTCGCTCTTCAACAAAGGCTCTAAAAGGAGCCACGCCAGTTCCAGCGCAGACCATAATGATCGGTTGATCCCGATTGGCGGGCAAGTGGAAACTGTAATGGCTTTTCTTAATAGCAATCTGCGCCTTTTCGCCAGGCCCCAGAGTTTTCAGGTAGTTGGTCGTGACGCCCAGAATGCGTCTACTTAATGCTTCACCTTGGCTAACGGTGTCTAGGACGGCGTATGTGATGCTGGCTAAATTCGGGTCTACCAGCGGAGAGGAGGAAATGGAATATTGTCGAATGAGCATGGCTGGGAGGAGAGATAGGAATATACCAAACGGACAAGGAATTTCCGGATATAACTCAAGGATATCGAGGGCGGGAAGACGATGCGACGAGTCTTTTGCTAAATCCATCAGTTTTGACTTCACCTTTTCGTCCTCGGTTAGGTGGGTTAGTGCCACTATAGACTTTTTGGAAGCAGGCATGCCTAGTTCCACGTAATATGCCAGAAGCTGGACGACTGGCTTGCGTTCGTTCACAGGAAGGTGCGTGTGAGCGGGCGGCTTTATAAGAATATCGGTGTCCTGGCATTTAAAAAAATCGAGTTAGAACATGTGCATGAACGAATTCCATTACGGGTATACCCATGCAAGCCTAAATCGTTTTTAGAACCCTATTGATCGTGGCTGGTGGGTTTAGAGGAAGAACGCTTAGATAGTCTCCAGCGCTGTATGTAACTCCGGTTGGCAGCCTGAAGCTTAAAACACGCTTCTCAGTGACCCCTGGACCAGATAATAATCTCGCATCTTCAACCATAGCCTCAGATACCGCAATGTTGAGCTCACTCACCCGAGTGGAGCTACTGATATCAACATCCAGTGCAGTTACCTCCTCGGCCGGTTGGTGCTTCTCCGTGGGGCTCAGCGCTAGCCACAGCTTTTCGTCTAGCCACGAATCAAAGTCATCGAATACGTTGCCATACGCCACATCACTTTCACCTCGGTCGGTCATCCTAGTGGCACCGTGTGCTGCAAGTACTTCATCAAAGGCCTTTGGAACTTTTTAGTAAGTGGCGGCCCAGTCATGGTGACCGCACCCAAAAACAGCATATCGAACACCCTGAAGCGCATCCAAAGGAATAGTACCGGTCACCCACTCAAAGAACTGGTTGGCATTATCTGCAGGCGCCCCCTCGAAGCTAGCCGTTATTACCACAATGGGCTGATCGGTAGGTAGTCTGGACGTGACTGAATCGAGCGTTGCGACCGAGGACTCAATTCCACGCGCCGATGCTCTACTTGCTAGGGTTTGAGCAAGCCCCTCACATGTTCCAGTATTGCTCCCGAACAAAACCATGAGCTTGCTTCCGGGCTTACTGGAAGGCACAGGAACAGGTTTTTCTTTCTCTGGAGTCAAGACCTTCTCCTTAACGGCACTTCCAAACAACCTTTTCTCCAGCTGACCGAGCCCATGGTCGCCACGAGGCACGGTATAGATCTCTAGGCCTTCTGGCTTCATAGTGAGAGTTTGCTTGACTCGTAATTCATAACCCGGATTCACCAATCGCAAGTCAAAGTTTTGGAATATCAACGCAAGTGCCAATACGGCTTCTTGCCAGGCAAAGGGGCGTCCAATACATCCCCTCTCGCCGTTTCCAAAAGGCTGAAAGCTATTGTTAGTTAAATTTGTACATGTGTATATGTATATACACGAATCGGATAAAAAATCGGACCTACCTTCCAAGCGTTCTTTGGCAAACGATCAAACTCCTTTCTCAGCATTCTCTCAGGTTTGAAGGACTCGGCATCTTTACCAAACACTTCAGAATCACGCTGAATGCGACCTAGAAGACATATAACGTCCACACCGTTTGGAATTTGATATTGCCCACCAGCTACAACTTCGGGATGATCACCTGCGACTTCTCTACTGAAGCCGGGCGCAGTCGGCTGGAGGCGAAGGGACTCTCTCAGGCAGGCTTGAGTATATTCAAGCTTTGGGATATGCTGTGACTTCACAGTATCACTCCCTACGACTCTATCAATTTCTTCTTGGACTTTGCGGTATGCTTGCGGATACTTCAACAGATAATACACAGTGAAGGATAAAAGACCCGATGTAGTTTCATGACCTTCGTTAAAAAGAAAAAGAAAAAGGTATGTTAACAAAGTCTCATATCACTCAAGAATAGAGGACAGATAGATAGACTCACCAGCAATTAAAAATGTAATAATATTATTGATAATGTTTTCGTCAGACATAGACTCTCCGCTTCTCGGATCTCGTCCTTGTACCATCGCATTTAATAAATCCTTCTTAGACAACGGGCTGTTTTTCCGGTGTTGTATAACCTCCCGGGCTGTCTTCTTCAACGTATCGATGTTATTTTGGTACCTTTGGTTTGCCCCTCTCATGACCGCCTGTGCTATACGTGGACGGTTTGCTCGTTCCCCAGACTCTGCTAGAAATTCCACCATTGCCTCCACAAACGGATGCATGTCATCGCGGTAAAAGGAGTTGAATCGCATGTCCATAGCACAGAGCGCAATCGAGTCCAGAGTGAGACGAGTAAAGTCGTCCGTCACAGAGACTTTTTTGTCGGACCCAAGACGGCTCCATTTCTGAATCAGTTGGGAGCAGATGTCGTGCATTTCCTGGAACATATCAACCATGGCGATTGGGCCAAACGCCGGCATTAACACGCGGTGGGCTACCTCCCAGTCATGTTCGCCCGGGAAGGCCGTGAAGAGGCCTGACCCGACGCCGTTTCGGACCTGTGCAAGAGGCGGAGAGATGGATTTTCGGAAGCGGTGATCGTCGCAAAGTTCATTGAAAATTTCATAGTCGGAGACAATAATGACGTCCTTGCCGCCAATGCTGAGTCTAAATATGCGTCCATATTTCGCGGCCAGTTGCTCAAAGGACCGGATGGTATTTTGGGGATCAATATACGGCAAATGGCCCACGAGGGGGTATGGTGGAGGCTGTGGAATGGGTTCAGACATGGTGACGGTGTTATTTTGGCAGCACTACATGAGACAAAGGTGAAAGGTGAATGGTGAAAAAGGAAACATGAAGGACGTGCAAAAGGCTCGTCCTCAATATCTATAATAAGCAAGGCGCCCCTACCAGCAAACCTGGGCGGCTCGGATGTTGTACACCGTCCTCCAACTCCCCCAGAAAAGTCATGATGTCATAGGTGTGTCTTCCCCTGGATATATAGCGTGTATGGCGCATAACCCCTAGTTAGTCAAGGGCAAGTTACGCCGGCACATACAAGTGTTAGGCCGCGGAATAAATGACCACTGCGGATAGCTGCATGTACTGGAAGCATGTTGGAACCAAAATCACGTGATTATCGAATGAATGGAGCCGTTACATACCGAATACAATATCGCCCCATTAAGGGGATCTCCTTTTTGGTCTAGCGGTATTTTGCTCCAACAAAGCACGTGATTCACGTGACCCCCAGTTAGGGTTAGTCATCACATTTGCAAGATAACTAACTAGTTAGCTAACTGAGGTCAGAACTGAAGGTGCTTTAATAAGCTCTTGACGGGCTCGAGGCGAGAGTATATCATTCTACACACACAACTATAGTTGTTGGTTGCTCGCGACATCTTGTTTTCCAAAGTACTGGCTTTCCGCGTCCCCAATATTGGCAGATCGTAACTCTGCCGGAGTGCTACATACATTCAATCACTAAAAGTGAGGGAGCTACGGCCGAAAGCGAAAGTAAGAATTGACATGATATGGACAATCTCTGTCGTTAAAGAAGCAAAAACAATTGGACACAAGAGAAGTCGGTTCAATTCAAGGTATATTAACCCGATCTCCGACTTCCGAGTTGCGACTGCCGAGTCCCAGGCTCACCCTCAGGGTGAATGGATGAAAAGTTTGCTTGAGAATACACAATTGTTACTACGACGTAGTATGTCGAGACAGACAAACTTGTCCTCGGCTTGCCGGTGTGGAGGCTCAGCGGCTCACATGGAAATTCGCTAGTCGGCTTTGAGTTATTTTGGATCATAGCATTCATATCTTTCGGAGACAAATCTCCCCGATGAGCCTCCTATATAATCCTAACACTTGACATGACATATAACCCTGGTATTATTTGTTTGTTTCGCGTGTAGTAGTCCTATGTCTCATTCATAATCCATGCGCCTCGAAGTCGCGACGAAGCACGTCTGATCGACAATAAAAGTTATGAAAGATGCCATCGATAGATGAGAGTTCTAATTTTGATGCGTGTTCCTTGAACACGGCAGTTGCGGATTCACCCTCTAGCCCTGCTGGGACGAGCAAGAACCACCTTCCCCTGAGCTCATCCAACTCTATCGCTCCACAACGGGAGGAAGACCCCCTGCCCGAGCCTCATGCAGGACAAGGCTATGACGGTTTCGTCGATGGCATCCAACCCAGCCAGACACTTGGCGATCTAGACGAAGATGGCGCAGGGGAGATCCGGCAGCTCGCTCGAGAATATACCCGTCAATCTACCTATTCACAGATTACAACGAACCCTTTTGAGCCGGTTCCTGGTTCGATACTGGACCCCAATTCCGATAATTTCAATCCGAAAGCGTATGCAAAGGCTTTGTTCAATCTACAACAACAGAGTGATCGAGTAAAGAGTAGGACTGCGGGTATTTCATTTCGAAATCTTGGCGCTTACGGCCATGGCACTGCAATGGATTATCAAACAAATGTTGGGAGCGCCTTGCTGCAGGCACTCGTCGGGATTAGAAAACTCTTTCGGGGTGGGCAGCATCGCATCGATATCTTGCGGAGCTTTGACGGCCTTGTCCGTGCAGGTGAAATGCTGGTGGTTCTTGGTCCCCCGGGCTCTGGTTGTTCAACCTTGCTGAAGACGATTGCTGGAGAAACGTACGGCTACCAGTTGACCGACGAATCCTGCATTAATTACCAGGGGATTACGTTCGAGCAGATGCAAAGGTATTTCCGTGGAGAAGCTATATATACCGCTGAACAGGATGTCCACTTCCCAAACCTATCCGTTGGGGACACGCTGCATTTCGCAGCACGAGCTCGGGCCCCTAGAAACATGCCAGAAGGTGTCTCAAAGGATACATTTGCAAAGCATCTTCGAGACGTAGTAATGGCGACCTTGGGAATTAGGCACACTGTCAATACAAAGGTCGGCAATGATTTCATTCGTGGTGTGAGCGGAGGAGAACGCAAACGCGTGAGCATTGCTGAAGCGACTCTGATGAATGCGCCTCTTCAGTGCTGGGATAACTCGACGAGAGGACTGGATAGCGCAAACGCGGTCGAGTTTTGCAAGACTTTGAGGATCCAGTCTGATACCTTCAATATAACGCCTATCGTGGCCATCTATCAAGCGCCTCAAGCAGCATACGATCTGTTCGACAAGACCGTCGTCCTCTATGAGGGTCGCGAAATTTTCTTTGGCAGAGCCGATGCTGCGAAGCAGTATTTTATCAATATTGGTTTTCACTGTCCAGAAAGACAAACCACTGCCGACTTTCTTACATCGATGACCAGTCCGAATGAGCGTGTTGCTCGGCTCGGTTATGAAGATAAGGTTCCACGCTCTCCCGACGAGTTTGAAGCTGTATGGAAGAGTAGCGCTGAACGCAAAGCTCTTCTAGAGGAAATCGCTCTGTATGAGGAGCAACATCCTTTTGGAGGCCAGGATCTGGCTAACTTTGAAGAATCACGAAGGCTCCAAAAATCTAGCTTTCAGCCTCTCTCATCACCTTATACCCTGTCCTATTTTCAACAGGTCCAACTATGCCTGTGGCGTTGCCTCCGTCGTTTAGAGGCAGATCCAAGCTTGACCCTCTCCCAACTATTTGGTAATTTCATCATCGCATTAATCGTCGGCTCGGTGTTTTACAATCTGGATGATACGACAAACTCCTTCTTCTCACGTGGGACATTGCTCTTCTTCGCCCTTGTGATGAATGCTTTAAGCTCACTATTAGAGATTCTTACACTCTATGCCCAGCGTGGTATTATCGAGAAACATCAACGTCTTGCGCTCTATCACCCTTCAGCCGAAGCTATCGCCTCCAGTTTGATGGACATGCCTTACAAGATATTAAATACAATCACTCTCAACCTCACGATCTATTTCATGACAAATTTACGGCGTGAGGTCGGCCCATTCTTTTTCTACCTTTTGATTATGTTCTTTTTGACCTTGGTCATGAGCATGCTGTTTCGTACGATTGCATCCGTGACTCGGTCACTAGCAGAGGCGCTTGCGCCCGGTTCAGTCTTTGTCATTGGAATTATCATCTACACCGGCTTTGTTATCCCGCCAAACTATATGCTCGGTTGGTCTCGTTGGATCAAGTATATCAATCCTCTTAGCTATGGCTTCGAATCTCTGTTGGTCAATGAATTTTCGGGTCGCACGTTTCCCTGCTCCTCTAATCAGCTCACTCCGTTATATGGCGATATTGCGCACTCGATCTGTTCCGTCGTCGGCTCGGTGCAAGGCGAAACCTTGGTCAGCGGTGACAACTACATAAATTCCTCTTATGAATATTATGCATCCCACAAGTGGAGAAATTTTGGTATACTGTTGGTGTTCCTCACGGGACTAACTGGGACATACCTCCTCGCAACAGAGAAAATTTCTGGCAAAAAGTCTAAAGGAGAGGTTCTGGTCTTCCAACGTGGTCGTGCCCCTGTGTGGACCAAGAACATACCAAATGATGCAGAGGACGCCAGACCCGGAATCCAGACTCCAACTGAAAAGGGAATAGAATACAAAGCAGAAGCCATCCAGCGGCAAACTTCTATTTTCCAGTGGCATAATGTCTGTTATGACATCACAATAAAAGGTCAACCCAGGCGTATATTAGACAATGTCGATGGATGGGTAAAGCCAGGGACTCTCACTGCTCTTATGGGTGTAAGCGGAGCTGGTAAGACAACTTTACTCGATGTGCTCGCTAGTCGTATTACAATGGGCGTCATCAGTGGTGAAATGCTGGTTGATGGATGTCAGCGCGACAAGTCATTCCAACGAAAGACTGGATACGTCCAGCAGCAGGATCTTCATCTGTCGACTTCCACCGTTCGCGAGGCTCTTAATTTTAGTGCTCTCCTCCGCCAGCCATCCCATATCCCTCGACAAGAAAAGCTTGATTATGTGAATGAGGTAATTAGTTTATTGGAGATGGAAGAATATGCCGATGCAGTAGTTGGCGTTCCTGGAGAAGGCCTCAATGTTGAGCAACGCAAACGTCTTACTATTGGTGTTGAGCTTGCTGCTAAGCCTCAACTCCTTCTCTTTCTAGACGAACCTACCAGTGGGCTAGATTCACAAACATCATGGTCGATTCTCAACTTGCTCGAGAAACTTACTAAGAATGGACAAGCCATTTTATGTACTATCCATCAGCCTTCCGCCATGCTTTTTCAAAGATTTGACCGGCTGCTTTTCCTTGCCAAGGGTGGCAGGACCGTCTATTTCGGAGATATCGGAAAGTCTTCACAAACTTTAATCGAGTATTTTGTGAAGAATGGCGCACAACCCTGCCCGTCCGATGCCAATCCAGCCGAGTGGATGCTTGATGTCATCGGTGCAGCACCAGGAAGTCACTCTGATATTGACTGGCCAGCAGTATGGCGTGAATCGTCCGAGCTCAAGGCGGTGCATGCCGAGCTCGAAAAGATCAAGGTCGATAGTTGTCAGAAGACATCCGGTGCATCAAACGACGAGTCCGACTACCGTGAATTTGCATCACCTCTCAGTACACAGTTTCTCGAAGTGCAGAAACGTGTGTTTCAACAATACTGGCGAACGCCAAGCTATATTTACTCGAAGCTCCTTTTATGTACTGCCCCTGCACTCTTTATTGGGTTTTCCTTTTATAAAGCTCCAAACTCTCGTCAAGGCCTCCAGAACCAAATGTTCAGTATCTTCGAATTGATGACGATTATTCCACAGCTCGTCCAACAAATTATGCCGCTCTTCGTGACACAGCGAGATCTCTTCGAGGTCAGAGAGCGACCGGGAAAGACATACTCCTGGATCCCGTTTTTGATGTCCAACATTGTCGCTGAGATTGCCTGGGGTGTGCTCTGTGCCGTCGTTGTGTACATTTGTTGGTACTACCCAGTAGGTCTGTGGCGGAACGCAGAGCCAACTGATGCTGTTCACGAGCGTGGCTTCTTAGCATTCTTACTTTTACTTATGTTCATGCTCTTCACTTCAACATTCTCACATATGATTATCGCTGGAATCGGTGTTGCAGACACTGCAGGGAACATCGGCAATCTGTTATTCATATTGAACCTAATTTTTTGCGGGTATGGACGTCGAAACACTCTTGAAAGCACAGTACACTAACAAGTTTTGCAGGAGTCTCGCATCGCCTAGTGCGCTTCCCGGATTTTGGATATTCATGTATCGCCTTAGCCCTTTCAATTATCTCTTGGGGGGATTGCTTTCCACCGCTGTCAAAGATACCAGTGTCACCTGCGCGGCCAACGAATATTTGAACTTCAATCCTCCTCCCAGTCAAACGTGTGGCGAGTACATGCAGCGACAGATCAATCAACTTGGTGGTTATCTCCAGAATTCCAACGCCACCTCAAACTGCTCTTTCTGTCCGTTGAGCAACACAAACCAGTTTTTAGAATCGGTTTCAGTGGATCCCACGAAAGGCTGGAGGAACTTCGGCCTCTTGTGGGTCTACGTTGGATTTAACATCAGCGTTTGCTTTTTCTTATACTGGCTTATCCGAGTACCAAAAAAACAGGGCGAATCGGAAAAGAAAGCGAAGTCCTGAGTGGAAAATTGGGGGGACTGGGAGGCGTGTGAGTGGTAGGTTTTGATTCATAGGGGCATTTTGTGCGACATTAGAACTCACCAACGAGAGTGAATAGGCTATATAGATTCATACTAATAGAATACACTAATAGATAGAATAGACTAGACAAACTAGAATGGAATACAACATTGACATGATGAAAATTAGAAAGAGTTGGCTGGTTTGTGCGGCTGTTTGGCATTATTACTGCATAGGATAATTGAATACTAACTTAACTATAGTATGGAGTACGGAATTCACGCCCTTCTTACTGTTACGGTTCAATTAGCTGCAACGGTTGGCCGAGTATTTTTGGGCTTTCAGCTCGGACATATGTTTGATCAACTGAACAATTTATTGCTACATTTCATTCCAACGGAAGACACCCTGCAGCAGTAAATGAGACAACGACGTTTGCCAGAGACCTCGTTCGAGGTGCGATAACTACTGAAACTTAGCAACTAATGTCATCAGGTGCATTCTCGCATTTGTCGCTCGTCTCGCCGCCCGTCACGCTCACATCAGTCCAAGTCCAGTCAGAGCAGCTCCCGTCACCACACAAGATGTAAATTTCCGTTGCGTCGCTCTCCACAGTTCCTTGGACGTTATCGATAGTCAAATCGGTGATGGGTACACCAGTTGTGGGGGTGCCGGTAGGGCTGCCATTTTCATAATCCTGTTCAATTACAATGCCGTAATCGGTGATTCCAGACAAAGTGATGTCCTTGTAAGTGACTCCAGTCACTGAGCCAGTGGCATCGTATACAGTTTTGATTCGGACACCTACGAGATCAGTATTCAGTATCAATTTGTGTTCGACACAGAACGTACCGTTTGCTGAATTGGTGATGGTTGAACTCTCGATAGTAACGTCAGAGACTGTGTTGTCGTCTCTTCCACCAACAGATCCGATGGAAAGCCCGTGTCCGCCAGAGCAATAGCCGCCGGTGAAGGTGATGTTCTAGTGAAAGTTAGCTGGCTACACGTCGAATTAGTTATTGCCATATTGGCTAGCTACTGACCGTTCCAGAGTTGATAGCCAAGCAATCGTCCTGATTGTAGACAGTGGCACCAGAAATAATAATGCCAGTGCTTTCTCCGATGTCAAAAGCGTCGGTGTTTGCTGCGCTACCGTCGTCACCATCAGAATCGTCAATAGTGATATCGGAAAGCGTCAAGTCGGTGGAACCGTCAATGCTAAACGTCTGAACCGGAGAATTCTTGAGGCTCAGACCGCTGATTGTCGAGGAGGTCAAATCATGAGCATAGAAGAACTTAGGCTTGGTGCTTCCCCCATTTGAGCCTTCGCCATCCCACCAGCGCGAACCATCGCCGTCAATAACATGGCCATCAGCGCCGGTGACGGTAATGTCCGTCCCGGACACGGAGATCAAAGGGCCATCCCATTCTTCGTAGCCGAAGCTGGTGGTACCTTCGAAAATGACGGAAGTGCCGTCGTTCAGATCAGTCAGATCCAGAGTTGTTCCGGATGGCACAGCCACGTCAGAGAGGACAATCGTTGAGCAAGAAGTTTTGGACTTGCTTGCTGAAGATGCACCCTCAGAGCCGGAGAAGGTGCAGCTAGAGGCCCGCTCTGATAGCTTCGGAGGAGTGGTAGGCGCAGGTGCAGGCACAGCCTGGACGAGACCTGAGATGGTCAAAGAAAGGAAAAGAGAGACTTGAGCAAGAGAAGACATCCTGTGCATGGATAATAAAGTAGTTGAACGAGCGAGCTGCGGTTCCTGATATCGGATTGTCAAGTAAGGAAATATGATCGTTTTATAGCTTCCGCGCCATAGTATGATAAGATCATTATTCAGGATGGATATCAGTGGTGGGAAAATGCACCAATGTCGTCGTCAACAGTCGTTTCAGAGTTGATTTAACAACCTTGTCCGCCGGAATTACTGCCGACATCTGCTACTAGACTACAATCGTTGTTAACTCCCCGGTCTACTTTTCCAAAATTAATGCCCCTGAAACGAATCACTGTAGAATCACAGGTTAATAGTACGCAACTTTATTGTCGTCCTAATGCTTAGTCGTGTCTCACTTGCTTCAAAACGTTCTAGATCCCCTCCGCCATTTCGTCGATAACGGGATGATCGACATGGAAACGGAACATCCGAAGCCACAATTTTTCGGGCCCATTCGAAATCCATCTAATCATGTCACTAGAAGATGTTGAGAAGCTTGTTTGAAGTTGAATTAAAGTACTTGCCCTGATGTCTTGGGGTTATTGGCATGCGTAAGCCTGTCCCGCTGATTACGTGGATATGTAAGGGGAGCTGTCAACTGGCAACAGTTACGTAGTTTGTGCTGCTAGTGGTAGGTTTTTCTGCTGGCTGTTCTTATTGTGTGTGGCAGTGCACATGCAGCTGCACGTGGTAGAATATGTTTCGTTTTACTCGATTTTTGAGGCAGATTTCAAGTCAATCTCTGATCCTGGGTACATATGTAAGATATATATATATCTTGGCCTGCAGGGACGATCCCGACATCTGGAGAAAATCAATCATTTGATTACAACCTTGGAATTGTCAGCAAGGCTCATGAATACCAATCGTCAAACGAGACTAGTTCTAATATTTTAGTTACATATGTATAAGACTTGAAGTATTCCAGACAGTGGAGCGATGTATTCGCACGTCCGGAGCGATACATACGGATGAGCCACATTCCACCATCCAGAAGATTATCGAACATTTGGCAATTCTGAATTAGCGGGAGAACTTAAACCTATGTCTTAAGCCGCAATTGAAATTCGGTACAGAGTTCCTGATACGAAATGTAGAAACTTCTTCAATACACTGAATCACGTCTTAGGGCTTCGCATGTCCAACCCTAATCGAAGGTAAGGCAACAATTAAGCTTAAACGGCACGCGACAATCGGCCACCGCCAAGTCAACAACGCCCCGGAACACGTCTATCGCCGACGAGCTTTGACCTTGATACATTGCCATTATCCTTATCGCTTCAATCGCTGGACGATAACTTGTCGAAAATGATGCCATCGCCATGAGGCCACACTAAGGCACGGGGAGCTAAGGCTACCCGCTGCCACTCTTCTTCATTCCCAGTTATTTTGCTTGACTCCGATTTTGTCTGCGCAATCAATCAGATAATAAATGCCAAGGCAAAGGGGACCAACCGGAAGGTATTCGGAGATACTACTACATACTACGTAGTAGTACGGTCTGTGCCGTGCTTATCGGGCCTTGCCGAATATCGCAACCGGCCGACTATGACTGACGGATTGACAAATGAGCATTCAGTTGTGTATTGTTTTCCTGTTCTGTTGGAGAAAAGGCTGAAGAATTCTACCCCGCGTAGCGATGGACGTCCTAGCAGTGGTCAATTGATCCGTGGTCAGATCTTCTCCGAGGGAAAACGATAAAAACATTTCCGCGGATCCCGCTAAAAAGGAAAAGAAATCCATTCGTATTTCTGATGCTAACTTTGAAGAAGAAAAGTAAAGTGGATCTTATGCATCTTATCGAGGGATAAGATGGGAGTCATCGATTTCCTTCTTAAGCTGCGTCTACCCCTCTTTGCCCCCTCTCGACTTTCTTTCCATCTCGTCTGACAGTCTGAGCGAACGTAATCAGAAGTAGAGGGAAAAAATGCATTACAAAAACAATCTCCTCGCCGCTGCGGCTCTGATCCCAGCCATCCAGCTCTCTGCCGCCGAGACTATCCTCGGTGCATACATCTTCCACCGTCACGGCGACCGCACATCCAAAAGCACCCCGCCTGCCTCCCTCACTGACCTGGGATACCACGAAGTTCTCGGAGCAGGCACAAACTTCCACGACCGCTACATTGCCAATGGCTCAGCGACACAGATTCTCGGCATTCAGAGCGAGACTGTGAAACTGTCGCAGTTGGCCGTCAGCGCTCCTTTGGATAATGTGCTCCAGAACTCGGCCGCGGGCTGGCTGCAGGGTCTCTATCCACCTGTTGGCGGCGCATCGAACCAGACTCTTCGCAACGGCACTGTTGTCGAAGCCCCTCTCAATGGATATCAACTTATTCCGATCAGTATCACAAACTCCGGCAGCGGAAGTGAAGACAACCCATGGCTTCAGAGCTCTTCGTCCTGCAACAATGCCCTAATCAGCAGTAACGAATTCTTCAACTCGGATATTTACCTTGAATATCTCAACTCGACTACAGATTTGTACAAGAGTGTAGCTCCTGCAGTGAATGCCACCTTCTCCGAGTCCCAGTTGAGCTTTAAGAATGCATACGTTATCTGGGATTTGCTCAATGTTGCGTTGATCCACAACTCGACCACCGACTACCCGGCGTTGAGCGGCGTGAGCAACGAGACTATGCATGAGCTTCTCGTTCTCGCCAACATTCACGAATACAATCTCGCCTACAACGCCTCTAGCACCGCGCGTGCCATTGCCGGCGCCCAGCTCGCCAGCCAGGTTTTGACGGCTCTCAACAAAACCATCACCACCAGCTCCGATCCTCGCCTCAACGTCCAATTCGGGTCCTACGGCACTTTCCAGTCCTACTTTGGCCTCGCCAACCTCCCCGCTGCCGACCCCATCTTCTACGGTATTCCGGACTACGCATCCAGCATGGTCTGGGAGCTCGTCACCAACGCCACCGTGACCAACGGCGCTTTCCCATCTACATCAGACATCAGCGTGCGTTTCCTCTTTAACAACGGTACTTCAGCAACCACCACCAACCTGACTGCGTACCCGCTTTTCGGTGGCTCAGAGCTCGAACTCCCCTGGACAGACTTTGTGACTCAGACGCAGAAATTTGCGATTTCGAGTCAGGATCAGTGGTGTCAGGTTTGTGGTAATACTACCGGTGTTTGTGCCAGCTCTACTGCTTCGTCTTCCTCGGCGTCCGCGGCGTCGTCGTCGTCCTCGAGTAATGGATCGGGTCTTTCGAATGCTGTTGCGGGTGTGATTGGTGCTATGGTTACCCTTGGAGTTGTCCTTGGTTTGGAGGTTGTCGCTATGTTACTGGGTGGATTGAGACTTGTTAAGAAGAAGTCGTTGGCTGCTTCGGCTGGGGTGGGTGCTGAGAGTGCTACTGCTGGAAAGTAGAAGGATCGGAGAGGAAAGGATATAACGAGCGATGAATCATGCTTGCTGTGCTTATTGCGGTTATGAGACTCCCTTAAGCTTTGATCTGATTTAATAAGACAAGTGGTCATACTATTTATAATAAAGTCCATCTTTTTTGAATAGTATGTGTTCCCTCATACATGGTCATGCTTATCACAAATCGAAGATACCTAACTCCGTCCATGAATTCTAACATTACAACTCCATCGCTACACCTCTATCACCCATCAACTCACACCCATTCCTGATAACCCCCACCAAACCTCCAGTCTGCACCATCTCGCTCCCTCCACCAGACAACCGCCACTCTACCTCCGCCAACCCCTCCAACCAGCTAATCCGAGTCTGAGCGGGGACTTCTAGCGTTTGTAGCTGCTCGCCTAGTGCGCTGAGGATATCCGCTAGGGCGAGACCTTTGCTAGTCTTGAGGGTGTTGATTGTGTTGAGGCACGATGTTACGTCGGTGGTGGAGAGGAGGGTGGTCATGATTTCGCGAATGTCGGAGGGATGAGGGGCGGCGATGCAGTTGTAGATTGTGTCGTTGGTGATGAGTTCGTGTTCGGGGGGTGGTTGATCTTTGGGCGCGTTGCGCATGGGGAGGGGGATGCCTTGATTATATGTTAGTATTTTTTAGCTTTCTTGATAGGATGGGCTTAAGATGTACTACTCGCGTGACAGGCTTGAAGAACGTTCAATGCCCGTCGCATATCACCTTGGCTCAGTCTGACAAGGCTCTCTGTTGCGTCGGGCTGTATCCGCACATTCTCCGCTTCAATGACCTTGTCCACCAACGACCGAATATCCACTTCTTTTAGTGGACTGAACCGGAATCTGGTACATCTCGACAGCAAAGCTGGCGAGAGCTTATGTGTGTAATTCGCAATGATACAGAATCTCGTATTGGCTGTATATTTCTCCATGATCCGTCGCAGCGCCATCTGCGCTGTAGCAGTCATCGCATCGGCTTCGTCAAGGATGATCAATTTGAATGCTCCCAGGGAGTTCTCCTTTGCGGCGGGAGCGGCCACAGAGAAGATTTGTTTTGTGCTTGCAAAGGTCTTGATTTGTTCACGAACCACGTCGATACCTCTGTCGTCCGATGCGTTTAGCTCCAAGACCATTTGTCGCATGTTTTTGCTGCCGTAGATCCGTCGCGCGAGGGCTAGGATTGTGGTTGTTTTCCCTGTGCCCGGGGGCCCGTAGAGGAGGAGATGGGGTAGTCGCTGAACATCATTAGAACAGGTTCATACCAAAAGAAAAATAGTTTGACATACATGTGAGTCGATGAATCTGTTGATTGTGGCTAGTATATCCTGGTGTCCTTGCACCTCATCCAGTGTGCTTGGTCGGTATTTCTCAACCCTACAGTCTGTCAATAAACATTCTTCAGAGAGAATCAGGTGGTCAGCATACCATGGTAAATTGTCCTCAGCTCCAACAGGTAAATCAGCAACAATCTTCTTCCCTTTAGCGTTGGTATTATCGGAGCTAAATTTCATTGCGCTCTGCGACGTGGAATCCATGTCTACATCATCATCGTGGTCCGACATTTTGATTTCTGTCACTATATATCTTCTCTTCCGCTATTCAGTGGCTGTGGTGTATCAGGAATCGTGGTATCGTATGGTGTTGCCGCAATTGAATCGAGAATAAATGCTGTCGTCAATTGTTTGACGCGTAAAGGCGGCGGGCAGCGCGTAAAGAGGTTCTTCGCGGAAAGTGATAATCTAACCCGTTACGGCTAGCTTGGCAGAGCTATATTGCAGCCTGCAGTCCCAGGCACCAAGGCAACAACAGCAACCCGGCCCTCCGCACCGCCAACAGCTCCGTCATAACATCAGCCTATCTAACATCAACTTCACTTATTCGAATCCTCTCTGATAAGCTTTGCTTAAAACCAAAAGGATTATCCAGTCACTCATTTGGTCTTACAAAATGCCTGTACGTATATCGAATTCTTTCGCAATTGGCCGCAAAGATCGTCCCATGCTCACCATGCATTAGGCATACCATTCAATCTTCCTCGACGAGGCCGACCTCCCAGTTATCGGTGCGCAACCCTGTCAACCTCTGTATACATGCACAACCATGTATACTACGTCGCCAGCCCCAAGACAGCCGATCTAATAAAGATACACAGGAAACTTCCCTCTCCTTCCCCTGCGCACTCGCACTCGTGGCCCCGCATACGTCCTCCCCGCGCTTCCACCCTCAGAGTCCGATCTCGACATCGACCCCAATAGCGAGTCGTACGACTGCATCGACGAGATCCTATCCCTTTTCCGCGCCAATGTGCTCTTTCGCAACTTTGAGATCAAGGGTCCTGCAGACCGCATGTTGATTTATGGTATATTGTTTTTGAGTGAGTGTTTGGGGAAGGTGAAGCCTACTATGACGGCGAGGGATGCTGAGAAGGTATACTACGAATTTCACCAAGATGATTTGTCGGGGAGATGTTTGATACTGATTAAAGTGTTAGGCATTGATCAATGTTGCGCTGGAACAATTCGCTATTCCGGGCGATGCCTCGTTTCCTCTGAACCAGGCTTTTGAGCGTCCACGCGACCGACAGGATGCGGAGCAACTCCGACAGTGAGCTGGACCGATAACCTCCCCCCCATTCTTGAGAGTATACGTTGACTGACGAGTGTAGATACCTGTCCCAAGTCCGACAAGAGCTTGCTATTCGTTTACTTACTAGATTATACCCCGGTGGTGAAGGTCCTTCCAAGGTTAGTCTTTTCTTCCTTTGCCTCAACTGTTGTATACTAAATGTGTATAGTTCTGGCTTAGTTTTGCAAAGAGAAAGTTCATGGGAAAAAGTCTATAGATGTTATGTGTCTGTTGATGTCAATACTAGGTAGCACCAATGTGATTTTATTGTTCTGAACATTGTGGTGTATCATTGCATATCACACTCTTATTCTAGTATGTACTATACAAACAACGTCTTTGCTGTGACTGGTGTCATGCAGTAATCGGCGTCAATGCATCTTCAGGAGTACTGATATCCCCGATATCTAATTTCCGCCTCTTGCGAGTCGAAATTCCGCGCGCTTGAACATGTTGTGATTGCGGAATAGCTCGGATACCATGAAATATGTATCCCTCTGCTCCTCCTCGGCCAGTCATTAAAGGATGCGTTCGGCCTGGAAGAACCTGCCATTCTCTAACTCGTGATGTCTGAAGCATAGGCGCTAGTACTAATGTCGGATCAAGAGGGAATTCCGAGGATAATTGGGACTCGATAGAAGGCAAATCGACGTCCATATTTTCAGGGTCAATGCTTCTTCGCTCTTTTTCAAGATCGGCCTTTTTGTAGATGTATGCTGTGCGGCGGGCTGTGGAGTATTGATCCATCAGGTTTGTGAGGAGTTCGACTGATGGCGAGTATACCACAATTGGCGCGCCACCGTTGAGTAGAGGGACGAGATGTTTCAGTACGGAATCCGGATCCATTACACTAGCCACTATGAGGCCGTCGTATCCACCTTCTCGTACTTCGTCAACAACAGCCCGAACTCGAGCCCACCTTGCATGCTTGCGGTGATATGTTCCGCGTTGGCGGGGTTTGTACGATTTCAATGTCGCATCATCGACTTCCTCTGGTTTTTCGGAATATATATTGTCGGCTTCGGGGTCGAGTACCTGAAGCCAAGTAGCCATTTTGAGATGATCAAAAAGGGGATGCGTTTCGTCGGGTTCTTCTGTTTCGTATCCAAAATATTTCAAGAGGCTGAGGTTGGGTTGTGAATGAGGGTGAATGACTGTAATTGTATTTTGTTTTGCGGTCATTGGCTGTTTTCTGGTGCGATGTTGGTTTTGTGGTTTTGCTTGCTTCTTATTCGCTTGACCCGGAGCTGTCGTCGTCTCTTCCTTTTCCCCGTTGACACCAGAGTCCTTTTCAGGCTCTTCATTATCCTCATCTGCTCCCGTCGAATAAAGTATACCCATTCTCTCAGCCATAGCAGCAACAACAAGACCACCCGTGTCATCCAGAACCAGATATCTGCCGCTCGGATCGATGTCCTCTAAATTTCCACTATGATGGACATTGCCCCAACACCCTAACAACCCTATCGACTCATGACGAAGCTCCATTATCCTGCTTGCTTCTTTCTGCTCGAGCATGTATTCCGTCAAAATATTCACGTCCAAAGGCACAACGGTGAACCTTTTCAGGTACTTCTTCTCTTTGCGCAGTTTATATTTTGCCAGCGAAAAGGCCGTTTTCTTGTCGATGGTCGAATGTGATTCCAATAATTTATCGATAATCTCTTTCCCGCCTGTGGCATTCTGCTTCAACTCTTCAATTTCCTCCCACGTCAGGGTCTGCGCTGAACCGTCATCGTTGATATCGCGATTCGAACGTATGGGTTGTTGTTCTGTGTTTCCTGAATCTGCTTCCTCTATCATACCATCCGCTTCTCCGGAACCTTCGCTGATGAGGGCTTCCGCATGAAGCTCGGCGGCTGGGACAATGCGTAGGCTGTAGCCATCTTCTTCCGATTCATTCGAGAGCTCATAAGTCAAATGGAAGGGTCGGCCGAGAATTTGGTTTGTGTAAAAGCTGCCGTATTTACCAAGCAAGATCGTTCTGTTTTTCCGACATTAGCCGCATATTCAAAGGTTCAAGAATTTGAGACTCACTTATTGGGAGTCGCTTTCACCAGCTTGTACATGTCCGAAGACAGCCGTATGGCCACCCATTGGTTTGGCCGTACGAATGAGTCCATGTTGACAGCTAATCTCCTTTACGACCTCCTCAGCTATCTGAAGTGAGGGCAAGGAGCTCTTGTTGCAGCTTTGAAATAAAAAAGTTGTATTGCGGCGCAATCGCATTTTCTGATTGGAGAACAACTTGCCCGCCTCGGGAACATAGGTAAATCCGCTCCGGATAAGCATTACAGTACGTTACAGCCTCGGGCTTAACTACTTAGCATTTTGGCCGATATTTATGTATTGTGTGGTAACACGATTGCCTAGGCTTGACGGGCTCCATTCTCCCCGCGTTATGACATCTTCCTTCCTTCCTTGGGCGCTTGACTAGTCTGACTTCCCCTGGGATATCTTCTCTGCCTTGGAGCGTGCCTGCGGGAAACATGGCAGCCTATACCGGGCCCAAGTACTGAAGCGTTCGTCATTCATTCGCTTACTCAATGATTCTTTGTATAGTCATATGTCGCTGCTGCTTGGAAGTCACCTATCTAGAGTGCTCACTGCTCGCATTTTAATACGACACTCGGTCCTGCATACTGCGATAGATACATTCGGATCTCCGATTTTACGACAACGGCCATCCCTAATCATCACCACCGACTCTTCCGGAAAACAGGAATACTGACTTCAATATACCCATGCCGCTGAATATACTGCGCCAAGTTACCGGACTCTAGAAGGACGACTTCTGATCGTTTAGAACACACAACTATATCGTGCCCATGGTGCTCCGAAAAAATCCACCGCCGGGGATTCACGTTCCATCGCGAGCCAGAAACGGTTCGGACCCTCGATCGCTTCAGTCGCGAAGCTCTACCTCGCCACGGTCAGCGACTCAGCAACAATCCTCTCGAAAGGATAGCTGGGAGCTCGACACAGACTCTGTATATTCACCCGACCTACGGACTTCGCCGGCATTCGACCTAATGCCTCTTGAAGAAGCACAAAAGTCGCCGGTGGCGAGCAGTAGCCCGTGGGAGGATGAGCTGGTAGAACGGCCTGTTGGAATGTCGCATATTACCGGAACTTCACAACAGGTGCCAGGCGGCCCGAACAACGCAGCTTATCAACACACGGGTTCCAGTATACGATCCAGTGATGATGGCTACCATAAACAGCCGTCGGCTGGAGAGTCGGCATTAGGGACGTCGCCACAGCGCTTCCGCTCGAACAACCCTTTCCTGCGTGCTCGAAATTCAAGTCCAAATCCTTGGGAAGATAATAGTCAACGTGAGCGGTTGCCATCTCAATCAGAACAAAGTTCATCAATACCGAATCTACCTCCAGACCAATCTGAAAGAAATAGCCAAAGTACGTTTTCGTGTAACTAATCGTGCCTACAGTTTGATGCTTACACTTCCCAAAGCTTCAGGGATTATCCCCATGACAGCGCGCTTGTCGATATTCGACCAACCAGAAGATCCATGGGGTCAGCCCAGCCAACAGCCAGATGGAGGAGTAGTCCTGCCTAATACCGTCTCGGTTACACAAACATCGTCGGACAAGGGGAAAATGCCAGCGACAGAAAGCGGCGACAACACATATGCTTTCAACCAAACCGAACAAGAGTGGGATACGAATAATCACTGGCAGGAACTATCGCTACGCCCGGAATCCGCCAATGTGTCCAATGGGTTCTCTTCACAACAGATACCACGAGATTCGTCGCCACAACTTATAGATCTTGAGGATACCCCGACGAATACCGAAGCCAATCCATGGTCTAGCGAAAAGAGACCAGATCCGCCTCCAAAGGATAAGGTTGAAGACCAGCCGCCAACTTCACAACCGCCTCCACCTACATTGGATCCGCTGCCGCCGATGTCCGAAGCTGAGTTGAAGAGTTTTCAAGAGAAACAGGCAGAAACTTATGCGATTCGTCATATTAACTGGACTGATTATACTGGGCAATTGCGGGAATCTCCCGTGCTGGTTCAGAGTCGAAACGGGCCTTGCCCTCTTCTTGCTCTGGTCAATGGACTCATTATGCGCTCTGATAGAAAAGCACAACCGCCGATAGTTCGGGCATTGCAGACTAGAGAGAATATTTCACTAGGGTTGCTCATTCAGGCTCTATTTGACGAGCTTGTTACATATTCTAACGAAGAGCTTCCTGATATCGAGGCTCTTAGCCGTTTTCTCACTATGCTGCACACCGGAATGAATGTCAATCCCCGGCTCACACTCGGTTCCCCGGCGGCCCTAGGATCGTTTTTCGAGACGAAGGATATCCAATTATATGATTCATTCAAAGTACCCTTGGTTCATGGATGGATTGCTACACCAGCAAGTGGTGTTCACGATTCCATGGTACGAGTTGCTCAGTACTACGAAGACATTCAACTCCTACAGTTCCGCAAGGAAGAGATAGAAGATCGCGTATTTCGCAACGGGGCGACGTTGACCCCTGATGAAGAACGTCTGATGAACGACATTCAAACTATCGATCAATTCGTGAATATTGAAAACACAACACAACTCACTGAATTCGGACTTGATCATCTGGGTAAAACACTTCCACCAGGATCAGTGTCGATACTTTTCCGCAATGACCATTTTTCAACTCTCTACAAACACCCTCAGTCCGGACAGCTCTTTACTCTAATCACCGATGCCGGCTATGCTGACCATGCTGAGGTTGTATGGGAATCGCTCGTGGATATTACAGGCGCGAAAACTGAATACTATGCTGGGGATTTCAGGCCGGTCGGCCATGGCCCTTCTGCTCCAGGTCCTGCTGGACCGTCACATCTCGTCTCACAGCGAACATCAAGCCGGAACAATGCTGCCACAACTTCCTCGACACCTTCACAACATACTACCGAACAAGAAGACGCAGACTACGCATATGCACTTTCACTCCAATTCCAAGAAGAAGCGCAGCAACAACAGGAACGCCAACGACAACCAAACGCTCGGTCTTCCTCCACCAGAGTGGCCAGCACGGCCGCCCGCAACACTGTACCGGCACATCGGTACTCTCAATCGACCGCATCGGGCTCAACAAGCCGTCTCCGCAACCCCTCAGTATCGTCTTCCTCCCTCCAATCCCCTCCTCGTCGAAACGAGAACAATAACAACTTGTACAACATACCCCAAGACGCACCTGGCGCTACGGATAACAATGACGATATACCGGACGACGCACCGCCCCCTTCATACGAGCAAGTAGCTCGCAACAAAGCCGCAGAAATGTTCAATAGACAACAGCAGCAACCGCAACCAGGACTAGGCCTAAACGTGGAATACGGAACACGCAGAACCCAACCATACCCCGGCGGCGGTACACCTACTACTCCTTCAACTGGTCGACGACAACCACTGCAAAGCGTCCCAGATCGAAGGACGCAGGCATCTAGAGATAAGGATTGCATTGTTATGTAGAATTGATCATTTATATATATGTACGTATGACTTATGACTTGAGCGGGTTTACCGGGTTTTGCTGGGAGTTTTGGGATTGATATGTAGCTTCACAGCGATCTTGCATAGACCTGTCTATTTACTGCAAGGATGGTCCACTAACACTGTTGGATATACGTATCAATCTTATGCTAACATACGGAGGTAAACGCAATCTCTATGTTGCATAAACAATCCATGTAATATATATCTACCTTGAACCTAGCCTCCTGTATGTAGGTATTGTATGTATGTACATGGTACATCAGTCCTGGGAATAAGTAGCCAGGCTCAAGCATTCGTTTATGTAGGAAGAGTATTAAAAAAAATGAAATCGGTACTCCGTGTTTTGTCCGTACGTATTTGACATTATCCACCGCCTTCCCTCGTGTATGAAGATAACCAGTTGCGCCGTGTTCTCTTTTGGACAAATCTCGTAAAATTTATTTCGTGTCATTTCAATTCAATGCTGTTAAAAACAAGAAAAAGTTTGCCTCCCGTGTATCGAGGTATTGGTCCTGTGTGTTCAGAGATTAAGCCCTTCTCCGCCTCTTTGGGCTTTGTATGTTTACGTCGCATGTATTGTTTGTGTTGAGGCCTTGGTAGTTCCCGTCCACCGTGTTTGTAGGGCTTGTTGCTTCACTGTCGGTCAGAGTCTCGATGATACGTCCCGTCTCTGGAGAGGTGGGGCTCTTCGTGTTGTTATCATTACCGGCGACAGTAGCAGCCGTGTTGCGGTTGACGAGATCCTCGTTACTGAAGCCGGGTTTGATGTAGTCCTCGTAATTATCGAAATACCCTGCTCCCGCGCTAGAAGCCCGAGCTGTGTCACCGAATAGATCCGTGTCTACAGCTTCATTTCCGAGATTGTCAAAGTTGAAGAGATCATCATTGGTAGTTTGATCGTTTGCAGTTGCTCTGTAAGCTTGAGAAGGCACCCCGGTTGTAATATTTGCTGACGTATCGCCAAGATCGAAATTTCCTTTGTTATCCAAATCGTTATAATCCGTGAAATAATCATGGCTGTTGAAAATCTGATCAAGGTCGAGAGACGGCGGGGGAACGTGGCCCTCCTGAAGCCCTGGAATCTGACCCGTTGGGCTCAATGGCTGCAGCAAATTGGTGAGGTTCTGAACAGAGCGGTCTTGTTCTGCTTGCATCTTCATCAAATTATCAATCTCATTACGGGTATTTGCAAGTTGAGCAGAGTAATCGGCTGGCATTGGTGGAGGCGTAGGAGTGATAAGGGCGTTGTTGGAACCAGCGATGCTTGGATCACTAACGGTCGTGTCACGCGCAATCTGCCGCAACATGTCTGCCCGCTGTTTTGGAGTAAGTGCGGAGTTGCCACCGGAGGTTTCAAGAGAATTGACAATATTGGGAAAGTCGGCAAAAGTTGTTGGGATTCCATTGGCTGCGTTAGAAAGTTGAATCATGGACATGATATCACGCTGTGGCTTGCGCTGGTCTTGCGTTGGTCGTGAGGGAACAGCTATTGGAGGACTGGTGACGTCTTGCACTTCTTCAATAGTATGTGCCGGCGTAGTACTTTGACGGGAATATTTACGATTGGAGAGTGTATCGTAGTTGCTGGCAGCTGGAGACAAGGTGGTCGCACGATCATTAGTCGCCGTGCTGACCTGTGGAGGAGCTTTAAGAAGCAATGGCTGTTTCTTAAATCTGGGTGTCCCTGAGCCTAAATCGTTGCCTAAAGTACTCAAGGCAAAGTCGTCACCAACGTCAACAACGTTGCCCTGATCTTGAGATATAATTCCGGAAAACGAATTGGCGATATTTTGCGGCCCGTCGTGCCCTTGCAGGCTGCGATTGTAAACAGTAGCAAGGAAAGTGAGTATTGCGTTTATGGAGTTTTCATGGCGGCTATGCTGTTCTTGGAAATTGGCGGCTTGGGCGTATAATTGCTCATGTTCGCGGCGTAGTTTAGATATCGTACTCGAGATAATCTGCTGTTGCTGGCGGATAGTTTGAAGCTCACGGTATACCCCAGCTAATTGGTCTTTAGGCATGACATCCTGTCCATTGGTTATCGCAAGCTGACCGCCAAGTCGAGGGCGTTCGTCACGGCCGATGTCGTCAACCAATTCGTCAGCATCATGCTCTTCGCCTTCCTCGGTCTTGATTTTAGCACCTTTAGCACCTTTGCTACCCTGGCCAGGGGCGTTCTTGGGTTTCTGAATAAGCCAAAGAAGATCCGGATGGCCGCGCTTGAAGTACGGATTGGCGTATTCACTCGGACTTTTGTTTTTCCTTTCGCTGGCTCGCATCGAATTGTCGGACAGGCCGACTTTTTTATGAAAGCCATACATGTTCAATTGGCGCACGAAGGATGCATATTTGTTGTGTTTGAACAGCTCTGGAATAAGTCTGCGGGCGAACTCATCTTCATCTAGCACGATAAAGGAATTTCCATCATCTGACCACCGAATGAAATCGGCATATTGTGGTTCATCGAGAAAACTAGATAGACCAGTGATTAGTACAAGTTCCTCATTACATGACAGGTATACACAAGAAACATAGCATACCTTCGGAGCTTCTGAACAAAAGGCGGAATCTGTTTTCGCTTGGCCTGGGCCTCCCTCTTCGCAATTAGCGCTCGTTGCTCGAGCTCTGCTAAGCTCTCTCCCCATCCATCGCCACCGCTATCCGGAACAGACGAAACGGACGATTGCTCAAAAGAGCGGTTCCGATTTATCAACTGATTCATAGGTCTTCTGGTGAGTTGGTTGGACGGTTGATTCGTGGGTACTGGAACGTCCTGGTTGGCGGCGGCATATGACATGGTGGCATATGGGTTGGTATCTAGAGGAAATGGTTGCGCGACAGTAGCGGCGGCATGAGGATCCTGGCCCCATTGAAGGAATTGGTCGTCGGAGAGTTGATTGGTGGTGTCTGTGTAACTTGGGATAGACCCAATAGGCGCATGCACGACAGGCGATGTCCCTGGAGCAGGACGCTTGCGGGTCGGTACTCCTTGGGAGGCCATTTTGAATATGCTTGCGTGATTGACTTGCTATCAATCTTGCTGATGAGGTATTAAAAGATAGAAGAGGACCCAAAGGTCGCTCTTGAGAAGTTGATTTTCTTCACTATCGTGAGCCTGTAGCGTATCGAGGCTGGGGGAGTTGATCGGATAGAGCCGCTCGGAGTCTTTTGCTATGTTGATGATATGCGGCGCCGGAAAGCGAGAACAGTCAAATCGTGTTGTAACGCCAATGGTTTGAAATGCGCGTTCATATGGATTATGTGATGGTATCGCGGGTGGGGGCGCTGAGGTTGACGCAATGATTCGTGGACAGCTGAGGACAATAAGATGCCCTATTCAATCGAAACAGGTTGTCAATGGCACAATGGTCACTCGAGACGCTCAATAGGAGATGAAACGCGTGGTGGGTGTGGTTATTGTTCGTAGTCGGCGAGATGGTGAATCTAGAAGCCTGGCGATGAGCGAACTCCGAGGCGGGCAGAATAACGTTTCGTAGTGGATCGCAGAAGGCAATGAGCGTAGAATGTTATATACGCGAAGTTAAAGGGCAAGGTAGTCGTAAGCCTTGTTGAGGGTAGTCGACAGAGACGAGAAGGTCACGTCTGTTGCTTTGTTTTTGATGGTGCAGTCGTAAGTTGTTTCTTAAGTTTTCTTTCGGACAAACTGACTTCATCCCGCCTGAGCATGTTCAATGGGAAGTCACGCCGCGCGCCTGACCGCTATGTGGCCCGTGCACTCACGTGATATACTGTCTGTTTTAGGTCTAGTCTCCTTTAATCGTACATAAATTCGACAACCTCAACTCAACTAGACACCTTGCCTTCAACCACATATCAGCCTTTCGCGTGGCGTTTCGTCAACCCCATGATCACAGGTCATGATATTTCCCAAAAGAGCACTGCCTTGTCTCATCGCCGTGCGTTTTGAAGACCTCGGCCTTTATTAGCTCCTTGAATTGATCCTCTCGTTGTTCTGGTGGAGGATAAAAATTAATCAACTTGTCATAGTTGGTCAGGTTGTTCGGATCATAATCAGCCTCTCGGTCTTCAGCTTCCAACTCCAGGTAGCTAGGCGCAAAGTAATCCACCTCGCGCGCCCAATAATCTGGAGGATATTGACTCGGACTCTTCCAGATGTTCTTGTTAAAGCATCCAAAACAGCGATCATGGGCTGGTTGATATCGATTCTGAAACCGTTATTAGCTGGTTTCCAAGACAGCGAGGGAATTGGGTAAATCTTACGGCCCATTCCATCTAGGGTCGCCATGCGACCAAGTCGACCGATATGCTCCTCAAGCTGGTGACCTAAGACATGGCGATACATCATTACTTTAGCCATCGACTGGGGTAGCAATCTTGCACGCGTTCTCACTTGCCCATCGTATTTGAAATTCATTAGCACTATTCGGCCGTCATTCAAAGACTTCTGATTTATCACGGTAAAATCGACCCACCGTATGTGGGGGAATATGACCCTTCCCGCACGAGTCATGGAGACTACGCGAAAGTCAGCGGGTTGCAGGTAGTAGCTGCTCAACAGATTTCGGTAAGAATTGATGCTTGACAGATCAGACGTGGTAGATGAGGGGTCGACCATTATGCCCGGTACTTGAGGATTGTCATTATTAAAATGGCTCATCGGATGGCTGCCTGTAGAATCCTCATGAAAATAAAGGAGAATAACGACTTTCACAAGACGTATGTAGTTGTCCACATGGTTTTCTTTATCAACGGGGGCTAGACACACGAAGCGCTTCTTACTAGGCGCCTTGGTGAGGAGATTTGGCGGATAGTTTAGTGGCGATTCTCGTAGAGGCGCTCGATCGTGGTAAGACTAGAATGAATCGGCTTAAAGATGACCCACAGAGATAGAATTGAAAACCAAAGGCAATGACCAGAGAACGCGAGGGTCTCCATGGGGTTGTTTAATAGGCGCAGGCAAAACTTACGTCTCGGAAAGCCTGGTTGGCAGAGGCCCATCTTCAATTAACGCTCGTCGTTGTTGCATCTCCTCGTTGAGATCAGTCATCGGGACCCATTCCTCCTATAGTGAATAAGTTAGTTTTCTGACTATCATCCAAGAATGATAATAGAGAAATATACGTACATGTACGAATTGGCACCAGCCTTTGGATTCCTCCCTGACAAAAGTATCCTCCGAAAAGTCTTCATCTTCCTCGTCGGCCGAGTACGGCTTATCATCCTCGGTCCAGTCTCTATCATCGCCCTCGGACAAGGACGCATCTGCATGAAGGCGAATTGACGAGGGAATGCCTCCTGGCCAAAGTTCGCAGGGCGAAAGTATGGGTTCCAACATGCTTATTCGCCTGTTACTTGTCTCACTGTATGATAGTTGATGATTCTCTGGTGAGCAGGCAGAGACTGGGCTTTGTTGTGAGACTTCTTGTCACGCTTAGAGCAGATTGGATGTCAGGTTTATTTCAAGCGTTATCCAGTCGCGCTAGAGATAGGCAACACACCAGGTTTTGACGAGTAGGTACGTGGCAGTCAAAAACTTTATCCAAGCCTCCAAAATCACTAGCCAGCGTAACGGACGGCCGTGGTTCGTGTGATATACGCTACGAAATCCAGAGCCACTTTTGAATCTTCATTAATCTCGATGCTTGGAGCCTCGGTTCTGTGATTGTGCCGTACTAGTCCAATTCTAGTACTTTTCTTGACAAGTGTTCTAAAAAGCTTGATGGTAGTTAATAATTACTAGCGAAAATGAGGGTACAAAACTTTCATTGTGAAGGATGTTTACGTTGTAAGATTACGATACAGCTAGGGTGGACGTCGGCTTGAAATTACCAATCATACTGAATTACAGTACAATACGTGAGTATTGAAGACAGCTGATCAAACTAGCTTATCGGGCTGAGCCGTCGCCTTCCGGATCAGGCCGAGTTAGGGCTTCCTACAATTCTTATCTTCTTGTCAAGTCAATAGACCAACCGGCGCAGAAGCCATTTGTTTCAACCGCTACGCGATTGCTCTCAAATTGGGTTGCAAGCAATTCATCAACATGTTTGCTGAATAGATAAGGCCTCTGCGCCTTTGGCGCACTGAGAATACCAATACCTTGTTACACTCTGGCACGAAGGTATCAAATCGACATGGTAGCATTCAGCGAAGGAATCCAGTCTAGAGAGAGGAAGGTAGAAAAAGATGGCGATAATAAGGGAAAGCCACCTTTATAGCCAGTACCGGCCTCAAGCTGGCATCCCCCGCCAGCAAACTTCCAAACTCAGACGCGCATGCGTCCATCCGAACCGTAACAATACCCCTAACACGACATTCAGTCACCGTTAGCGTTCGCAGGGCGTTCTGCCACACCAAGTTGCGGTAGTTGTCGATAATCATTCAGTTCACCAGGCTATGAACTCTCGCGAGCAGCCACACATAAGAGATAAATCGTCTGATCTCTCGCATCCCACGACAGACCATGATTTTTCCGACAGACTTTGCTGTTACGTTAGCTTGCGTCCTAATGCTTGGCGTGACCACCTAGTATCGAGTCTGTTCCACTCCTCGTCATCGATTATTCGAACAACTAGACAAGCTCAGCGTGATCAAATCAAAGATCTGACTACATATCTGATCTGGATCAATAGTACGAAGATGACAGGGTCAACTCACTTTCAGTGAACATGTCTCTCATCCTACGTTGGTACCACCACGCCATGAATCCCACCACTATCATGACTATTATGGCAGTGACAGCGCATGGAACCCAGTATTCTGCAGTGAGTTCTGTTAGCATTCGATGTCTTCAGAGCTGCGTAGTCAAACTGGCGCCCAGGATGCGGGGACTTCCGAAGGGCATGGTTAATCCTGTCAGGCGAATTGATAGAGATCAAAACCATAGGGCGTTGACTAAGGGGCGCGAACCAGCTACCTGCAGTGATTTTGCAGATGCTCGTAGTATACAGTCCAATCAGCCGCATCAATTTTCCTCCAAGTGCAGTGCAGACGGAAGTGATCAAGACTGTGAGAGCAATTCCATACCAAATCACACACCACAATGACTCTACGGTCCAGAACTTCGGGGGGGCGAACCCTATCCTCACAATCGAGATGATTAATTCTCGGATCGGAGCCCATAAAATGCTTCACCGAGGTAGAACCCACGCGAATCTCGTCAGTCATCTTCGCGGAAGAAGTTTGTAATGGCTCTATTGTCCTCAACTCTGGTTGGTGGACCAGCATAGGCCCAGAGCCAGAGTAAGATTTGACCGAACTGGACGAAGCCATAAATGGTCACTGTGCCTTACTTATCAACTCGATGAGGAAAGGAAAATTAGACATGCTGAGCCTTCCCGTGAGGCAGTGTTGGAAGAATTTGAGCCCGGCCTCGTAGCCTCATGATCATCAGTGCTTCTTTCCTTTCGGATCCTGTCGTGCAACCTCGAGAAGGCCCTAAGGCTCGATCCCACTTCTGACCTCCATCCTGATAGAGCGAGTGCCCATCCTTATCGCCTACTCTAAGTGGTTGCCCGTATGTTGAACGCAGATATACGCAGCCCTAACGTCGCCAGGGTATGTGGAATAATTGAATCGAAGTATATAGTGCATTACAAAAGACTCCATGTCCTGCCAATTAAACGAGAGTCAATAGTAGCCAAAGACAGAATAAACTGTCAGGAGTCCTTGGGCAGAGGAAAAGTAAGGGGAACCCAGCTTTGTCCACCTTTAAGCGGAGCTGGCCCCTCCAGATGTCGCCAAATTGTAATTTGACCGGACCAAACTATATAGCATAGCATGAGTGCCTAAACTGTACATCACAGCAGTCTTCAGACTGGTGTTAAGAGCTCTGGTAGAGCCACTCCGTATACACTCATCACATGCGTACCCAAGTACTACTACGGTAATGAGGGCGAGGCTTGGGCCGAAAGTTGGCTGTTCTTCTCCCAGCGTCAACTCAGCCTTCAAGTCAGCCTCGTCTCGTACAGACCTATGGTTTGTAACCCTTTGACTCCGTTCCTGGGGTTTAGCTTGCATAATAAGTTGTCCTGATTCTAGATGTATCTAGCTAAGCTTGTTGTTCCATATACCGAGGAGGAAGAGCAGGCGCTTGTCATACTGCTGACCCTTTGTCTCTGTGTGATGACAAAACGTGAATTTATCTCACTTATTCGCCAGACAACTCAAATGTGAAATACTACAAAATCAAGGATCTCCCAAATAACTCGGAATCCTCTTACCAATACTATCCCTAAACATAATAGGTGGGTTCATCTCGCTCCTTACCCATGTCCTCCCTTCCCAAATTGCTTCATTAGGCTTTCGGCCCTCAGCTTGAATGCGCTCAGCAACCTTCTCAACCTCGCTCCATACACGCAGGATGTTGTCACCGGCAAACTTGCGGATTTGATCATCTGTTGCACCTCGTTCCATCAAGAGTTCGACAAGACGGGGGTATTTCGAGACGTCCTATACAGTTAAGTCACAAAGTTTTGAAAAGTATAAGAATATGACAGAAGCATACCTCTAATCCTTTGGGAGTCACAGGCGTCCCGTCAAAATCAGATCCAACACCAACATGATCCCATCCGGCAATTTGAGCAACATGCCAGATATGATCAACAACGTCATGAATGGTAGCTGCATCCGGATCATCGGGTCTCAAGAACCTATTGATAAAGGTAATCATGATGATACCACCCTTTTCGGCGGTGGTTTTCAAAACATCATCAGGTGCAAACCGTAGCACTTTGGAAAGTGCATATGCACCAGTGTGTGAGAATATGACCGGTGCTTCACTGAGACGCAGTGTATCCCGCATCGTCTCATGAGATACATGCGACAGGTCAAGCATCATGCCCAAACGGTTCATCTCAGCGACATATTCTTCCCCAAACGGTGTAAGTCCCTTATCCTCACCACCGGCTGATACTGTGCTCGCCGCAGTACCAAAAACATTATCACAGTTGTGCGTTGTGGTGATATATCTCGCACCGAGATCATACAATTGTCTCAACGATGCGAGCGAGTTGCCTATTTGATGTGCACCTTCGATGCCAATGAAGCTACCAATTTTACCATTTGCGAATGCCTCGCGAGCGCATGTTGAGTTTGAGCAGAACTGGAATAGGTCGGGAAATTCGTCAACGAAGCGTTTTGTGATGTCGATTTGTTCTAGGGTGTCGCGTAGTGTCCACTGTAAACGTCGTAAGTATCGAGCATCCGCTTAGTTGTTTTATAAGACGTTAAAACTTACAGTAGCCTCGTCTAGAGGCACATCCTTTTTCGTCTCGCTATCCTTCGGACAATGAATATAAGCCGACCAAAACTGCCCTCCAACCATTCCATCACGCAACTTCTTCCGATCAGTATTACTCAACAACCCCGTATTGAACGTAAATCGGTCATTGTAAATCTGATGCTTCAACTCCGTACGAATCAGATACGGAAGGTCATTGTGTCCATCGATCAGCGGTGTGGTGCTGAGGACATGCTTTGTTCGAGCTGCGTAGTCTGTTGGATCGATGTCTGGGATGTATTCTTGGGGAGATGTGAAGGGGTTGAGGAGAACGCTGGCGAGAATGACGCCTAGTGTTCCGAGGCCGAAGAGCCAGGCTCGTCGTGAGGTCGGAGATCCTCTTGCTCCTGACAACACTACTGCTTGACCCGATTCTGTAGTTGACGATATGATGTTTGAGGCTATATCGTTTCCTCTGGTGTTTAGGGTGGTCATGTTGATAGCTTACACAGATGTGATGCAGTCATCCGGTCATTTACAAATTTCAATTATGGATTGAGCGAAATCTCTAAAATATTTTTTTTTCTTCATCAATTCTATTTTCTCTCATGCATGTGACCTACAGCAGCTTTGCGTGCTACACTGCATACATACATAGTAGTTTGCAGCTCCATCGGCTTCACTCCGATAGTGGGGAAGTCCTAACTGCACTATCAACCATATCGGCGACTCACTCGGGGACTCATTTTCTTCACTAGATAACGAGCCAATAGTTATGGGTGATAATGATAGTTTTGACGGAGTACATTCGGCGAATGGCCATTCCATGGATCACATGTGGTTATTTACGCAACCATTGCTTTACTACTTCGTGCTGGAGAGACATTCAAAATCAAGTCTAAGATCACTGATTGAAATTGCAAGATTACGAATTATTGCGTCTTTCTTGTTCGGTATATTCCAAGCGTTCTATGCCTTATGGATCATTGACAAATATACCATCGACTAACTAATCATCCCCAGACCCAGGGCGCTAACTCCGGCGAGCCGAATTGACCGTCAATCGACATCCATGCATTCTCCAACTGAAATGCAAAATCATTAGTTTGTGACGCAACCCCTACCACAGGATCAAATGCAGCAGCTGTTATTCTGGCTTCATCATGCTGGGTAGCCGTCACGGGTGGTGCCGACGACACAGAGGTAGCGACAGATCTGATCTGGAATAGAATTGCTGCAACTCTTCGCAATTTCTGGTGAATTACCTTTGACAGAGGCCAGGTCTCGCTAGCGGACTTTAAGAGACCGTTCAAAAGCCGGACACGGTCGCGGTGTTGTTCCAGACATTTACCAGCGCCGTCGAACCGGACATGTGCGATGAAAGTCGAGCACTGTACGACGCCACAGAGTGATAAACCAAACATGAACAGAGGACTGTGTTTCTGCATGGAAGTGCAAATCGAAAATAAATTTGAGAGACGCTTAGAGGCTTCTGTGGCCTTTATGCCATGAATGTGTCGTGTGGATGATGGCGGCAGTTTATGTGAAATCGGACCGCAAAGAAGGTTGTCAACACAAGTAGTGTCGTTTGCATCAGGGTCGGCACAAAAGTCAAGAATCAAGTTACTGCGTGGGAAGTGCAGCAATATGGCGGCAAATTGTACCATCATGTGTGCCTGCAGTAACATTTCGTCAATCTCGCCATATGCATTTACAATATCGGTCTTGTTGGATGGCAGATAGTGCGCCCAGCTAGCAAGAGTGTTGTCAACTGCTTGTGCTTTATCACGGTGTGCACGATTTGGATCTCGAACAGCGAGAACCCGAGCGATAAGGTCTATTGCATCAACACGATACGTAAATGAAGAGAAATTTGTTGTTTCTTCAGGATCAACCTCTCCAAAAATACGTCCTTCGAGTTCTCGGCGTGAAGACGGACGGGGTATAGGGGTTCTACCCTCTGCATAGATACTTTCTTCGCAAGGCATTTCAACATCGCCATCAATCGAGCCCAATCGGAAGCTAGATGGACCCCTTGGATCCAGGGCTGTCAAGTAACCGTCAAGAACGTATAGTTCCCACCAGGTTCGTCTCATGCTCTCAGCCTCCAAGTTGCTCCCTTGTCTGGAGTAGAAGTTGGCAAATTCCTTATTATTCATCCCTAATGCAAGTGCCATGTCTATAGCCTCATGAAGTCGGGTGCGAGCCTCTTTTATCTCACCATTGCCATGTAAGGCAATTGCATAAAGTAGCCTGGCTTGAACAATTTGTGGCGAATTCTCGCTGCCAGTAGTCTGAGCCAGCTCGGTCGCAGCAAGCTCTCTTAGCGGTGCTGCGGAAATGACGGAGTAATGGCTACCAATGTACTGAACCACAGCATTCAAGTAACTTGGATATCGCCTACCGCTATCATAAACCATTTTAGGAAACAATATAGGATGAGAGCGATGAAAATTCTCGTAGTAAAGCTCGACTAGCGTTTCTTCCGCAGGGCCTCGTAGCACTCCATCGCTGTCTTGCGTAACTCGTTGTTCTTGTAGGGAACGGAGTGACTGAGGCGAAGACGATGCTATCACGTCGGTAGTCGTAGCTACCGGGATATCGACTAGTGACTGTGAATTAAGATTATGTATAGCGGTGGTATTAGCAGTAGCAACACTGTCCGTATTCGTCAGATCCGCAGACAAAACGGCCGCCGGCCGTGACTGGTTTAGATATATCAACGCAGCTGCGGGCGATGTATCCACCCACTGCCGTTGTGGCGATTGAGTTCGTTGCTGGTGCTCTACAGGCGAGGAATCGCTCACAGCGGAATCTGTAACAGATCGGGAATATTTGCGTTTTCCCCCTCGTTTAGACTTCAAGTAACTACATCGAAAGCCCGCTTGGTGACACCGGGAGCACACAGGTGATTTGGTGTCACATTTGAGATGTTTTCGTCGGCATTCAATACATGCCAAGGCAGCCGGACGAGGCAGACGCGCTTTTTCCTGTTGCGAAGGGGGTTGCGGCATTTCATTGACACTGAAAGCTAGGATATGAGGCTAAAGAGCGGATACTGGATATCCATATGTTGTGGTCAGCGGGGGTTGAAAGAAAGAAAAAGTTCTATCGGCGACTCGTTGCCGAATAATCCGTGGGGATGGGCCATGTTGATTTATATCTTCATTGAGAATGATAGGATGAGGAGGAGAGGAAAGAGAGCTAAGATCACGCCATCTTGCAGGAGATATCGTCAATTTGGAGTTTGGAGGGGCTCGGTGATTCGTCCGATAGTTCGTCTTATCTCTTATCTTGCCCTTGCCCTAGCCCTAACTCTACATCTGGACATCTTAATTGCTCCGTTGATTGAAATGTTATCTTGTATTTATTGAGGCCTAGATATCGAATTGGAACTCATTTCGAGGCACAAACCTTGCCCGCGTGTACAATGGTGGCGTCGATACCGAACTTGCCCCTCCACCACCGACGATGGGATCTGCCACACTCGCCGGCTCATCATCTGTAGCTGGTAGAATCTTGAAATGCGCAATTAGGTGAAGGAAGGCAAGGTAAAGCGCCTTGTGTGCCAGGTTTGCTGCCACACACATACGTGAGCCCATTCCAAAGGCAAATTGGTGGGCTTGTTGATGAGAATCAGAACTTGCGATCCAGCGTTCGGGTACAAAACTATACGGATCTTTGAAGAGATTGGGATCTAAATGATACGGTCAACGCCACGTCTGTGTGAAATGTAGAATACTGTAAAGTAACTTACCTCGATTGCACGCCCAGGAGTTTAGAATAACCATAGTGCCTTTTGGGATCGTAACACCATTGTATACAACCGGTGCTGTTACCTCTTTCGGCATGGCGAGACGAAGAATTGTATAGTATCTGCCCAACTCCTTGGTAACGGAATCGACATATGGCACTTTACCGTTTCCGAATGGGTCATTATCAAGAACATGGGACGTCTTAATCTCTTCAAATGCCTTTTCTTGTATTTCTGGATGATGAGCCAGGAAGATAATCCCCCATGCCACCGTTGGTGTATTGCTGTCGGCGCCCTAAAATATAGTTTAGGTAAAGTTTTCTGACTCTGCTTTAAGGTGGATAAACTTACCGCCATGATACTCAAGCTCACACTGAGTCGTTCCAAATCGGTCAAACTTCTCGTCTCCGGGGATTTCAGCATATTTCCTTGAATACAAGGCTTGTCGGTCTTTTGACTGATTTCCGTTTTAAGTCCTTCTAAAAGTGCTGCATGGTATCTCAGACGTCGTTGTCCGATATCCAATGCTTTCTGCAAGGAATTGCCCGGAAGCATGAGCATTATCGGGTCGAGCAAGCGCAATAATGGCACATAGTTTTTGATATTACTTGAAGTCGACCGGTATTTGCCAATATTCTTCTCGACATTGTTGATTTCGGTAATCATGGAATTACCATCAAAGTCTTTTTGATTCTCAGCCCTACGTAAAATTTAGCTCCAACACTTCTCAAAGATTAAGGTAGATATACCTCGTTCCGTAGTTTAGCGTCAAAGATAAATTCATAGAAAACCGTCGGGCATAAGACAAAAAGTCTAACGCTGTGCGACCATCATCACATGCTTTGCGCAATTCATAGATAAATTCACTTGACTCCAGTCTCAAAATCTAAGTCCTCGATTAGTCAATTGTTTTCGACGCGTTATAAGATAGCATGAGACAAAACCTACCGGAGCATAAGAATCAACCTGAACAACATTCAAGGCCGATGCAGCCGCTTTTCTCCTCCTTTTGCAGCTTTCATCCCATGGGCTAGTTCCGATACTAGCAATCTCTTTACTGACAAACTTGTGAAACACATAAAATAGAGGCCGCGAATTTAGAGAACCGCTCTCTTTGATCAGTAAATCTTTCGCGGCTTCTGCACTGTTGATGACAAGGATAGGCTTATTCCCCAGCTGGATTTGAAATACAGGGCCATATTTCAAAGACCATAATCTGTATTGTTCCGGTGGTATGACTTTCTTTCCAATTTGATGAAGGTTTCCAACAATAGGAAGACCCCTGGGACCTGGAATTCCTTTGACGCGGATGGACCATCGGTATAGCTCGTTGAGCAGAAAGATAGAGATAGTGACGAGAGCGATTGCTTCGATGTATGAAACTAGAGAAGAGTTCACCACCGAAAGGAGGTTGATAGTCCTCCTGGATAAGTGACCTGCCATGGGGAGCTATATTTATGGATCTTTGAGAGCAAGGCATACATCTATAATGTGAAGATGTCTATATCTGAAATATGAAGTAAAGGTAGTCAAAAGCGAAATGTCAGGTCCCACCCCACCATGATAGGGCTCGTCAGACAACGCCATGGACCGATGAAATGATAAATTGACTTTTACATGAGTCAAAAGTAGACATCCATAGTTTGAAAGGTATTGGTAATCACATTAACCTGATTCATGCCTGTCCCGCCTTAACACCGGGTCACCGAGTCGGCGACTCAACATCATGGGAAACGGCAAGGGGTGGGGACTGAACCAATATCAACTTTTTTAGTCCTGAAATCGTCGACTTTTGACAGGTTCATTCGCTTCATATTGGTGCATGGCCTGTGTCTAGAAAGATAATAATGAATGACATACCAATTAACTAGCTGGTTTCGTGGCAAATTGCGACATCTTTGTCGCAATTGCGTCGAGGCGTTATGGACCCCCCTTCACATTTCCTGCAGAGGTCGGTGAATCTTGATTGTTTGAGACGTCTCCTTTCTCTATCATGACCTGACCTTATCAAATCGGATTCGAGAGAAATAGATATATTGGTGCCTGACCTATCTAATGGTAGGGAGTTACATGTATTAGACCTCAAGTACAATTTAAAGTGAGGCCATACACACTTCCAGCCATCAATTGTTCCAAACGCAGTGGAGACATACCTAAAACACACTTTTACACGGGTAGTTGGCACATTTGAGTTACTGTCATGGTCGACATCAAAGTTGGCGTGTTGTCTGTCCCTTCAGATCCAGAAAAAGATCTTGCGACGCCCGTTGATGGAGAAGTCACGGGTAATGAATACGTCGATCCGAAGGTCGAGAGATCTTTGGTTCGCAAATTTGATCTCTTGATTCTGCCAATGTGTGGTATGTATGAAGAGAAGCTTTGATATACAACTTCGTGCCGAGTTAGGGCTAATCCTGTCTTGCCCCAACTACATAGCTCTTGTCTACTACACCCATACACTCGACCGTGCAAATTTGGGAAACGCAAAAACAATGGGACTTGAAAAAGATCTCGGTCTTGTGAACAATGAATATTCGCTGGTCCTGATTTTGTTCTACATTCCTTACGGTCTCTGCAATATTCCCGCCGCTCTGTACGTTGCGCCCATACCGGATTATTCTCACAGATATCCCCACACTAATCAGCTACCCTCAGTCTTGCCAAACGTTTCAATCCTGCTAGAGTCATACCTATTATGATGGGAACTTGGGGCTCACTATCTATGATAACTGCTTCTACGACAAATTTCGGTGGTCTTCTAACAGTGAGAATTCTCATCGGTGTGGTCGAAGCCAGTTTTATGCCGTGTGTGTATTTGTATTACTCGTTATTCTACACGAGAAAAGAACTTGGTTTGAGAACTGCAGCCTGGGGGTTTACTGGTTTTATTGCTGTAGGTCCCACCCCCCTTTTTATTTTGAGATAGCGTGTTCTTAGCTGACAATCTACTGCTCAAGGGCGCGACAAGTGGTTTGATCTCCTGGGATGTATCTCAGTGGCATCGATCCTTGACCGTACGTTCTTTGAACTTGCAATCTATCCTCCAAAGCTAATTTGCGCAGGGCTGGCAGTATCTCTTCCTCATCGAAGGTGGCATGACCGTTGGCCTCGCAGTCATAATATTCTTCATCCTACCTCGAGACACAAGCGCGAGATGGTTTACAGACGCAGAACGACGAGTTGCACAGATCCGCTTGCGTCGTGAATCCAACTTGGAAGGAGCCGGCCAGATTTCTTGGAATGTCGCTTTCGCGGTTGTTCGCAGATGGCAGGTTTGGGCGTTTGCAGCCATGGCTTTCCTCTGTGGTGTCGGTGTTGCTAGTGCCTCTAACTTTCTCCCGGTAAGATTTCCTCGCCTTTAATTTGTCAATATTGTACTGATGATAGAGATAGACAATGGTCAAACGAATCGCTCAATCCACACCTCAGGGTAATTTGTACACCGTCGGCCCCAATCTTGTCGCCGCATTTGTACAAATCGTCTCCTCGTGGCTGTCTGATCGCTATCAACAACGTGCCCTGGTCTCTTTTTGCATGCTGATTGTCTCCATGATTGGTTTTATCCTCCTTGCTACTCTCGACCTCGTCCAGCATACCCATGTGGGCTATTTCCTTACCTACATGATCACTTTCGGTACTTATATGCCTGAACTCCTGATGCCACTTTGGCTCAGTAGCAACTTGACCAACGCTTCTTCGCGAGCCGTCGCATTGGGCCTCTTTATCGGTGGGCAGAATATTGGCGGTATTCTTTCAAGTGCTGTGTTCAGGAGTCAGTATGCGCCAGTGTATGCACCTGCTTTGATCACCGTTGCTATCTGTCAGGGGTTGTTGTTGGTGGCACTGATTGCCATGAGGCAGTATTACGTCCTCCAGAACAAGAAGTTGGCAAGAGGTGAACTCGCACCACCCAAGGAAATGGAAAATAACCATGACTTCAAATATGCCATATAAGCTTCCCTTTTCGGAAGCAGGCATTGCTCGTTACCTACGCAGTCATCTGGATTTTGGTGGTATCCATGCTTACTCGATAATACTATAGAAATAGAGTACTTTGATCGTTGAATACATAAATTTTATAATCAATACCCATGCTAATCACTATCTGAGTATCCTGCCACATAACGACACGGTCCTCGAATCATCTACTATTGGTCAATCTCATTCAACATATGCATGTATCCGTAGTATCTTCCAAATGAGGTTGAAAGGGGACTATGATATTCAACGATTTGGCCCTGTTTTTTCTTTCATTTTCAAAAACAGTTATTCATGCACTTTTTCTGCGTAGGCAGAGATTGAGGCTTTCTACTTCACTCACTAGTGCGTATCTACTGATAAAACCTCCATTGCTGTGTACGTAGTAAATCATTTTCTTTGGTGCTTTGGTACTAAATTTACATTACGATACGATAGCTGATGACGGTTTTCTCTCTCTCTTTTCTTTCACATACGAATTTACTAGGATGGTACGCTGTGTTACATACCGTCTATGTAATCAATTGATGCCTATGAATAACTGGGGGGTACGGTATTGATTTGTGGATTTTAGTTGTATTTTATATTACAAGCCTCCAATTACCTTCATTCACCCAACTCGAGTATTTAAACTACTTGACTCCTCGGTAAGCCTGCTTTCTTGGGCACTGGGTGCACTGTTTGCTTACCACTCTACGCATAGTCTGTGTCTAGATACGGCCGGTCTGACTCGAAAAGCATGCTGCAACCGATCCTCACCCCAAAGAAAATGGGGCCAAGTGGCATTCCATGCACCGTCCGAATTCACCAAGATGGCAATCTTTCTTATGACGAGATGAGGGAACAGACAAAAGGATGGTCCCAATTTGTGCATGTATTTATATCACTAGTAGTCTACAGCCTCCGACAAAGCTAATTTTTGTATAGGAGGAATGGATTCCGAAGACCGATCTTATTGAAGAGACGAAACAGCGACGAGCACTCGTTGAGAGGTGCGCCGGTTCAGATCAGGCCTTACGAGATGTGAGGTTCATCAAATTCATTACACTGTGAAACTGGTTTGATGGTGTTCTTCTAGTCTTATCGAGAGCATGCTCCTTTACAAGACTCATCACTGGACTATCCCTCGCATCTTCTCTCTGACCAATCTTTCAAGCGCATCTTTTGCTCAACGCCAGTTGATAAGGAGCAACATGCAAATAACTACACTCGACTTATCAAACTCCTTATTCTCTTGTATATTCATAATGATAAAAATGTTGCCCATCCGTTGACAGTATACGGAGATTGGGAGTCCCCTCATATTCCGTAAATTATGACCGACTCACCTGCAGCATTGGATATTGATGACCTGTCTTCTGCGGGGAAAAAAATGATATCTAACATATATATGCAACCGGCTGATTTCGACACCGTGTCCATGACCCAATCGAGTACAGTGATATTCCCTAAGGAGCAGTCACGGACTGGTTATACAATAATTGATCAGAACAGCCTGATGCAGCACTTGAGGGGCAGGTGCAAATGTTGACTTTCAAAGCTAATGGACATATATCGCTGCAAGCCAGCGTCCTGCCCTGGTGCTTTGCTGAAATTATGACACACCATACCGGCACCGGAAAGCCATTGAGTCGATTACTTGATTACCATAATGACTATCCATTTGCAAACCCAGGCTTTGATGAACCGTGAAGTTCTCCTATATTCCTATATCGTGATTCAGGATAGTGCAACTAATAGGAGAACAGGTTGAATGTGGATGACCCCCTTCTTGCAATTGTGGATTCTGCAATGCAGCGAAGACTAATTAACAATGTTCTTGATCTAGTGGACTGGGAGGATGAACTCCGAATTTTTCCGCCCGGATACATGGAATTGGAAGCGCATGGACGAGCGGCGGATTATAATTTGGCCAATCTATCGACAGACTTTTCAAAAGGCCATGCTCACCATACACGCGAGATGAAGGAGAGACGGAGGATAACCGGGTCGTACTTGTGAAAGGCTCTGAGGACGGCTATCCTAAACTGGAAGCCGTAGAGTCATAGTAAGTTCACATGCTCAGTCCATTCAAGGAATAAATGTCCTATATCATGACCATGTTCTTCACACGTATTTTCTAAGATCACGACCTCGGCAGTCTACCTGTACTCTCGATAACCTAATGAGAGAAACCTAACCTATAACTACTGCGGCACTTAAATAATCAGTGTCTACTGCTCTGACCTCATATTCAATACCTACTTGCCGTGAATCTTATCCGATCTAACAACACAAACACACCATAATCATCGCCGGCAAAGAACGGACCAAATCGCGGGGTATTTAGTGCCCATATTCCCTGAAAATTCAACCTTATAATAGAGCCAAGTCGGCTCTTAACACAAGTCTGAAGAAATCATTCCAATCATCAAAGTGTATGGCATGGGATCTGCAACCATGGCATGCAGCTAAACGTGTCTAAAATGTGGAGAAGGCTGAGGATATGGGGTAAAGCCAGGACAAACGGGGCTGCATAAGTCATTACCGCGGATATTTACTAGATTAGGAAAGTACTTAGGGCTCGGTAGTCACGTTGCCGGCACGCAATGTAGCTGTGCAATTGAAATTGTTCGGAATAATGTGTGTCAGTTGTGGGACATGGCTAAGAGTCAAGCTTTAACGGTGGAGATCATCATTCGGATAAATTCATCTGTTAGAAAACCCCGCAGGATGGGTGGGTGGTTGGAATTCAGAGAACTATAAATGCGATCATGACGACTGCGGAGAATTTGCGGACTGAAGAAGTTTGTCGCTCAGACATCTAAACCACCCCATCCGAAGACAGTATGGTGCCTAAATTACTCTCTCGCAGTTTACTGCTCCTAGGCACTTTCTCTTCTGCTTTTGCAGCAGTCATTGGGAAAAGATCCTACGTCGAAACAGACAATGTCCCGAAAGGAGTACCCACAGTGACTCTGAAAAACGGAAGTTACTATGGAGTTCACAACTCCTACTATGACCAAGACTTCTTCTTGGGTATGCCCTATACCCAACCACCCCTAGGAGACCTTCGGTTACAACTACCACAATCACTCAATGAGACATGGACCGGGACAAGGAATGCTACCCAATACAGTCCTGAATGTATCGGTTATGGCAGTGATCAATGGGTACTAGGCAACGATATTTCCGAAGATTGTCTTACTATCAACGTTGTTCGACCTAGTAACATTACTGCGGACGCAAAGCTGCCCGTCCTGTTCTGGATCCATGGTGGTGGCTTTTTCGAAGGAGGCAGTAAGGATCCAAGGTACAACCAGTCATTTTTGGTTCAACGATCAGTTGAGATCGGAAAGCCCATTATTGGTGTCAGCGTGAATTACAGACTATCAGGCTGGGGATTCCTTTGGGGCGAAGAGGTTGCCGCAGCGGGTGTTACCAATCTCGGTATTCGTGACCAACGTTTAGCGCTGCATTGGGTGCAGGAAAATATTGCTGCCTTTGGTGGTGATCCATCCAAAGTTACTATTCAGGGAGAATCTGCCGGTGGAGCCTCTGTTGGTACACATCTCATCGCTTATGGGGGTCGCGACGACGGCCTCTTCCGAGCTGGTATTGCACAATCTGGTGGCCCCACAGCACTAGGCTACTATGTCAACGCTTCAGTTTGGGAACCAAACTATCAGAATATCGTCGAGCGGGCTGGGTGCAGCAGTGCAAGTGACACTCTCGCTTGTCTGCGGACTGTGCCAACAGAACAACTCAGCGCAATATTCAATTCCAGCGATGTCACTTCGTCAGGCGGTGTTGTTATTGACGGCGATATTCTCACCGAGTCAGCTACCACATTGACCAAGAACGGCAATTTTGTCAGAGTGCCTCTCTTGATAGGCACAAACTTTGACGAAGGCACCGCGTTTGGTATTCCCGGCATCAACACCACCGAGGAATTCAAGGAGTCGCTTCTGTACAATGCGCCATCGCTCACCGAAGAAGTCATGGACAAGGTCGCTGAACTCTATCCTGATGATCCCAATCTTGGTATTCCATCTACCCTAAAGGGTCGCCCTCCGCCAGGATCACCTTTTGGTACTCAATGGAAACGCTCGGCTGCATACGGAGGTGACCTGACAATGCACACCGGCCGAAGAATCACAACCGAGGCTTGGGCCCGATACGGCGTCTCAGCATACTCATACCATTTTGATGTCCTCGTTAACGGTGTGAGCGAATACATAGGCAGCACACACTTTCAAGAGGTTGCCTTCGTGTTCGATAACACTGCTGGCCAAGGTTATGAGAATGCGGTTGCCGTTGATCCATTTGCCAATGAGCCCGCGACTTTTGACGAGTTGGCTAGTATCATGTCTACCGCTTGGATTAGTTTCGTGCATGACTTGGATCCTAATAGCAATGCTTTTAGTAACAAGAAAGGCATCAACAAGGAAGGCTTGCAGTGGCCTGTTTATGGCCAGAAGAATCCATCAAACATTGCGTTTAATGTGAATGTGACGGGTTTGGCATATGTTGAGCCGGACACATTCAGGGCTGATGCTATTGCCTATATGGCCGATAACTTTGAGAGATATTGGGGACGGTAAAACATGATCTTAGTAGTAGTGTGACTCTTATTGCAGGTAGTCCTATCAGTAGCATTGCAATGAATCATGCTGGTTCTCCAATGAGGAGCTTAAAGCTGCTGACCAGACCCTGCCATTGTTGCTGATGCCCTCCACTAAATTGCTCAATTTTCGAAGTCAACTTCAGATCTTCTTTCATGTGAACTTCGCTCTTGGTTCCATCAAGCACTGAGACCTTTCCTAGACTCATCACAAGAGCATATAAAGCAGCCGCAACGCTAATACCCGCCTTGTCAGAAAGCCTCTGTACCGGCTCACTTCGGACAAGCTCTGGATTTGCGGTTAGCGTCCAGAAAGACTGGTATATGATATCATTTTCACGAGCAAACGAGCGCAATTCCAAGTCGTAGTCTTCGTCTGGGTAAAAGCGGTTTTGAACAACAGCTGGCTTAATTTTGATCTCAGGCGACGAGCAGAGCGCTTTCAGTATCGGAAGTGGGCAATTCGATATTCCAAAGGTTGTGTATAACGTCGGGCACAAATCTCTCAGCTGCGACCCATGCCTCTATAGTCTGTTCAATGGTGGGTAGTGGTGAGTGGAGCACCAGCGTATCAATAAAATTGCCATTGGCAGTATTCGGATCATCTTTGGAAACGCTCAAATTCCGGAGAGACGAATGAATTGAAGCCTTAACTTGGTCCGTTATACTAAGACTTGCATCATATGGCATGTCATGCGGGTTCTGTCCCGAGATTGGGGTGTACTTTGTCTGGAGCTGTTGGACATAAGTATATGGTGTTGTGTTAAGAATTCCATAGGATGGATGGTTTTGAGGTACTTACGTAGATGTCCTCGCGCTTGACGATACCCTCAGCAATCGCCTTTCTAATTCCCTCTCCCACCAGATCTTCGCGATAATGTTTCGGCTGTGCCGCCGTATCTAAGGCGCGAAATCCTGCTTTTAGAGCTGTGTATACAAGCTCTGCGCTACGGTCCTTTTTCCAAGCCGTCCCATAGATCAAGGTGGGCATCTCGGTTTGAGGGGTAAGACCATTTGGTCGGAGTAGCAGACGGCCAGTAGACATTTTGAGTAGATTAATTGCTGGCTTGGCCATTAAAGCCTCAGAATAATGTGTTTAATGTTGAGATTGGATGGAACTGTCCTTTCAGAGATGGAATTTGAGGTTGATGAATGAAAAGTTGAGTTTGAAGATTATTAATTTATTAGCTGTGGTTATCATTGCGTCACGGAATGACTACGTTATCGTACTAGTACGTAGTACGTATTACAGTAATGTATTCTTGAGTAATCATATCAGTACGTAACCTCGTAACCCTCAAATTACAACTCCACTGTACGGAGTACTCCGTGCTGGAAGGTCCAATCCACTCAGTAGATTTGCATGCTTTTGAGGGTTATTATAGAGCGATGGCACTTATCACAAACTTTTTCAACGGACTTTACGGATGGGAAAGATCACTACGTATATTCCCTAGGTATACACTATAATGTACGTAGCAATAAATTCTGTACGCAAAACAGAGAAAGCGATACGGTAATGCGGTTTTGTATCGAAAACCTTTGTTCCAAACGACTATAAAATACCTAATACAGACTAGTTCCTGGTACACTCGTACGAAGCGTTTTGGTAAACAAACCCAAACCCAAAGGGGTGGCCGCAGGCCCCACTCAAAAAAACACGCTAGTAAGAAGTCGTCTGAGTTAATGACATAAGGCTGCTTGTCCTTGAGAGATTCTCGACGGGGGATGAATCAATCCGGGAAGTTAGGAGATGGAATAAACCGTAAAACTCTTTTTTTATTTCCTTTGCACTATGAGCTCTTAAAGAGATAATTTATATTGAATAATAAAGAATGGATATCGATCAACCACTTATCGGCATTTTGGACTCCGCTCATCAATGAAGACTCATATTCGACGAGTATTCCGCGGATGACTAGGCCCATCAATTAGAGGACTTTTCCCCTTGGTATCTGGATCTGGAAGCCCAGGACCGAGAGGCTGGCTATGACTTAACCAATCTATGGGATTCTGTGGAGACCTATGCCCTCAATGCTCCCTGGAGCTTACGACTCCCGATGATTGAGGGGAATCTGGCCCTCATTTTGGAGCATTGATAGGCATACCGATGACTCCAGGTAGTAGTCGCATGGAAAATTCATGAAATCATGATTATGCAGGGAGGCACGGGACAGGCAGATTAGAAGGAATCTGTGAGAGTGGCCAAGCTCGCTGTATTCACCTATCTAGGCTACGTACATGGAGGTGCGCATACACGAGAATATTCAGTATGAGAGGGGAAAGGAAGAAGAGAAGAGCCTTCCACCTTGTTATAGAGATTATATGCTCCTTTGTGCGCGGCACTTCGCTGAATTGAGTACTGCTTTGTTAACTGTTCTGATTCAGTACCGCTATAGGGCTTTAGCCCTATGTGGGAATAGCCTTATCTGCTACGTGTTGTGGCTCTAGGACAGAGTTACGCGCTTAGCCTTATTATATCACTTCTCCCCTTTAGAGATATTTGCCCGCGAGCATCTGGTAAAGATATATTATCCTCCTTATAATCTTTAACAAAGTGATCCTCGTTGGCCACTTTGATCTACTTACTTAGCTAAACTAGTAGTCTCTTCGCTCTTAGATTCTAGTTATAGAAAACCTTGAGTGTTAATAGAGCATTCTTTAAGTAATTAGTAGGATACTATTATAGGTCTAGGTCCTATCCCATCTAGCTAACTTAGTATTATAACTTCTTTCTAGAGATCTGCAAAGCTAATATCTTTTTAATTTCCTATTTAGTATAACTATTAATCTGTAGCTTGGGGCCTTTATCCTTTAGCTAACTCTCTAATAGCTCCTTTATAGTAGCTAAATATAGCTTCTTTGGTAAGAATACTGGATATACTCTTATGCCTTTTGGAAGTTAGAGCTTAAAAGCATGTCTAACCTATTAAACTATCTAGAATAGTTCTTCCTACTAGTTTCCAAGCTTCTGACTAGGACAGCTTATATTCTATCTTTTATTTAAAATATATACTATGTTGCCTATAGCAAAGTTGATAGAATAATGCTTTTTATTTGCTTGTACTATCTAGTGCTCTTATACATACTTTATATTGCTTCTTATAAATTCCTAGACTTCCTGTATCTGATGAGTCCAGGCCTGTGCTTCCCTCTTATTAATAGTAAGTCTGTGTGGTAGCACTGGTTCCCTCTAATTAAATAACATCTAAGGCTGGTAATCTCTCTTAATTATAAATGGCGAAATCCTTATTAATGTTTATAGCAGTATGGCTATAGCAAAATTAATAATTAGTAAGTATTCTGACTAGTTATCTATTATAAAACTGATATATAGTCACAACCTCTGCTAGAGGTATTAATTTATAATCTTAGTCTAACTATCTATCTGCACATAATAAGCTATAGATAGCTTAATCTTAATCTATAATATCTAGTATACTTCTCTCTAGAATTTTAACATAAACTATTCTTTATAATCTGATACAATACTATCTAGCAGCTCTATCCATAGAAAGATATACTAAATCTATAACCTAGCTATCTCCTTTACAGTTATGATCTTCTTATAGTAAGGAATAGATACTGGTCTTTTACTTAACTGGTCTACTATCATAAATACTATATCAAAGCTATAATAGTTTTCTAGGAGTTTTATAAAATCTATTAATAGATACTACTATAGCCTCTCTAGGATTAATAATAGTTATAATAAGCTAGGGGCTTAGTTGTACTAAGTTATAGTATAGCAACATGTCTTATAGTTATTAATATATCTCTCTATATTAATGCTCTAAGACTACTAATAAAAGTGCTCTCTAAAGAGTTTTATTATTTTATCTCTTCTTAGGTGCACTGTTAATAGAGGTTAATATATCTTATCTAACAATTATGCCTGTAGATCCTCCTTATTAGAGATATAGAGATAACCCTTGAAAAGTAACTAGTAGTCCTTGATATACTACTTAGAGTTCCCTCCTCTAATAAGATTTTTTACTTCCTATGTAGCTATAAACCTCTTATTAGCTTTAAGCACTTAGTCTATAATATTACTATCCTCAATAGCATCTTATAGGTCTATGAACATTAATTTAATCACAATCTACTTATCTAGATATTTAATAAATAGTAAAGTAAGATTCTTATGGTCAAGGTTCCTTGCTCTTTTATCCTTCCTTCATATTAGTATATTAGCTAGTACGTTTGCCTTTCTAGAACAATACTTCAGCATAAAGTAGAATTCCTAGAGGAACTCATATTATTATACCTGCCTTGCGCTTAATGCCTTAGTCATTATAAAATACTTTAACATATGGTGATCTAATAGAACCTTAAAGCATTCCTGCTACTGCAGTCCTATAAGCTCTAGTCTCTACTCACAGAATGCCTTTATAATTACTAATATTTCCTTATTATATATATTATAATTATGCTTGGCAGGGCTCATAGCTATAGAGTAGTAACTAACTAGATACCACTCTCTATTATTACACAGTTGGGATAGAATAGCTGCGACTACTCTATTAGAGGCATCTATTTTAATACATATAAGTCTCTTTAGATTATAATATATTAATACTAGTGCCATGGCCAGCATAGTCTTAAACTTCTTGAATATTTCCTAACACTAGCTAGTCTATATAAAGGGGATATACTATCTTATAAGATAATATAAGAGATAAACTATCCAGCTATACTCTATAATAAACTTCTAGTAGAAATTATAGAAGCCTAAAAATAATTATACTCTAACTACTATTGTAGGTACTTTCTAAAAGATAACTGCTTCTACCTTTATAGGATCAATCTAAATACTCTTAAGTATAATAATAAAGCCTAAGTATTTTATAGTAGTAATATAGAATTTACACTTCTTAATACTTGCTTATAATCCTATATCACATAGTTACTAGAGAACAGTTCATATATAAATCTCATACTCTGCTACATTGTTACTATAGATCAATAGGTCATCAATAAACGCTATTAAGAACTTGTCTAAACAATCAAGAAAAATATTATTAACTAATCTTTAGAATATCACTAGGCCATTAGTCAGCCCAAACAGCATAACCTTATACTTAAAGATTCCATACTGGCATCAGAAGATTATTAGATCAGAAGAGTCTTTATACATATAAATTCAATAAAAACCTTATTAGATATCTAGCTTAATGAAAATTTTCACCTAGCTAATTTACTCAAACACTTCATCAATAAGAGGTAGTAGATAACAGTCCTTTTAAGTAATTATATTCAACTATTAGTAATCAACACAGAAATAGAGTCCATCTCTAGGCTTCTTAGCCATAAGGATAGGTGACGCAAATAGCGCATTACTCAGCATAATGAAGCCTTTATCTAGATTCTCTATAATATAATCCTTCACAGCCTGGAGCTCCTCTGCACTCATACAATATAATAAATAATATCCTAGCTCCACTTCCTTCTCCAGCTCAATCTTATGGTCATACTCCTTCCGCTTTAGCAGCTTGTCAGACTTGATCTTTAAGAACACATCTACAAATTTATATACCACTCTAGAAGGTATTACTTTATTTCCTCTTTCTCTAGGTGGTTCTTATCTGGACGCTCCTTATCCTTAATTGCCTTCTCAATTTTGCTTAAACTAGTAATAAATACTTCATCCTCTTTACTCTTCACACTGCAGTTAAATCTTACTACACCTATCACAGCAATATCTGCTATAAGGTGTTTTTCCTTGAAATAGACTCACTTCAGCTCTCAAATAGCAATGGGGGTTATATTAGTAGGAGTAGGTTTAAGGGAGGCTTTCTCTAGCTCTTTCCTCATACAGTCCAGCTTACACTCATAGCTCTATCAGTAGGTTCTTCTATATAATCAAAGAATCAGGACGCTTAGCTTCATAATATCTTGCTAATTAAAAGCTTTATTCTACTATTCTACATCCTTCTAATAAGAGATCTCTATCTTATGGTTATATAGAAGTAACTTCTTAGGCAGTAGTACAAACTACTTCACCTAGATCTCCTCCTTTAAAAAGACTTCCTCTAGCTACAGTAGCTAATAATGGGCATAGTTAATTATAATACTATACTTTACTAACTATATATAACCTAATATCATATTATACTTTCTAAGTTAAATAATTAGGAAGAGGAGGTTATATATAACCTATCTATTAATAACTAATAATAATATTATAAGATAGATAATCATATTCTTAGTTTTCTTATCAAAGCTCTTTACTCAACATAGCTTCTTTAGAGAGATAATATAATAATTAAAATATTAAGTAAGCTTCTTAGCTAGAAAGAGATCTAGAAATATAAAACTATTAGCTCTAGTATCTACTAATATCTTAGTTAAAATTAATAATTTATTTTTAGCTAATTAGATAGATATAATTAAACTTTCTTTATTATTACTAATTAACTAAGATAAATCTAATGTATTAGTAGTATAGATCTTACCTAAAAAGGAGACTTTTCCTAGATATTATTATTTTCTAACTTTAAGCTCTCTTCTATATTAGTCTCCTTTGTAGCCTTTAAAGCCTTAAGATTAGGAGTATTCTTCTTATTAAGTTTATATTTATTGGTTATATATTCTATTATCTTATAGTTAAAGCACTTTCCTTTAGCAATAAGCTGCTTCTTCTCTACCTATAAGATCTTAGTTATATTCTTATTATTCTTTAGCTTGTCTAATCCTAACTTATTCTTCTTATTATCCTTGCTAGCATTACTGCTATTGCTGCTCTTGTTCCTATAATTCTTTAATATATACTTCTTATTCTTGATAATAATCTCTAGTTAGTTTGTGGTTTAGTAATATTTCTTAATAAAGTTATAGTATGATATATTATTATTGTAACTTGCTTGTACTAGCTGGTGCTGTATATTAGGTGATAGATGTTTATATAACTCATCCTTCTACTAGGAGGATAGTAGCTCTAATTTTTATGTCTTAAGCATGAACTTTAAAAGAAATTCCTAAAACTTGGTATCATTTATGTATAGATAGTGTAATTTATATTTAGCCTTAGTAACCCTATTGGTATCATAATAGATTATCTTAAGATATTTAATTATCTTATTAGTATTACAGTAGTGCTCTAGTGAATCTTTCTAGAGATAGGATATAAGATACTCCACTACTGCTCCCTTATACATGCTCTTAATATATTGTATATAAGCTAATATAGTAGGATAGTGATTAGTATTTATCTCTAACTTATTCTTAATATCAATTAACTAAGAGATAAACTTTGGATTATTACTCCTATTAAAATGCTTTCTATTGGGGAGCTTGGTAGACTTCTTCTAGCTAATAGAGGTGGTAGAGGTTGTATCTTTATAAACTAGTTTATATATGTGAGTGAGCGCGTTATTATGTTTAGTAATAAGTTTGACTATAGTATTCTGCTGGTCCTTTACGTGTTTCTTTAACTTAGTGATTTGCTTAAGCTGCTCTTCTATAACTCTATTGTTGTTATGTTCCACAGCCATTCTGGCCTGCAACTGCAGCTTCTGTAAATAATCGTATAGTCTCTCAAAAAGCTTATTGGGGTGCTCTGCACAAAGATGATAGAACTCATCCTGGTTTAGAGAGTCCATCACACCCATAGTGTCCAATCCTGCGAGCAAGGAGTCATTCTATTCTATGGTCAGACGTTGAGATACGCGTTCGTTATCTCCGCTAGGTTGTACCTGGGCTTCCGATGCTTCTGCATTAATGAGACTTAGCTTTGCCATCTTATAGGATAGATCTAATGTTATAAAGGGTAAGGGAAAAAAATGATAGAGAGAAAGAAGAGCTTTAGACTTGAGTCTTGATGTGTAGTTGTTGACTGTATGAGTTATATAAAGATGGGTAAAGGGAAAGAAAAGAGGGGAAAGAAAAGAGGGGTCTCTTGATTAGAGTGAGACATTGTCAAGGTCCGCTGTGCTGATTTGCAAGAGGTGAAGAGAAAAGATGATACTGAATATTATGTGAGAGTGGCCAAGCTCGCTGTATTCACCTATCTAGGCTATGTACATGGAGGTGCGCATACACGAGAATATTCAGTATGAGAGGGGAAAGGAAGAAGAGAAGAGCCTTCCACCTTGCTATAGAGATTATATGCTCCTTTGTGTGTGGTGCTTCGCTGAATTGAGTACTGCTTTGTTAACTGTCCTGATTCAGTACCGCTGTAGGGCTTCAGCCCTATGTGGGAATAGCCTTATCTGCCACGTGTTGCGGCTCTAGGACGGAGTCGCGCGCTCAGCCCTGTCACAGAATCAATGTTACTTCTATCTGACTGAACAACGAGGTGAATAGCTTCGAGGTTCGTGTAGCTGGTAGGTTAGCTAAGCTCCTTGCTCATTTGATTAACATTTTCTATGACAGTGGCAGAGAAATGATGAACCAATAAGTTTATAACTCATTAGGCTGTTATTTTATAGCTCGATTTTTCAGGCCATTGCTGAAAATACGACTAAATAGTCAATTAAAATGTACTTTTAAGACCTAGTCAGGAGTGAGATGATTCCGCCTATTATGTTTCGGGATAGTATTGATAAGAGAATTCCAAATTGTTTGTGCGATCCTTGATTTCGTAAAATTCTTTACACTCAAGCTGTCTGTGATTCAAATATGTGAGATGTTTTCACGTTTTGCCATGACTGTAAATACAAAATATCTTTGTTGATAATGAAGACCGATGAATCTGATATTGATTTGCGGGCTGGTGCATGTCAAGATGATTTCGGAGATCCTTAGTACGAATGCTATCATTTGATGCAAGATAGAAATGTTTCAATCAAGCGGCTGAACTTTGTGCTTAATGAAAGAGGGGAAGGGCACATAACTGATGACGACGCCTGCAATAGAATACATAGTCAATTCATGCTACGCATGTTAGTTCTGGAGGTCGTGAACTCTCAAGCAAGGCAAATATTTATGACAAGCAACAAACTGGGAAAATATGTGGGTGGAAAGAGAGCTGATGAATTCATCGATACCTCCTAGTTCTCGTGTTTTTACATACAACCTTTGAATATGGGGGGCTTGTCATTTCGTAAAGACCCTGGGAGACTTCTCAGAAGTAACGGTAATAAGCTAAACACAGCTGAATGAATTTAATAAAACAGTTAAATTACGTAAATTATCAACAAGTTACTAACTATCGTTAACACCCATAGATGTAAATTAGTCAATAGCATTCCAAGGTTATTTCATCCAGCAATGAAATATACCTATACATACAGTTACTGTTCGCTAATGAGATTAACCACCGACTAAATCGTCGTCGGCAGAACGAATGCACAGAATTAAAATTTATGCTACTCATAGAACGGCTTTTCCGTCATATATTTCATGGCAACATCTTTGTCATGTCCAAAAATGATCTTCGCGTTGAATAGTCTCTGCAACCTGCGGATCATATTCAAACTGCGAAACCACGCATTGTGATCGCGTGCCAGGCCTCCATGAGGGTGGCCTAAGTCATAATTCTCAGCGACGTGGAATTGATCAGTTGTCCAGATAAATGTTCCATCCTTCTCAAGATTGACCTGCATGATGCACAGTCCCGGTGTATGCCCAGGTGAATGATGAAGCGTAATACCCTGGAAAAGATCCAACTGCGACTCCGTGAAGGTGTTCCATTTAAGACGTTCTAGGTGCATATAGTGCCCGAGATAAACCCCAAGATCAGCACCAGTCGCTACAGCCCAACATGCATGCTTGAACTCTTCTTCATGAACATAAATGGGAACATCAGTATCTAGAAAATGCTCCAGGCCGCCAGCATGATCTAGGTGAAGATGACCTATGATAACCGCCTTGACGTCCTTGATGTCATTACCGGTAGCCTTAATTGCAGCTGGTAGTTTCTTCTCATCGGAATACTCAATACGTGGAAATATGTCCGTCAGTGGAGCACCCCATGCCTACATCAGTGTCAGCATAATGAAAGGTGAACATTTACTGATCATACGGACCACATCAAGGTCTTCGGCACACCCGGTTTCATACAATATTAGTCCAATACCTGGATATTCAATTAACGCCGAGAGGAGCATCAATTCCCGGCGTTTATTTTGAGGGTTTTTATTTGATAATTTGCTCGTATTGGCGCCACGCAGAATCCTTAACACCATATAAGTAAATTGATCAGACTGAGCTGCAAGCATGCATACCATGATTCGTCTGCTTCCAAAGTACCGAGATCAAGAATATGCATTTTCGTCCCTGCTGGGCATTTGAATGATGGGACTGCTGCTGGGGCCAGCAGGCTTGCAACGTTCTGAGAGAAACTCATTGTTGGAGTCTGTTACAGCACGACGAAGACAGAAGAGAATAGCAATTGACCTGTGTCGAGATATGTCGAGATTATAAACAATTCAAATAGATAGTCAATATGTGGAGCACCAAACCGAATCAGCTGATGGCATTCTCCTTCTCCCTGGGGTACCTTATATTCCACGGATACTCGGCATATTCCCGGACAATAGGCTTGACTAAGGCTTCGGACAGAAAGCCCGATATAGAAAAATTAAACGAAGATGAGATCGAGAACCCCGCAAATTAGTTAATCAATCTGATTAGAAATGGATTCTGGGCAGAATTGATTCAACCAGACCTTTCGCGAATCCGGTGAATGATCCAGGAATCGCTATCAATTGATAGATGAAATTGGGATCGTTGTTCCGCAGCCAGTATACACATTCGCAAATTTCACCCAAACTAAACAAATACCGGTAGGTGGCATTATACATATTGGACTCATTCATAAAATGAACTATCATTGCAGAAATATAATTCTAGTATGAATTGTTTTCCAGTTTCCATTGACCCACCACACGATAGTAATAATGCATCCTCTCCTCCCTTCTCGACATCATTTGACCGTGGATCTTGCGTTATGCGGAGACATTATCAATGTGCGTAACCGCCGAAGCATTCTTCTCAGGTTCGATCACCTTGTCAAGTTCCTCCCTCTGTTCGGTGGTTATCTGGGTGAGATACACAGCAATGTCATCACCAAATTTCTCACCTACTTCCTCCAGTGCGAGCCCTTTTGTTTCCGGGAAATAAAGGGCAATTATCGGTATATTGATAGCGGCGAGGAGGATAAAAAGGATGTAATATTTCCAACCAACCTGAGCAAAAGCTGTAGGAGCTGGAATAAGGTATGCCACTGTTGATGCGAACAGAATGGCCAATGACCAAGCCATACCTCGCGAGCCAATATGGGTTGGGAAGATCTCGGTGCAGTAGACGTAGGATGTAGCATCAAGACAGCACCCATAACTGTTTTGGGAATCTTATTAGTATTCAACGCGCCAAAGAAGGAGGAGAGGGAAGAAACTCACAAGGCAATGAAAAGAAAGAGGAAAAAGACGCCAGCACTTAATCCAGGGTCATCTTCTGTCCCTATGTACTGTGCACATATGGCTGCTTCGAAAATAAGACTGATGAGGCATCGGGAGAACCCAATGACTAACAACATTAATTTTTCGTGCGCCATGAATGACTAAAGAAAAACATACCCAGAGTATGCTAATTCCGCGAAATATCTCGCCGCCGAGGCTGTCTTCCAGGCCTGTGAGAGAGCCGTTCTGGTGCATGGAGGGGTGGGTTATGCAAAGGAGTATCATGTAGAGAGGTACCTCCGTGAGGTATTCATCCCGAGAATCGCTCCTGTTAGTCGGGAGATGATTTGCAACTATGTTGCTGTGCGGATATTGGGTTTACCGAGGTCATATTAGACCAATTGTACGGTAATAGTCTGATTATACGATCGAGAAAATACATTACCTACTTATCCTGCATAAAGATCGTATGGGATGCTTCAAGGTTTACGTTGCAGGTAGGTCAGCGCCCCTTCCTCAAATGATTGGCATACGCAAATGACAATGGAAAATGATGATGGCACAAATTACTGGATAGGGCTGAAGACTATTGATTATTGGGTCATTTTAAAATGGGTGAAAGTAGGGGCGAAGGGGGAGGGGGGAGGGGGAGGGGGATATCGGCAACTTGTTACTGCAGACTGATTTTCGATACATTAAATGGTAGTTCAATGAGCTCTTCAGTAGACTTGAATATACCATTATCCCAAGCAGTTTTCACCTCCATCAACCCTCAATCAACGCTGGGTTGGCGTCGGCAAATGTAGTGCCCATGCCAACACTATCAATCCAGATCTCCCGTGTGTTCTGAGTTCCCAAGTTCTCACCCTGATCGTGCCACCCATTTGCATAGATGCCGACATGGAAATCAAAGGGGCGTCCGTCATCTATCATGGTGGGCAGATTGTATTCCTCGACCACTTTCGCGCCATCATACCACATCTTATAATAGCCGGTATTATCGCTTTGCCAGTTCGCCTGAATCACGATTGTGTGCCACTCCCCGGGAGTCACTGTTTCCAGTCCTTTCCACTCCTTAATCTGCTGGGCACAGATACTGCCATATTTGACCCTCGTTGCAAGCTGGTCCCCGATAACCCAGACCATACTTGATGGCATCCAGTCGTCACAACCAGTATCTGTAAAATCGGCAATGAACTGGGCAATATTGTAAGATTGAGCCGGAGAAGCCTGCCAGGCGTCTTGTAATCTAAACGCAAAACCGTAAAACCCCTGGTCTCCGAGTTTATATACCTGCGTCTCAGCTTTCTCGGAGTGATAGCGGCCGGTATACGAGGAGTCGTAGACCTGAGTGAATTTGAGAGCGGTTGTGCCATTGTAAACTACGTTGGTCACTTGATTGATGCTGCCCTCGTGTTCGATATTTTGACTTGACCAGCCACTGAGAGTCCCAGTGTTGACAAAGGTCTGGGTTGAGAGAACGGGAAGCATGAGGCTCATAGCTGCAATGGCAGCAGCGGCGATGGATAAGAAAGACATTTCTAGCTGCCCTTTAGAAGGGAATATTTCAAATTGATGAAGAGTAGATAGTTTGCTTGAACAAGACCGACCTACCTGGCGGTGGGCAAACAGTCTTTTATATTCGGCCAGCTGACATTGTATGTAACTGGATCAAGTCAAGATCAATTTATGAACGCTTCTGGAAATTTGAGGGGTACGTACGTAAACACTCGATCCATGGTCGGATTGGGAATATTTTTTTTAATGCGATGTCACGTCGCTGTGTACCTGTGTCGGGGCCATTTTCCATTTCGGGAAAGAAAATGTTTTGTAACCGTCACCCTATCAAATCATACTGATTGGTTCAAGATCAGGCAACTCAGACAGGGCTTAAGATGCCAAACATTCGCAGGCAATCTCAGTCAGCATCACATACAGCTGATTTGAAAGTCGTGCATACCTAGATCTCTCTGACAACGACCGGGTAAACTGCCTGCTACATAGATTTGTTTTCTTGTAGCGGATTGCGCACTACTGAGCTCGAGTGGAATGCGTGTCTATTTCCTTAGCGCCAAAAATACATACCTATGGTACATACTACATATCAGATGTGTCGGAACCCAAGCAACACAATAACGCACGCCGCGGAGCGCTTTGTGGAGCGGGTTTCTTACACCAGGAATAGCTTCATGTTTTGCCAAATGGGAATCCTTTTTGCTCGCCAATTTGGTACGTACAGAGGCCTCCTGTGCAGCCATAAATATTGCACCATTTACCCATTACAGAGTTTTAGAACTCAGCCATCAATAGATTTTTGTTCCACATCATACTGATCAAACTTAGTATTCTTCCTTAGGGTTTGGCTATATCACACCAACAAGACGTTATAAACCAACAACATGTGAGGCAGATGTGAATTAGGGTTAGGGTGTACACGATCCGACCCGAATCCGATCGGCATGCCGAGATGGAACCCCTCCGAGACCCGCTTCACAATGTTAGAAATTTATGTGCTTTCTACCCTCTTTTTGTAGTTTTTCATAGACCACAGAAATCAATTGGGCTCAAGCCATTGGCGAGATGTCCGAGATTTTGAATCCGGAGCTGAATTCTGTGCCCGGATCTAAGGAAACTGTCGTGAGAGACAATGAAATTGAGATCGGAACGAGCCGAGCCTATCGTCCCACCAAATGGCAGAGCAATTTGACTTTATTAAGCTGTGTAAGTCCGCCGAACATCATTTGTATACGAAATCAACCGCTAATCCTGACTAGTACATCGCCAACTTCAGTGATGGCTTCCAGAACGGCCTGGCTAATCCTACAAATATCATCTTCAAAAAGCTGCTCGGCGCGAAAGGCTATCCAGCCGAGATGCAGACGAGGATCAGTAATTCGTTGTTGATAGGTGCCATCCTGGGTGTCATTGCTTTTGGCTACGTCACGGACATGGTATCCCGGCGCGCTGGTCTGCTCTTGACCTCCTTCTTAGTCACTATCAGTACATTGATGGCAACTCTAGCCCTGCAGGTGCCTAGCCCGAATATGTTGTGGTTTTTTGTGATTGTTCGAGGGATTTGTGGCTTTGGTGTCGGGGGTGAATATCCACCCAGTGCAGCTGCCGGTTTAGAAGAATCCGATGATGTAAGAAAAAGAAGCCAAATGCTCTTGGATGCATCAGTTGTCAAATTGCAGTCTAAGCTAAGTTAATGTTTACAGTTTGCTCACCGCTACCGAGGGCCAATATTTATCTCCTTCACGACATTGATGGCCACGCTCGCTTCACCTATCCAAATGATCATATACCTGATTTGTCTAAAAGCAAGCAACAACAATCTCTCCGTTACTTTCCACGCTCTCTACTCCATCGCCACTATCCTCCCAGCCATAATCATGATCCTCCGGTATTTCATGGTTGACTCAACTCTATACTACCACTGCAACTTCAAATCGCAAAAGAAAAAACCACTCCGGTTCTATTGGCTTTTGGTTTACCGTTACCGCTTCCGACTATTCACGACCTCTCTGGCATTTTTCCTATATGATTTTATTAACTTTCCCAATGGGATCATGTCAAGCACTATCATTTCATCCTTGGTGAAAGATGGCAATATTCAAACCACTGCAATTTGGCAGGTTATTTTGGCAGTTCTTCCGGTTCCAGGTGTTGTGATCGGTGCTTGGCTTAGCAATGTCGTCGGTCGACGGTATACCGGTATTTTTGGGTTTTGGGGAATATGTAGTTTTGGGCTTCATTATTGGTGGTACTTATTCAAAGTTATCAACCCATATTGCTGCCTTTGTCGTTCTCTACGGCCTGCTGCAAGCCTTTGGGCACATGGGCCCAGGGGCAACCATCGGCCTAATCAGTTCCGAATCATTTCCGACTGCTATGAGGGGGATGGCTACAGTGTTTCCAATGCGTTTGGGCGAACTGGGGCCGCAATCGGGACTGAATGCTTTACGCCCCTGGAACAGTCTGCGGGTCAAAGTTCTACCTTCTATCTTGCTGGCGGTGTTGGTGTTCTTGGTATGATTGTGTACTGGTTTCTGCCAGAGAGTGGAGATGTTAGCCTGGAGGAAGAGGATGTGAAGTTGGCCGAGTATATGGCTGAGCATGGGTTTGCGATGAATACTGCATCCTAACTCGCCTCCCTTGTACCTATACAAAAGGGATAACCTGCTTTCAATATCTGTTAGAAAGCCACGAAGATGAAATTAGAAAGATATAATCAGTTGAAGTCAATGCAATCAATATTCCTCTACTAAACGAACCTAGACTAATCCAGATCATACCTAAACAACAACAACGAAACAACCAAATGAACCGCGCCCTAACCAGCCTCACAAAAACACAAATCAAACAAGACACGACACACAAAAGCCAAACAACCTACCCACCGAAGCCAGTGCACAGAGCGGAAATCCATGTGTAGAAGGGAGATGCGTTGGAAAGTGGAATGGAGATGACGCAGAGAAAACGAGCACAACAGAACACAACATAAATGTGGAACACCAACAAAATGGACAGACAGGCAGGCAGCATTCCATGGATAGTAAAACGATACAAGATGTGGAATGCTGCTCTCGACAATAACGCAACAGGAACTTTTTGGGCAATTTTCTCTTTCGGGTCGTCGTCAATATCATCCTTCTCGATCAGGACGAATGGTATCTTCCTTTCTCGCTTTTTCGTAGTCATGTTGCTCATTTCACTCTCGTATGGGTCGGATCAGTCATATCATCGAGTTCGTTCGTATGCCCCATTTTCTCATGATCATTGTTCGTTATAACAACAGACGCTCAAACCAAGTGCGCGCGGTCATGCTCATGCTCATGCCGATGCTTCGCTCGCTCTCGCTGTCGCTTTTTCTTTCGCTCTTGTCATGCCAATGCACTATTCAGTTTATCAAAATCATTCAAACTCGAAATTTTTGCTCGGTCGTTTGCGTCGTCCAATCATGTTCATAATCTGTTCATGCTGGGCTGCCCCAAAGAGAATATATCTAAAACATGAAGAATAATAGTAATAATAATAATCATAGTGGTAACACGCAACAAGGGGGGAAACAGGCAAATATAAAAAAATCAAAGTGAATAGATAGATAGGATTATGAGCTCATCGCAGGAAAAAAAAAACAATAGCATATTTTCTCTTCGGATTCTTTCTTTCTTGGAGTCATCTCGTCGTCCATCATCGAATCGTTATATTGAAAACAAGTCTGCGTGTAATAGCGGAGACTTTCGTGTCAAATTACAATTGTCGTAATCATTTCCTCGCCCCAAACTTCTTCTTGTGTGTGATATATTTTTTGTCATTCTCTCGAAACATTTGCACTTGCATGTCGTCTGAATCTAGACTTCGTCCTAGTCATAATTCAGTCATGATTGATTGGTCCATCCTACTCAACAATAATCTCCACGCCGGAACCCGTACGAAGTTCGTCGCTGCCGCGCGATTGGTGGCCGTTTTGGCGTCTGAATCCGGAACCGCGTTCAGGAGCAGGTCCTCGAGGTTGTCGCATAGGAAGACGTTCCTGGGACTGGTTGTCAAAACCTACTCCGATAGAGCGGTTGCTGCCAATAGCTCCGGCTGGCGCACCTTGGTTATCCTGTTCCCAAGAAAACATTCCGCGCAAGCGTCTAGGACTGCCAGAGGGTCCGCCGAGACTCGTGCCGAGGGAAAGACCACCAAGACTGTTGACGAGAAGTCCATCATCTCGCTGAAGGCCAAGGGAGGTACCGGATGGTGTAGGGGTCAGAGTGGGAGTGTTTGACGTTCCACTGGCTGTACCATCATATTGTTGCTGGAGGCGTGCGCCATTGGTCTGTAGTGTGGCGGGAAAGCTTGCAGAAGACGGCACGGGAGAGGGTGTGTAGGAGCGCAAATCAGCGAACGACTTGGCTGCACGCAAGTTCTGTGGGTTGCCGAATCCTCCAGGTGACTCTAGGACACCCAGAAAACCAGATGTTTGTCCACGCATGGTACTGAACGGACCAGGTCCCTCGCTGCGGGACTCACTGAAATCAATAGTCGCAGCGCGGTTCAAACCACGGCGAGATGCTTCAGCGGCGTGTACGGTTGCGGGAATAGAGGACAATGGCGGGCTGACGTTAGAGCCAGGGGGCGCACGAAAGACATGCACTTGGCGTTGCTCTCCAGTTCCACGCGACGCGTGGCTCAAGCCCATGTTATGTGCAAGAGTGTGGACCGTTCGACGCTGAACAGGCGTGAGGTTGGATGGAAATATAAGAGCTTCACGGCTCATGTCTTCCTTGAACAAGAGCATCTGCGAGTAGAATTGCAAGGTCTGGCTATCATTCAAATCAACGTCTAATGTCTTGTTAGTTCCGCAAACCAAGCCACGAAAAAGAATGAGAGAAGTCAAAAATACCAAGCTTTGGTCCGCGCTGTGAAACCGGTGAAGGTGATGTCGCGGGAATGTGAGAGGCTAATGAAGACATGGAGCTTTGTGTCTGCAGCTGGGATGCAGCAATAGGGCGGTGCTGCTCTTCGAGTTGTCCACGACGTTCTCGCTTCTCTCGTTCGATACGTTCTCGTTCCTGTAGCGGAAGCATCTTCTTATATTCGACGCGCAATTTGCGACCTTGGAGTTCGAAGTGGTTGAGCATATCGATCACGGTGGCAGTTTCTTCGGCGGACGTAAAGTTGGCAAAGGCAAGACCACGGAAAACACCGTTGTCGAAGTGGTAATTAAAAGCATATGGGAGAGGAAGATTCATCTCGGTCATCAGTTGCACGAGTTGTTCCTTCTTGACTGCGAAAGGAATATTTTTAATTACGATCGCAGTAGGAATCAACTCGTCATCACCGTCCTGGCTAGAGGAGGACTGCATTTGTGTACCACCGAGCGAACCCGGGGCTAAGCCGGCCAAGGACGAAGGAACGCCGGGTTGTTGATCGAGCCAAGGCTATGTGCGTGTCAGTGTTATTATCCTACAACAAGCGACCTCAAAGACTTACCGTTGGGAGTCCAGTCCTGCCTCGAGAAGGCTTCATCCTCCCAGTGGCGGAGCCGATTCCAGCAAGAGAGTGTCCACCGGCGAATCCGTTGGGATTCCAGGTCTGTGAGCCGGAAAGTTCATAAGCGTAATTTGTGCCACCGTGCAGCGGGTTGAGGCGATCAAGTCGGGAAGTGTCATATCTCGCTAGCGGATCCTCATAAGGATTCGTGGGCATCGGACCGTACGCGTCAAACTGGCGTGATGGCTGCCTGTGGAGAGTTTGAGGATGACGTTGCGATCCTGGCGATCGCGATGAAGAGTTGTCGTGATACATGGTGTCGTTGAGTCGAGTGGGATCGGGGTAAAAGACGAGAGAGGAGCTGAGTAGGTTAGGTTCGGGGGGGCTTCCAGAAGGAAAATAGAATAATAAGGATCCCGACTAAACGACCATAGGCGCAGGTTACCACAAGTAAATGAGTATACCGCGACACTGGGAAGTGGTTTTCAGCGATGGGGATGTTGAAGACGAGAAGTGGGCGGGCGGGTTTGTTGGTGGATGCGGGATCGGATCGAATTTGTGTCCAAGGGATCGCGCGAGGGTAGGATACAAAAAATCCCGCTCACTAACTAATAAATATCCGAAGGCTTATAGTCGGCCGGCTCTCGAAGGTATTGTAGGCGAGAAAATATAGCGAAAATATAGAATAAAACAGAAGGACGATCGTTATCGCAGGAGTAAACAGAGAATGCAGAAATATGTGGTGGCACTCTCCTCGCTGTTGAATTTTTCGCTGGTGGCCGGAGTGGATCGGTCAATAACAACAACACGACGACGACAGACAAGGCGGGAAGAAGGGGAGAAGGCGGGCGAGGGAAGGGAAAGAGGAGAAGTGGTGAAGCACGTAGTTCCTCAGGGCATCGAGAATGAAGAAGAAGATAGAGAGAGGGAGAAAAGAAGATGATGGGACAGGAAGAAGGGGAGACGAGGATACAAAAGAGAAGAGGAGGAGAGAAGGAAGGAGCGAGCGAGCGAGAAAGAGAGGGGACGGAAGAGGGAAAGAAGGAAAGGGCGGCAGCCACTGAAAGGCGGTGATGGGTGACTAAGGGCCGCCCGTGTGGGGTGCCGGCCTTAGGCTAGTCTCCTTCTTTCCTGCTACACCATACTGCTCCTTCATCTCTAATTATATTTACTTTACTTGTCTTGTATCGAGCTGTGCAGATTGTCTCGGTATACGATTAAAGTCCTGGTCCGCAGCTCAACCCCTCGAAGACTCATTTTACGACAGCCCAATTATTGCCGCTGAAGTACGGAGTACAGCGCTCATCGTTCTGTCTGAATGACCACGACGCAATCCGGAACATCTTCATAGTCGGAAAAGGAGCTACCTTAATGGACCCATTCGTTCGGTCGACTATTAAGGATCCTTTTCTGTTATGGGGCTCTTTGAGTTTATCAGACTGCTCTATAGTGCTCACTTCGACCACGATACGTACTACCACCTGCCGTGGTACCCCTCCATATATGTACCAGGAATCATTTACCTCTTGTTTCAACCGACCTGACAAAAGAAAAAGAAAAGCAACTACAATTCTACTATGTAGTATCGCTATACATCATATCTAAAATATAGATGTGGACTGGGAACATGGGCCACCCCGTGCAAGCGCCGGTCCGCCTCGGCCGGATGAACGTCCCCTAACTTTTAGCATGTCTCTTTCTATTCAACTTTCCTGGCATTCTCTCCCTTGATTTGCTGTTCACTTCCTCTTGTTCGTGCCTGTGCAAACTCAATCAAGATTTAATCGGGTCCAACAGTTTGTCCGTTGGCTGTCGTCTCGTTCCAACCTTCTGGAATTCGGAATGAGGACCGGCCAGTGGAGCTCGAGACCTGAATAGATAATCACCCAGTTTCAGGTTTTACGACACCCCTTTCTGGTCATCCGTCCTGACTCCATGCTACGTACTAAACTACCGGCCGTGTATAGGGAGTAGGAACCCGAACTATGTACTGATTAGGCAGACGAGTGTTCTAAGCATATTTGCTCATAATTGGACATCCTTAACGTCTCCTAGTCCTACCTCGTCTGAATCGGAGGGCTATTCAGTGGACAGGACATCCCAGCAACAAACGTTCCAGCGATCTCCTTAATCGGGTTCCTTAATTAAGGGGCACCTATGGAAAATCCGGTTGATTCTAGAAGCAAACTCGAGTCTTCAAAGTTTCAATCACCTTTGCCACGACCCGGAAGTAGTTAGACCATCACGGACAAAGCTATTATTGTCGATACGAGCGAAACGCAGTCGCATTGGCTATCACATCTGAAACAAAACTCTTAGTAACCGGCAGTCTTAGGCTCTAACTAGCCGGGGGGGATCAGGGTTCTGTCTTGTTGGTCTTGTGTCATCTGGTATCCTTGTGGTCATTCCTGAGAGCCACATGATTCGATGCAGTACAGTGATTCGCGCACACCGAGGGTCGCGTCAAGATCATATCCTGTCCTGTCAATACATCTTGATTACTGTAGACAGTCGCCCAAGAACCGCATCTTGTGTCACCTCCTGATTGTATGAAGTGAAGCCAAGAAGAAGAGGCCCAAACTTTCTAAGCCAAAAGGAGACTCCCACCACACTAACCCTCATTGGGCTTAGTGTCACACAGCATCCAATAGTTGGGGCGATCCGGCTCATCTCTGACCTTTTTGGCCTCGACCTTTGACTCTGACACGCGCGACAGGACTCCACGACAAGACTTCAACCTAGTCCGCGTATCCTCTATCGTCATCTTTATGACCAATTCTATTTAGTGTTACTTATCTCTCCACCTGTTGCCTAAATCCCTTTCCACTCTTGCAATACTCCGTGTGTATCCTCGGCACCCGCCTGTCGCTGCAAGACCGGCATGCATACATGGTACTACGATGTTGATCTCATGACTGGATTTTTTGGTCATATGAATCTACGCTACACACCACCCGAAGCAAACTGCAGTTAGGTACCCTACAACATGACCACATCTGTCGTCTTGTAGTCATCAGAACCGCGTCTTAATTGCCTCTTTTGCTCTTGCTGCGCTACTCTAGAGCTAGAGGTGTGGAGGCACCGTCTGGACTACTGTGGCGAAGTCAACTTCACGTCGAACGTTGGTCGAGCTATCCCCTTATTTTCCTATTCTGATCCATCGCTAAGAGTTCGCCTTTACCGCGTAGAGTCCTCTGCTTTTAGCAAAAGAAAACAAAAATGAGGCTGAGTCCGTGGGTCGTTGCTTCGTTTTATTACTATTGCATCTCCACAGTGGCTTACGCAGTCATATTGTTTCTTTGAATGCTGATATGCTACAGCTTATAGCTGCTCATTCCTCCTACATGGGAGGCAATGGAGTGGTTGGATCAACGTGAGCGAAGGTGAACGCCATCAATTTTACCATGATGCCATGGTCAGCTTATATACGCAGCGTTGCCACCGGTCTATCATCATCGGTAATCCTGTCAAGGTCCCAATGACTCATACAGTTCATTGCGGATGTCGGGATGTGGAACTATGAGCCCCTTTCACAGTATTGGAATAACCACTTCTTTTCGATTTCCTTCTAGAAGGACCTGTCACTATACGCCACAAGCGCCTCCACCGACGTTGAAAGGCCCGAAGTGAAGGATTCTTGGCCGATAGTGGCGGTAGACAGTGATAGTACTGCCCTCATTTGATGAGTGGATCGAGCTGCGCCTGCCTCGATATTAAAGAAAGTCTTCGTTAGATTATGGCAATGATGTCCGGATGATGACTCGAATAAAGGAGCATCTGTCAGGTACCCTGCCAGGTCATCTCCCTCGTACACTGCGCCTCCATGGTTATATGCTCCACAATGAGTCCACATAAACGGTTCAGGGGCCTTCACAGCTGATGGATTACGTACCACCGCTTGGCTCGGGCCCTGTAACTTAGCAGAGATATGACAATGAACAGCAAAAGTGTTTTAATTCTCGTAACCCACCATTTCTATGTAAGAAGAGAGCCATTCCAAGATACTATATTGATGAATCACGACGGTCCTAGCCCGATCTTCTCTCAAGAGTTGCTGTCTGGAGCGCGCCGGCCCGGCGTGTTCATCTTCCAGATCAACGAGCAGATCAAGTGAAGCCTCTTGTTGCAATCTGTCCGTGGATCGGTCACCAGACATCCGTATCTACACTAAGCTTTGGAAGCGACGACACTTTGGCTTTCTTCCACCGGTTGGCTGATATTCGGTGCGAAAGAAAGGCAAGACTCACATTTTCAAATACCCCTTGATGATGGAGATTAGTTCTGTCAAAGGTCCTCAGACAGGTATTGTCCCCAGACACGCGATGAGCAACGGCATTTTAGTTAGTACGTAGTTCTACGTCGTGCACGGCATTGCATAACTCCTCAAAATTCCGTGTAGTGTATGCCGTCTCATCGCGACACCTCTTATCGCCTCCCACAGCACAGGACGCCACATGGCATCGTCTATTGTGGACAGTTAGCCACTTACTTTCGAACCTGACAGAGTCCAGTGCACTAGAATAGAATACATGCTAAAGTGCATTCCTGATCTGATTTCAGTCTTCAAATATCCAGGGCCCGGTACACCAGGAACGCGTCATGGCAGCCACCGTGATCCTACGTCGGTATGAAGGAACGAAAGAAGACATGGATTTTGCACCCCTATAAACGCGTAAACTTTCTTGAGTATCGATGACCACGCAGAAAATCATCGATTCCACGAGCGTATCTGCACTAAACTCCAGTTCTCTTGCCAATGCGAGCTATTATTGGATCACTGCTAGGCAAGAAATACACTACGCTTTGACACTGATCGCTGGCCAAACAAGTCTAAAATAAGCTGCATCGAGACAAATATAAATGCATTTCGAGAATTCCAACTCAATCTTTCTTGATTCAACAATCGTGTTGGAGGCGTGTGATAGATCGAGAAGAGCGAGAGGCTCTGTGTTGAGCAGATTGTGGAGACTTGCCTAAATAGGCAATTAGGGCTTCGCTTCATAGTCCTATCGTGCCACCACCATGCCATGAACGTAGATTGATTACTGCGCTTGAGTAATTATAGAACATTCTATCAAGATCTATCATTTAAAGAATTTTTTTTTTTTTTTTTTTTTTTTTCAGAAGGACAAAAGTTCGGTTCGTTCAGATATAAATATTAAGCCGATCCCACCGACACCAACGGCGAAATTGGAAGACACTCGTTCCAGATGTCTGGATCGTCGTCTATTTTAATCCGAGCGCGTCAGACCTTGTATTTCTTGTCCCGTGTATCCTTGGGCTTAAAAGACATCGATCCTGTACCTTATCTTCAAAGGTCTCTTCTTCCAGAACGAAAGCATCATCGATCTTGCGATCCCGTTTTTGGCCATAAAAGTAAGTCGTTGGATTGCCCTTGCCATCGTACCTGAACCAGTTGCATTTGTCTGTGCCGCTTTTATCTTTTACCCATGTTGCTCGCTCATCATTCATAAATGCCACAAGTCCCCTGAAAGTCGATATGTATAAGCAACATGTATCAAACCATATTACACACCTCCCTACCTGTAATGATCCTATGGAAGGATCTATCATCAGCATCGCTTCACATCAAGATAGGCTAGCCAGAACAGAGAAATCAAACGGATATACATACTCTGTCCCAGTGAGAAATCACCACTGCATCAAACTTGAAATCGCCGAAATCTTTTTGCCTCGATGCACTCAATGGTCCGAAAGACTTGATAAGCCGCTGCTCTAGACAGCCCGCAGTCAATCAAAATGGAATTCTCAATCTGGTATGATACTGTTCCCTTTGGTGCTCTTAATACCAGCATAATAGCGACTTCCCCAATTCCATCTTCGCTACAGTTGATTTGGTAGAGTTCCACTTTGAAGTCATACCTGGCTGTCGACATTGTGAATGTGTTGATCCAGTGAGTCAGCTTGTATCTTACAGTCTGGTATCAAGAAATATGTCGTTTCCAACTTCCTTCGGTACGATCCCAAGCACTTCCTTGCGGTTCAGTAGGAAGGTTCCTCCTCTCCCGGGCCATGGTCATACTTTCCTAATTCAGCAAACTCCACGAAACTTTGCTCCAGACCACTTCTTCTACTACTTCTTCTTCTTCTTCTTCTTTGCATCTTCAATGTATGATTTTTGCACCAGATATTTGGGATTAAATCACAACATCAATCGCATCAATGACCAAGATTTCACCCCAAAAACGGAAGCATAGCCCACGAAGCCGAATGTTTGCCCATCTATCCCGGTATTTAGGGTTAAATGATATCGCCGAATGGACAGGGGAAACCGCTAAAGATAGAGGATCTTCTCCTCTTCCATCAAAGGACGGCACTTTACTCAAAACTCTAGAGAGTGGCTGCATGCAGCTTTATTCATTCTTCAGTCCGGGACTTCCAGGGGGTTCCTATAACGCCATAGTGACACAGGATATCTCTATCACACAAGCTGGCAACACAACAACTGAGCCACCGCTTAAGACAAGCAAGCAATTTTCCGTGGAAGGTCCGAAATGGTCGGTAGACCCCAAGGTTGTTGATTCGGTCTACCCACCTCCGGCGTATAAAGACTATCCTAGCATCCTCCCAGACATAGTCTTCAATGACCCGCACTATCCTTGGTCGGCAGGAATGGAAAAATCGCAGGATACGGACATGATGCAAATTCCATGGCTAGGCTTGCTCGTTTTTACTGAGTCAGAGATTACTCCATCAGCTCAGCAGATCAATGCCATGAAACAAAAACTTCCTGCTCAAAACCCAAAATCTAAATTCTTCAGCATGAAAGTCTCAGACTTGGTATCGATGGATTCTTTGATATCGGAGCCAGTCCCGCCAACTGGAGACACCGTTGCCGATTTTACTTTGGTGGATGTAGTTCTTGTTTCAAGTGCTCTCTTTGATGGAATATTCGGGGCTGGCGGCATAGATTCGATTAACCCAAATTCAGGTCAAAGTTCACAGCTTGATTTGACACGGTTCATGTATATGAGTCATGTTAAGAACGTGAATGTGACCAACCTACCAGGCGAAAAGAAAATTACTGATGACGATGTGGGTCAATTCTCAGTGACAGTGTGGCGTCGCACAGGTCCCCTCGACTTCAAGGATGACACCACGCTATATGTGCACGTCGCCTCTCTAGTGAATGTTGCCGAACATATCACCATTCCTTTTGGTAAACTGAACGGCTTCACTGCCCTTATATCACTATACAGTTGGCCATATACATGCGTACCAGTAGAAAAGGTTTCTGTATATAACACCCTGAGAAACCTAGAGCAAAGTGTTCAACCATTCAAACTACCTGATGTTGATTGCAATGATCCTCCGGGCGAAACAAAGTTGGAGAAGATGATTCGGCAAAGAATGGATGCGGACTATTCACTGGTCAACTACAGGCTAAGGACAGGAGAACAAACAATGGCTTTCAAAGAGGGCCTCTGTCGCGGAAGGAGGTGTGGGTGTGGCTGTAGCTTTGCTATCTGCCGCAGAATGATGATGGTCCAAAGAGGGGTGGTGGGGAGACGGAGTATAATTTTCTGGATGTTCAAGAGGAAGGGCAGATGAGGCCGTGGGATGGGAAGTATAGTGTGCCGTGTACGGCTGTGGAGGGGTATTTGCAGATGAGGAGGCGTTTTGGGGTTGATGATCAAAGTCAACATGTTACTTGAGTACCTATTTGGATAAGTAAGAAAGAGGATAAGCAGAAACAGTTGTATTCCTAGACACACAATTTATACGCACACAGCATCCAAGCAACCAATCTTATCCCCCATCTCTGTATAATCTCCTCGCCCGGCACGAAAAGAGTAAAAAATGAAAAATAGAATAAACAGCTACTTTTCACAAGTTAACAGAGTAGAGGATGGTAGAAATAAAAAGAAATAAATAAAACCCGATACGTAAACACCGCCCTTGATCAACTCAAAGTTGAAAAGCAAAGTAACATTAAAACAGAACCCAAACCCAAGGGTAATCAATCAGAAAATGTCGGAGAAGGTCGAGAAAGTACAGAGCCGATAATCCACCTCTTTCGTGTCGTGTCGATCGACAAGTGCAAAGTCCAGCTCGATTGATTCATAAACAAGTCGGAGTCGAGAAAAAGAGAAATCGAAAGAAATTAAGCATCAGCCTTGCCCTTCTTCTTTTGTTCGACTTTGAGCAACAACGCGCGATTGATACGGGGCAAGACACCACCGTAGGCGATAGTGGCGCGAATCAGCGTGTCGAGTTCCTCGTCACCACGGATGGCGAGTTGCAAGTGACGCGGTGTGATACGCTTGACTTTGAGATCCTTGGCGGCGTTGCCTGCTAATTCGAGGACTTCGGCAGTGAGGTATTCGAGGACGGCTGTGACGTAGACGGCAGCTACGCTTGTTAGTTGGACAGGAATTTATAACATGGTGGGAGTAAGATCGTACCTTTGGCACCGACGCGCATCTTGTTTTGTGTGTTGTTCTTGAGGAAACGCTTCACACGACCGCAGGGGAACTGTAAGAGTGGCATCAGTATGTTGAACTTGACCAGACAAGATAGGTGAAAAACAGCTTCAAATTATGCAACAGATACACGCGACAAAAATGAAAGTAACATTCTTCCAAGTAGGGATTGTTCTGGGAACAAAGAAGACATGATCACGACCAGCGCACTCAACTCGACGCGTAAAAGTCGACAACTTGCACTGATTCCATCGCTGTAGCCGTGTCGCATAACGATACCATCGCAAAAGAAATCGTAAACAGTGTAAAAGCACATTCTGGAACCTCAATAACTTAATAAAACAAAAACAACTGACCTGCAAGCCAGCCTTTGCGCTGTGAGACTTCTGAGTTTTCCCCGCCGCATCCTTGCCAGGGGCACCTTTTCCACCGATGGACTTTCCTTTACCGCCAGCCATTTTTTGTGTATTTTATTCCAGGTAGATTATGTGTTGAGTGATAATAAAATCGCGATAATTCGTGATAAAGCGACGTGTGGATGGTGGTGTGATGGTGTTGAGCGGGTAAGAAACTAAGAGTTGGTGACGGCGCGCGCGTTGTCGGGGGATTTTTTTGCTCTGGCTTGTTTTTGTTGAAGTACTTTGTCTGAGGAGGCTGGCCAAGCTGGAGCCAGCCACTCGGTTCGGCCAATCAGCGGGCGCCCGCGTCTGGGCGTTCCTCTGTCCCTCATCGAGCGCGGCGGTATCACCGGTATGGCTGGATCAAAGGGCTTGACATGCTGGCTGTTAGTGATCATCTGTTGTTAGTGAACCAAAGAGAGAGCACGTCAAGTCTGGTAACAGTTCTGCCTGATTCCGTGGTGGAGGACGTCCCCAGCCATATGCCCTGATGCCATCCAACGCTCGTCATGATCGATCAGCTCAGTGATTCGTCATGATACTAAGATTTCATTGTGGATAAGGCAGAAGGGCACATCATTGCAGAATCGCCCATCCATGAAATATCATTGGATACCCAGCGAGGCATTTGAATGTTGTTGGCTGCATTCTTGATCGAGATGCCTCGAGGACGCTGGCATGGAGAGACCCGAGACTCTGCCGCCGCGAACCAATCCATGTCACGTGATACATATCACGTGATCCGTCAAATTTTGTGGCTTCCATGTGGGGAGGCTCTCTTCTACTATGTATGCCATCAAGCTGATTACCGTCGCGAACTATTGATTGTATTCCCTACTTTCAAGCTTAATCATTCATCTTAGGATTCAAGTTTTATGTACTAGGATGACTGCTATCTGGCGCCGTCGTAGAGCTTCCAAATCGTTCTATGGATTAGATTACCTGCCCCCTGTGTGGCTGCTGATTGGCTCGCTGTGCCCGCCGTGCTCCGCCGTTGCCACTGATAGTGGGCTCACGTGATCATTTTCCTCCAACGGGCAAAGTGTCCTCCTTCCTCGAAGAACATTTCGCCTTTTGTTGGATTTTTGGGATTTTTGTATTTGGTAGGCAACGAGATCAACCACGTCCAGTCTTTCGTTTGGATTACTTTTCTGTCAAGAAATCATCTATTTCATTTCGATACTACCTTTTTAATTTTTCCGGTTTCTGGACACTTTCGACTCGTTCATCATGGCTTCTCAAGTGTGAGTTTCTCCTTTTCAGTCTTATGCCTCGAACCCATCTTTACACGTGAGTTCGTCGCATCCAAGAAAACATGCTTACGGTGATATAGTACCAACCTCGTCGTCATCCTCGGGATGATGCAGGTCTCCAAGCGGATTCCTTTCGACAATCCTGATGTGCTCCTCGGCGTCCGTGCTCTGTACATTGTGTCCAACGTGATCATTCTGGGCATCTACCTCTATGTCCAGTCCAAGATCAACAAGAAGAAGGGTATTTCTCCATTGAAATGTACGTCGCGCGTGAGATTGGCAACTGACTTGTCATTGCAGACTTGACCACCCTCAAATACGTTGAGCCCTCCCCGATGGGCTCTGGCGAAGAGCCCCGTCCCGTGACGACGACCGTCATGGAATACGACAAGCAACAGCTCCGCCAGCTGATGCGCTCCCAGCTCATGGGCGTCGGCATGATGGCCGTCATGCACTTGTACTTCAAGTACACCAACCCGCTATTGATCCAGTCGATCCTCCCCGTCAAGAGCGCGCTCGAGTCCAACTTGGTCAAGATCCACGTCTTTGGAAAGCCGGCCACGGGCGATCTTCAGCGCCCCTTCAAGGCTGCCGCTGGTTTCATGGGAATGGGACAGGGCGAGATTAAGAGCGACAAGGCTTCGATTGAGAGTGCGGAGAAGAACTGGCGGGGTGGTGTCAAGGAGGAGTAAACTTTTTCTCCTCTGATCTTTTGTCTCCGACCATTCTTTCAAAATTTGCTCTTTGGATAGTCGATTTGGACGATCCATGGATATAGGGATGCTGATCCGCATATGTACTAGAGATTCACGTCTTGATTGAACCCGAATATATATAATATCATTACGATTCCGCATGGCTTGCCTAAGTTGTCTTCTATGACAATCCTCAATGTAGATTTCCATACCTTGCCAGGTAAGTACACCGTACCAGGTAGATGTTGTTATTAGTAATGATGCTCGCCACAATGCGATCGGCAAGTCGGCACGATGTGGCTATGAGTCAGTTCATTGATGCATTTCTCAGCAAGATCAGATCACCATCAGCAGACAATCAGAAGTTGCACTGCTGGCATGACCCATGTATTTGCCATACCTAGGCAGGTACGTACCTGGACAAAAATAGCAGGCTTGTCCGATACTGTTGACCGGCGGATGGCCCTTACTCTTTATAGATTGTTTATACGTACATGATGGTACGTTGTATTTATGTTGGTGCGTGGTGCTACAGTGCAATTACACCGGTAATACCGATCGGTCGTACTATCATACATTGTATGTACTATGTACGTACTACAACAGGTACCTTGGGATCAATATCACCGCAGACACATTGCAATACAATGAATGAATCAACGCCATGATCGTGATCCGACTCCAGCCCCTGATCGGGTACAACCGTACGTCAGACGCAGCACAACCAGGACAATAGCCTAGGCTACCCGAGCAATCAATTGGCAATTATCGTGTCTCCGGGAAAACCATCAAGCGATGAAGCAGTGAACGCTGCGATGAAGGCGATTGCGCGGTTCTAATTGGCTGTGTCGGCACGAGGCTCGACCTGAGTCGCCAGAACTGATAGCTGTGCAGAGTGCGGCCGTTCCTGTTTTGCCCGGTGGTATGAAACCGGACGGGTGCGATCTAATGCGGTAGGTACGTACATCCGGAATTGATCAGGGAGAGATGTGAATAGAATCAGAAGAGAGACGTGAATAGGATCAATATTACAGAGTATTGGATTTAAAATACATAGTACAGAGGGCTGCAAGCCATTTTGGCTAATTGGATGTATTAGGTACTATGTAATTGTCCGCCGGTGAGACAGAAAGAGAGAGGGAGCTGTTTGCCTCAGGCCGGCTAGGCTGAGCTAGCGGCTGCAGTGACCCAGTCGTTGCGTCAACAACAGAACATTCACCGAGTCTGCCTCTTTCGTCAAAGCTACCCCGCCAGACCACCTTTTCTTATTAAGACAAAATTATCTCCTGATTCTCTTCTCTCTCTCTTCCTCTTCTTTTCTCCTACATACATCTATCAATTCATCTTCACTCATCTACTTAACTGTGAGTTACTCCTGTCAACTGCTTCATACGTCGTGGGGAAAGCTCTGCTGATAAGCTTACCCCGCCGCTAGCTACACTTTTTTCCTACAACTATCACCGCAATCATGGTTACCAAGGTACGTCGCGTCAATGGATCAACACCAGCGCGAGAAAATCAACTGACGTGAAGGAATTAGGTTGGCATCAACGGTTTCGGCCGTATCGGTCGTATTGTAAGTAGTTGTCTATCCTGAGCTGTCTTCTAGATAGCAACAGTGATGACGTCGATCTAACAAGGCTAACAGGTCTTCCGTAACGTGTATGCTCACGATCGAACCATTTTCTCCGTTTGAACAAATACTAACCAATTCTAGCATCGAGCACGGTGAGGCTGAGGTCGTCGCTGTCAACGACCCCTTCATTGAGACTCACTACGCTGTACGTATATATCCGATGCATCCGCTGGCGTCTTATCCGCCCCTCATCGCATTGATAAGAAATAATCGCGCATGGTGCTGACAATCACAGGCCTACATGCTCAAGTATGACACCCAGCACGGTCAGTTCAAGGGCACCATCGAGGTCGACGGTACCGACCTCGTCGTCAACGGCAAGCGCATCAAGTTCTACCAGGAGCGCGACCCCGCCAACATCAAGTGGTCCGAGACTGGTGCCGCTTACATTGTCGAGTCCACCGGTGTCTTCACCACCACCGAGAAGGCCTCTGCCCACTTGAAGGGTGGCGCCAAGAAGGTCGTCATCTCTGCTCCTTCCGCCGATGCTCCTGTCAGTCCTCCCCCCTCTCTTGCGTTTTTGGTCGTGTCTGACGTGAATAGATGTTCGTCATGGGTGTCAACCACGAGACCTACAAGAGCGAAAACACCATCATCTCCAACGCTTCTTGCACCACCAACTGCTTGGCTCCTCTCGCCAAGATCGTCAACGACAACTGGGGTCTCGTTGAGGGTCTCATGACCACCATCCACTCCTACACTGCCACCCAGAAGACCGTCGATGGTCCTTCCGCCAAGGACTGGCGTGGTGGTCGTACCGCTGCTCAGAACATCATTCCCAGCAGCACCGGTGCCGCCAAGGCTGTCGGAAAGGTCATTCCTTCCCTTAACGGAAAGCTCACTGGAATGTCCATGCGTGTTCCTACCTCCAACGTCTCCGTTGTGGACTTGACCTGCCGCACTGAGAAGCCCGTCACCTACGACGAGATCAAGGCCGTCGTTAAGAAGTACTCCGAGGGCGAGCTCAAGGGTATGTCACAGGTCACTCCGTTCTATATTATAAGTCTAATGCTGACCGTGTACAGGAATCATGGGCTACACCGAGGACGAGGTTGTCTCCAGCGATTTGAACGGCAACACCAACAGCTCCGTCTTCGATGCCAAGGCTGGTATCGCCCTCAACTCCAACTTCATCAAGCTCGTCAGCTGGTACGACAACGAGTGGGGTTACTCTCGCCGCGTTGTGGACCTCATCGGTAGGTCTCCTCTTACTGTCATGACTATTGCGCAGCTAACAATATCCAGTCTACATCTCCAAGGTCGACGCTAGCGCCTAGGAATCAGCAGCCACTCTTCGGAGTGTGCTCTAAATGCTGACATACTTTCCTTGCCCAAAATAGAGGAAAGAAAACTCGTTCCAATTTTGATGGATCTGGAATGAGGGTTACGAATTGGCAAATTACGATGTGCTCCGAAAATTAGAACGAGAATGTTATTATCTCTTTCGATGACAATAAATAGTTTAATGAATTGATGTTTTGCTCAGTCGTTTCGTTGTAATTTATTCTCACGATTGCCGACGTCGTTGGCCTTAGAATAGAATACGGTTGGTATGTTTTCAAATTTCCTAAGAGGATTGGACATATTTGTCTGGTCCTCTAAAAGAGATCTCTCCCCAAGATACTTTATTCGATGCTGTCAAATCGGTGTTGTGTCAATTGCTCATGTGAGGTTCATTCAAAGCATCAGATAAAATACATGTTGTATGGAATGGTAACAGGTTGTATTATGTATTGATGTTTTATCACGTGCCAGCCAAACTTGCAAATTACTTAACACGGAGCTCTCATGTTTCTGCCCTATTTTGCTATCACGTCCCATCTGATTGCTTGTATGCATACAATCTATTGACAAAGAAAAAAAAGCTTTTCTTTTAATTACCTCTCTTGGCTGTTTGATTTTTAAGGTCTTTTATTCACTACTTGTTATTTGCTATCTAGTGCCTGACTGTGGCTTGTGCTTTTGTTATTCTGCATTCATCTACAGTCTAGTGTAAGTGGCTGCTACTTATTGCAGGGTTACCTGTTGTTGCAATTCCAGATTTTATTGGCCCTAATACCTTGAGAGACGGTGTGACAAGCAGGCAAGGGATCAGCAAAAACATCAATAGGCCAAACGCGAAGGGAGGAGGCCATGAGGGTATAAGCTCTCGAACGGCCTGGAATTACTAGCCTACGAGCCTCTATCTTGAATTCATTTCTATTCAACAGTGAACACACACAGGAAGAATGGATCGAGATGAGGATACGGTGATGCGGGATCCCGGATCTCTGACCAACATCCCATCAGCATCAGGTCCTTCCTCTACTACTCCTGCCACTACCACAGTTACGACTGCAGCAACATCAACTGGCGATGGCGTGCAACCAGCGGCTCTGTTCGGAATGCCCAAGCTTTCATCAAGTCTAATGTCACCACCGGCACCCATCCCAATGCCTATGCCAATGGGTGGCACGACAGAAATACCCGGCCTGACCAAATCCATCGAAGATGAAGGTCTGCACACCATTTTGATGAAATCAAGCGAAGAATCCGATAGCATCATGGAAGAAAACTCGGACTGGTCCGTCGACGACCCTTCTGCCGCAACGTCAGCGGTGGGGTTACCTGTCGCGTCGCTAGCTACTGGGTTGTGTTATGATATTCGCATGCGGTATCATTGCGAGGTTCGCCCGGCTTCTGAAGTGCATCCTGAGGACCCGAGGAGGATTTATTATATTTACAAGGAGATTTGTCGTGCGGGGCTGATTGAGGATTTGGATATTGTGGCTGCACCGAGGATGTTGGCGCCTATGCCGTTGAAGAGGATTGATGTGAGGAATGCGACGAGGGAGGAGGTCGAGTTGGTGCATACGGATGAGCATTATCAGTTTGTGTCGGATACACAGAGTATGCTGTTTTCTCCCAAGAATGGGGAAAGACAGTTGGCTGACGTGAAGTAGATCTTCCTGATGAAACTCTGATTATGCTTGAAGAGACGCGTGATTCCATCTATTTTAACCGACTCACATTTGCCTCTGCTCTGTTATCGGCAGGTGGAGCTATCGAGACGTGTTTGGCAGTTGCTACGCGTAAAGTCAAGAATGCCATTGCGGTGATTCGACCACCGGGACATCATGCTGAGCATGACAAGACTATGGGCTTTTGTCTGTTCAATAATGTATCTATAGCTGCCAAAGTATGCCAGCGCCAGTTGGGGGAGGCGTGTCGGAAGATTTTGATTGTCGACTGGTAAGTTTTCTGCATTGTGTTTATTTACATCGCTAATTCGAATAGGGATGTCCATCATGGTAAACATATCTAGCCTTTTTAAAGGCATTGACTTACTGACTGTCACAGGAAATGGTATCCAAAAAGCATTCTACAACGACCCTAATGTCCTCTACATCTCACCGCATGTGTATGCCGATGGTAAATTCTATCCTGGAGGCAATGAAGGAAACTGGGATCATGTTGGCGAGGGTGCTGGACTGGGAAAGTAAGTCACCACTTGCTCCTCTAAGTGTTCGGATATTGACAATACAGAAATATCAATATACCCTGGCCATCCCAAGGAATGGGAGATGGCGATTACATGTATGCATTTCAGCAGGTTGTGATGCCCATTGCGACTGAGTTTGATCCTGATTTGGTAATTGGTAAGCCGTTCCTTGTTGTTTGTGACATGTCATAATGGAGAACTGTTTGAAAGGAGAGGCATAAGACTGACTGACTGACTGACAAAAACAGTGGCCTCAGGATTTGATGCAGCTGCTGGGGATGAACTGGGAGGTTGTTTTGTGACGCCAGCTTGTTACTCTCACATGACCCATATGCTGATGACGCTGGCTAATGGGAAGGTGGCCGTTTGTCTTGAGGTGAGCTCTTCTTTTTCTCTCTCTCTCTCACACACACACTCTCTTTAAGCTTCTTTCATCGGAAATTATCTAATCTGACACATCCAAGGGCGGCTATAATTTCCGCTCTATCTCCAAGTCAGCGTTGGCAGTGACAAAGACTCTTATGGGAGAACCCCCCGCGAGACTCGCAGCGACAACGCCATCCAATCCAGCTGTACAGGTTGTACGAACCGTCATGGCTGCTCAGTCCAAGTATTGGCGCTGCATGTATCCCAAGATTCCAACTCAGGAGGGGCTGTTCACCGACCGATTCCATGGTTCGTCGCAATTATTTTTTGAAGTCTGAAGCAAGCTGATTCGGTACAGATGTCATTCGCCAATATCAGGCCCAGCAACTCTACAACAATTACAAACTGACTAGTTTGTGGATTTATCGTTCCTCGATTTCGAAGTCGTTTGAGAATCAAGTCCTCGCGAGGTGAGTCGAGTCGTCCTTTACTTTTTGTGATACGGAATACTGACATTATTCAGTGCCAACTATGACAGGGCGGTCCCTCTAATCGTGATTTTCCATGACCCGTAAGTTTTATTTCTCATCGCATCAAGGATCTTGCTAACGCCGACAGACCTGAGATGATGGGCGTATATCACCCCGTCACAAACAAATTGGAGCCACACAACTGCTGGATGGTAAGTACTAATCTCTCATGATCGTCAATTGAGCCTTTAACTGAACCACGGTCAGGCCGACGTTGTCAAGGACTATATCGCATGGGCCACTCAGCGCACCTACGGCATCATCGATGTCAACATCCCCAAACATGTAACTGCAGATACTACAGACGTTGGCAAATACGAGGAAGAAGATGTCGATCGTCCAAGTCAGACTGAAGAATTGGCTGGGTACTTGTGGGATAATTACATTGAGTATGCCTCAAACGTTTCTGAAGCTTTTTATCGGTTATACTGACTGCGGGCAGACCAAATGAAGCTACACATGTCTTCTTCATCGGCGTCGGTGACGCGTTCTATGGCGTTGCTAACCTTCTTATCAACCGAGGTGAGTCTTGCTTTTCAGTCTATGAGCTACATGGAAGCTAACCCCCAGCAGACAGCATCTACCAACGCGTCAACAGCGTAATTTCCTTCGTCGCCGAAAACCCCGTTCGTGCAGTCGCATCACCAACACAAACCTGGCTTTCGCGCTGGTACAAAGATGTACGTCTCCATTCCCAATCTTGTTAAGATATACGCAGAACTAATTGGTCGATAGAACTCCCTAGTTTTCGTCTCCCACACCCACGGCGTATGGCACAACGAGAATCGACGTAAACCCTCCAAACGATACGGACGGTTGTTGCGATCACCCAAGACGGGACTCAACGAGATGCTTCTCCAGCATAAGACGGAGGTGTTTACGTGGATTGAGCAGCGGGTCAATGTACGCACGAGCGACGAGACGGATGAAGAGGAGGGCGGAGAAGCCACTTAAGCTTCAAAAAATACAGCCATGAAATTTTCGACGGCAGTGGTTCAACGGGGATGGAGTTATGCGAAAGCGAGGACGTATTAAAGCATCTTATCATACACAGAGCAGAAGACAGATTCAGTCCATCGCTGTTGTTCTACATGAACTAGTAGTTGCTAGGTCATCAAACCAATCACATGATTGCGATATTCTTATTTCAAGCCCTGGTTTTGTAGGAGTTGTGATTCGCTCGATCTAAAGACAGGGCTGCTGGGGGGGGAGGAGATGGGATTTTGATTCTGGCTGCGCTGGCACCATTGGATCTGGGACAGGTATGACTGACTGTACCTAGGTATGTACATGTCGCTACGTAGGCATAGAGTCAAGATACTGTAAGTACCTACATCAATTGATAGCTAGGTATGTACCTCGTGTAATTAACCTTGGAAGGGTTGTATGAGCGAGCATTGTGTGAAATGATGCAATACATAAAAATGTTAGGTATGGATACCTGAAACGTAAGGAACCAAACCAAACAATTTGTCTCATTTTGTTCATTATTTCAATTTTTGCCATTGATCGTCACCCTTGCTTGGTTCTGCCTCATACATATCAGGTCTCAGACCTCTCTCTTTCTTTCTTTCGTCCGTCTCATTGAGTCATTGTCGGCTTCAATAGTTTGCTTAGTGGTGGTCGGTCTTGGCCATACTATTGATAAGCCGAAGCTGAAGCGGATCAGTCCGTGCCTTCTTCAACTAACGAATTTCATCCTTAAGATCTGAGACGTGCATTAGTTATTCTGGTTGAGATAACCAGCTACAAGTACTCATACCCTTGCGTCAACGGATGCCTCCAAGGTCCTTGTCATTGGGCCTACCAGCGCGATTATTGCGGAATTCTTCCTCCTATTCTACCCTATCCCTGATCGCATCATCATCATCCTCATTATCGGGGAGCCGAAGGAGGCTGACTCACTGCTCTACACGACACCATCTTACTTTCTCTCCTTCTTTTCCCTCTCGTCCACTTCGATCAAATATTTTTGCAGCATCTCGCCAAATCTCAAACTTCTCGACAGCCATGTCAGAAGTAACACACATCACCGACCGGCTCGAAAAGCCCGAGCTCGATGATCGCGCGTACCGCGTCATCAAGCTGGGGAATCAATTGGAGGTGCTGCTGGTGCATGACCCGGACACGGATAAGGCGAGTGCGTCGGCGAATGTGAATGTGGGCAATTTTTCGGATGAGGAGGGTATGCCGGGGATGGCGCATGCTGTTGAGGTGAGTGCGAACCTACCTAGGTACGAGGGAAGATATGCTGGTGGGAATACTTATCATTTGATTTGGGATATAGCATTTATTGTTTATGGGCACTGAAAAGGTGAGTCATGCTGGGCTGGCTGGCTTGAGATGGAGGATGCTAATATGTGGTAGTACCCCAAAGAGAACGCGTACAACCAATACCTCGCCGCCCACTCCGGCTCCTCGAATGCATACACCGGCGCCATAGAGACGAATTACTTTTTCGAAGTCGCCGCCACCGGCGAAAGTGAAGCTTCAGAGACTACCAACGGTACCAACGATACTACCACCAACGGAGAGAAAAGCGCGTCGACAACAAAGAATAACGCAACGTCACCATTATACGGCGCCCTGGACAGATTTGCGCAATTCTTTATTGCGCCGCTATTCCTAGAGTCTACGCTAGATCGAGAGTTGAGGGCGGTGGATTCAGAGAATAAGAAGAATTTACAGAGCGATGTGTGGAGGTTGATGCAGCTTAACAAGTCGTTGTCGAATCCGGAGCATCCATATCACAAATTCTCGACGGGGAATCTACAAACTCTACGCGATGAGCCGCAGAGTCGGGGCGTGGAGGTGCGCAGCAAATTCATTGAGTTTCATAAATTGCATTACTCGGCGAATCGTATGAAGCTCGTTGTCCTGGGTCGGGAATCGCTTGATCAGCTCGAGAGTTGGGTTGTGGAGTTGTTTTCGGAAGTTAAAAACAAAAATCTGCCGCAGAATAGATGGGATGATGTGCAACCTCTTTCGGAGAAGCAGCTTTGCACGCAGGTGTTTGCGAAGCCTGTTATGGATTCGAGGTCGTTGGATATTTATTTCCCCTTTTTGGACGAGGAGGAGTTGTACGAGACGCTGCCCAGTCGGTATATCAGCCATTTGATCGGTCACGAAGGACCTGGGAGTATTCTCTCGTATATCAAGGCAAAAGGATGGGCAAATGGGCTTTCGGCTGGTGCGATGTCGGTCGGTCCTGGATCGGCTTTCTTCACCATCTCTGTGCGTCTGACAGAGGACGGGTTGACTCATTACAAGGAGATTGTCAAGATCATTTTCCAGTACATCGCCATGATCAAGGAGCGAGCACCCGAAAAATGGATCTACGATGAAATGCAGAATCTGGCCGAGGTTGAATTCCGGTTCAAGCAGAAATCGCCCCCCTCTCGGTTTACGAGTCGGTTGAGCAGTGTGATGCAGAAACCTTTGCCGCGTGAATGGTTGCTTAGTGGTAACAATCTGCTCCGAAAGTTTGATGCTGATTTGATCAACAAGGCATTGTCGTATTTGCGCAGCGATAATTTCAGACTTATGATCGTGTCACAGCACTTCCCGGGTGATTGGAATGCAAAGGAGAAATGGTATGGAACGGATTACAAGGAAGAGAAGATTCCTCAGGACTTTTTGAAAGAAATTGGTAATGCCCTGGCGTCTTCACCCTCGGAACGTGTCTCGGACCTGCATATGCCGCACAAGAACGAGTTTATTCCTACTCGGCTATCAGTCGAAAAGAAAGAAGTCGCGCAGCCAGCGACTACGCCGAAACTCATTCGATTAGATGACCATGTTCGTGTCTGGTACAAAAAGGATGACAGATTCTGGGTGCCGAAGGCTACAGTCCATATCACCTTGAGAAATTCGCTAGTTTGGGCTACACCCGCCAATCATGTCAAAGCCAAGCTTTATTGTGAGTTGGTGCGAGATGCGTTGGTAGAATATTCGTACGATGCCGAGCTTGCTGGTTTGGACTACAATCTTTCGGCCAGTATTTTCGGTCTGGACGTCTCGGTTGGAGGGTACAATGATAAAATGTCGGTACTTCTTGAAAAGGTTGTGGCTACAATGCGGGATCTCGTTGTCCTCCCGGACCGATTCAAGATTATCAAGGAGCGTTTGACAAGAGCGTATCGAAATGCGGAGTATCAACAACCATACTACCAAGTCGGAGACATGACTCGCTATCTTACCGCAGAAAAGACCTGGATCAACGAACAGTATGCCGCAGAGTTGGAGCACATTGAGGCTGAGGATGTCGCGGCATTCTTCCCTCAACTCTTACGGCAGAACCATATTGAGGTCCTGGCTCATGGAAATTTGTACAAGGAGGATGCGTTGAAGATGACCGACATTGTTGAGAATGTCATTCGTAGCCGCACACTCCCACAATCTCAGTGGCATGTGCGCAGAAACATCATTTTCCCACCGGGCAGCAACTACATCTACGAACGCCAGTTGAAGGATCCGCAAAACGTCAACAATTGCATTGAGTACTATCTGTTTGTGGGTAAAATCACAGATGAGGTGTTGAGGGCTAAACTTCTGCTGCTGGCCCAAATGACCGAAGAACCGGCCTTTGATCAACTTCGAAGCAAAGAGCAGCTTGGTTACGTTGTCTGGAGCGGCGCACGCTACTCTGCTACTACGATTGGATACCGCGTTATCATCCAGAGTGAACGTACAGCGCAATATCTCGAGGGTCGCATTGACAACTTCCTCGTGCAATTCGCCAAGACACTCGACGAAATGACGGAGGAAGAATTCGAGAGCCACAAGCGCAGTATCATCAACAAGAGACTCGAAAAGTTGAAGAACCTCGGCTCTGAGACCTCTCGTTTCTGGACACATATTGGGTCAGAGTACTTTAACTTTTTGCAACACGAGATCGACGCCGCGACGGTCCGGACCTTGACGAAACCGGACATCGTGGCGTTCTACAGGCAATACATTGACCCATCCTCAGAAACTCGCGCCAAGGTCTCGATTCACTTGAACGCGCAATCCGCGAAGACAGATGAATTGCCTGTCGACACGTCGAAGACCGCTGAAGGCGCAGAGTCACTACACAACCAGCTCACGAGCGTTAGTATCAGCAATGGAGATGCGACTACCATCAAGACAACTACCAGACAACCAATCTATATCACGAATGTGCCGCAGTTCAAGGCCCGACTGCCCGTTAGTCCTGGACCCAGTCCGATCGTGGATTTGAGTGAGTTTGGGGATTTTGATTCGAAGTTGTGATTTGGTGGTATTTGGTGATGATTTGGTGGCGGGCTGTATATTTAGTGGATAGATAGAGTCATAAGCTACTAGAGTAATGAAAAGACCTAGAAAATTCGAGTTGACAAATAGCACTAGAGCTTTACTTGTAAAAAAGAAGTGGGTCTGATATCGATCTGATTGGCCAGAGCTCTCAGCTTAAGGAACCTCGTCAACATCCCGCGGAGGTTACCTCTCCACCTTTCTCCAGCTCTCGATTGACTCTCATTCTCTCGCTTCTCAAGTTCTCACAGACTGAAGACCGGCCTATTCTAGTCACTAGTGCATAGTGTAAATACCGCCACCATGTCGACCGTCACAATGACTGCCATGCAGAGCTCCAAGCCGTACGTCAGCCTCCAGGCGATCAGAGAAATCGCAAGCTCCAACCAACCTACCTTGAAACCAACTGACAGATGCGTGTTCATGACAGGCCTATAATCCCCAAATCCTTCGACGCCAATCAACCACAGACAATCCGCCTCTACCCTTTGAGTAATTATACATTCGGCACAAAGGAGAATCAACCAGAAGAAGACCCTTCAGTGCTGGCGCGCCTGAAAAGACTAGAGGAACATTACGAGTTGCATGGCATGCGTCGCACGTGCGAGGGGGTGCTGGTTTGTCATGAGCATAATCATCCGCATGTGTTGATGTTGCAGATTGCCAATGCGTTTTTTAAATTGTCCTCCCCCCTCGTCCTCCCCCTCTTCTGTCGCACCACACAGAATTACTGACTAGTTTGGGTGGAAAGGCCAGGAGATTACCTCCACCACAACGACGACGAAATAACCGGCTTCAAACACCGCTTAAACGAACGCCTGGCCCCCGTCGGCTCCCAATTCAGTGGCGAAGGTGTCAACGAAGACTGGGAAGTAGGCGATACGCTGGCGCAGTGGTGGAGACCCAATTTTGAGACTTTTATGTATCCGTTTTTGCCGGGGCATGTTACGCGGCCCAAGGAGTGTAAGAAGTTGTATTTGATTCAGCTTCCGAAGAAGAGTGCCCTCCCCCTCCCTTCTCCTTTTGCCCGCTTCGTTTAACCGTCTGCTAATATTTGTGGTAGAAGTATTGAGCGTGCCGAAAAACATGAAACTCCTCGCCGTCCCCCTGTTTGAACTGTATGACAACACAGCCAGATACGGCCCCCAGTTATCGGCCATCCCGCATCTGTTGTCGCGTTACAATTTCGAGTTTGTGGACGAAAATGATAATGTCGTTGCCGTGACACCGGGTACGCCTCATCCGGGCATTGATGAGCTCAAGACCAAGGTTTTGGCGGGTGGTGCTGGTGCTGGTTCTGGTGCTGCGGCGGAGGCCGAGGATACGGGTATGGAGGATGCGGCGGAGGTTAAGCAGGAGGGGGATTAGATTTGGTGATCGTGATTTGGGAGATCTTGGAATGCACAAGGTCGAGTTAGGAAGTTAGAGTGAGGCGAATACCTTTCGTCCGGTGAGGTACAGTTTCAAACGGCCTGGTATTATTCACGCTTCAAAAGGTTCAAGGTTCAGATTTTATTGGCCGGCGTTGGGGGGTGTACGTACTTGAATATCAGGAATGCAATTATTTTTGTCCACTATCTACACTAGGTACTCTTCTTTGGAGTGACGTCTAGCACATGCTACACGTACTTGAGAATACCTTAGATCCAGGGCTAAGATATAGTCAAGCAGTACGTACCTAGGTAATACGTCGTATCAAGCCTACTGATTAAGTAACACAATTGGTATGTAGTCAACCCTAATTGGCCAGCCATAGCCCTGGCTTCATTCTACTCCCTTACGGATCTCAGTTGAATAGCGTTGATGTACTTTAATGAGACTATTCGCAATCTCAGAGTACCATTATATGAGACAAGGCTCAGATCAGTAGCTAGCGTTTAGCGGTATATCTGAATATTAGAGTGCCTACCCTTTTTCAGAGTGGCTTCTTGCATATGTTATCCGTGAGACTGCCCCAGATGGAGATGCCCTCAAATACATGCTTCTGAAGAGAGTTTAGAATCGGATAAACCAGGTAGCAATATATAGTATCAACCTACTTGATAAGTTATACGGTCAGTGTGTAGCCAACCCTAATAAGGTCACCCATAGTCTTGGTTTCATTCTCTCTCTTTAGGAATCTCAATTAGATAAGTTTTAGGTATTTGGATGAGGTTATCCGCAAGCTCATATAGTGATGCATATGAGTTTTAGTTTAAGGTTGATCTTGGAAGAGGATTGGCCGGCGTTTAGGGGTGTAACTGAATATTAGAGTGTAATCAATTTTGTCCATTATAGTAGAGTAGTTTGAACATCTGTATGTAGTTTCTTGAGTCAGGCTTGGGGTGACATTGCACATACTAACAAGACGGCTTCTACATACACTTTAGAAGCTTGATACAAGTAATACAAGTATAGAAATGAAGTTGAAGGATATTGTTGGGTTCAGGGGTTCAATGTCTTAATTCTGTCCTGTCCCCGAAATCCTGTTTAAAGCAGTAGTGGATAGAGCTGGATCTAACGGAGTCATGGATATAACTTCAAAACACATGCTACATAGGCAGGTATACAGAGAGTTATTTTCTCGGGTACCTTTGAATCCAGGGTTAAGGTACATAACCAGGTAGTAATAGGTAGTATCAACACTACTTGAAAAGTTACACAATTGGTATGTACTATGTGGGAAACCCTAATAGGATAGCCACAACTTACTTTCTTCCGCTCGATTACCTCCGGGAGGTCTCTATTCGATGATTGTGAGATTATCAAATGAGGCTATTCGCAATCTCATCGATCTATAAGTGAGGCATCGAAAATGACCTGTGCTGGTTGTACATATATGTCTAATGCTGCTGCATGCCATACTGAGTGTCGTTGCACACGACGCAGGGCTTGTGTATAGCTCTACAGGTGAGGAAATGAGGACCTGAAGATTTGAGAAGCTTGTGATGTTCGCATGTTCAGTATAGCTGGATGCAATCTAGTTCCCATCTAGGTATATATACCTGGTGTTTCGACGTGGTCGAAGTTCAGGTCATGTTACTCTACCCTGATCAACAAAGTCTCAGATAAGATAGACACGGTCCCAAGATTCGACTATATCGAGACAAGAGACATTCAAGCAATTCAAAAACGCAATATGATTCTATTGAAATTGATCACAGCAGTTGCGGCATTGGCTGCTACAGCCACTGCTGGTGTGGTACGTCGTGGTAAGGACATATCAATGGATTGGTTTACACGGAGTTCAGAAGATTAACAATCAAATTAGATGCCGACTCTGCTCAGGTTGTCACGCCGAATCAGCTCCAACTTTTCAGTTTATACGAGCAATTCTCGGCTGCAGCGTACTGTACCAGAAATGAGCTTGTTCAGCCTGGTACTGTAATTGCCTGCAATGCTGGAAATTGCCCTACCGTGGAGGAACATGGCGCCACTGTGGAGTTTTCGTTTTTAAAGTGAGTAAAAGAACTTCTTTTCGTGTGGTGCTGCGCCAGGTTAGACTGATTTGATCTAATCGATGGCTTTGACTGTAGTGAGGGAGATAGTGATGTTACTGGCTTCATTGCTGTGGATAACGACCCTCTAAACCCCTCAATTGTTCTGGCCTTTCGTGGTGTGCGCAGTATAGAGACGGGTCTCACCAAGCTTAATACTAGGCTCGTGCCTAATGCTGCTTGCGGGGCGGGCTGTGAGGTTCATGAAGGCTTTCAGAAGGCTTGGGATTCAGTGGCCGCTAGCATCACCAGACAACTAACCGCAATCCAAGCTGTTACCACTCTCAATAGGCTTGTTATTACTGGTCACGGCGTTGGGGGTGCTTTGGCGACCCTTGCAGCACTACAATACCGCACGGACACCTCATTGATTCCAGGTATTCCCGCTACAAGTGTGCAACTGGTGAGTAGGCCATTGGCGCGTGTAATGCATCAGAACGCTAACAGAATGGCTCAAGTATACATACGGCAGCCCCCGTGTCGGAAATAGAATATTTGCTCGTTCCATCACAGGTGGTACCACCAACGTCAGGGTCACTCACACTGATGACCCAATTCCAAAGTTTCCCCGTACTAACCTTGGATATGTGCAATGGGGTCCTGAGTTCTGGATCAGATCTCCCACGGGTCAGCCTGTGCGTACGGCTGATATTGACCCCGTAACACCGGCAGGCATTGAGAATTCGAATGGCAATTCTGGAACACCTCTATCATTGAACATCCCAGCTCGTCTATGGTATTTCAATAACGTGGTGGCGTGTATCTGAGTTGCTCGGTAGCATCTGAGGAGTATCAAACCTAATTATAGGGGCTACCACGCGGCTCTGCGTGGAATGGAGTTTATTGGGTTGGATGGCAACGGACTTTCAACAAGGAGGTGATTGAAGATTAAAAGAGCTGACAGAAGGAAAATTGTATTCGTGACAACTTTGGATCTGATTGTCTGGGAGTGTGCTATATTTCATATATGTTGTTAGTTTCGAGATTGTCAGTTAAGATTCTATCATCAAGTCCTCTATGGCTCAGCACCTTGTTGAAACCTGTGTAATGTAGCCTGAAAAGTAATTTTTGCCTAGTATGTGGAAATTGAATTGATGGCTTAATATAAACAAGAGGCATAGTAGTAGTCGAAGTGCAATTGAACAACATCGCTGCACACAATTCATTGAACAAGAATGTAAGGAGCCTGAGAGCCAGTAGCTTCCAACGTGAATATCCAATGACACATTGCTTTGGTCAGAATCTAAAATCTGCTGTTGGAAGCCCTGCAAATTCTCTAGCATACCGTAGGATGGTTGCTCTCTCGCTGCTGCCTCCGACCAAGTCTAACTCAACATCCGAGCTATTGCTTTCTTTTCTCTCAATGATAACGACTTCCTATATGCGTTGTATTCATGTTAATTATGGAGGAAGATGAAGGAGGGAATGTAGGGTGGGAGACTAACATGGCTAGATAGTCGAATATAGGGCCAAATTTGGCTGACTGCAGATGGATCCCATCCATACTAAAATAGGATAGCTAGCTGGCATTTCAAAGGAATGTAAGGAGTATAATCTCATTTGTGTATATCCCATTCAATCAACAATGCTGTAGTTAACTAAACTATACTACTTATACCACATGAGCAAAGAACTGTCTGTCCTCTATATCTGCTTCGTCCAGATTCATTCGACGTAGGCTGTACCAGTGTAAATCAAGCTTTTGCAGTTGTTGGCATAGTTTCAGAAATCAAGCAATATTGTTAGTGTGACTTCCGAGTTGTATGAACTCTGCTACCAGAATCTTCCTCTGCCATATCATGTGATAGGCTCAGTTAAAGGGACTTCAACTTCTCTAATGCACGAGATACTTGTAGGGTATCTAGACATTGGCTAATATGATCGCAAGCCAGGCTACAACAATTGACACTGCTAAACACATTTAAGATTTCAATGGGCAAGGCACTTTCTGCAAAGGCCAATGATACGATTCAGAAAGTCTGTGCTGTGGTGTGCCAGACTTGCCTCCAATTATGGACTTTCTTGATAGATACTGGCCCACTACTGCTATATTTAACTTGGGCCTGGACTAGCAAGGTGGTAGATTGCAGGCTGGCATGTGTTGAGTTCAGTTGTAGGGTGAAAGCTTGGGCAAGCAGCATTGAAAGACTGAAGTTCAGCGGCTGGTAGTATGCCAACTATAATACGCAGGTTTCATCCGATTCTCATGGGTAAGATGCACGAACTCCTGCATATGCTCGGTGGATGTCAATTTTAACGTCTTCGTTGAGAAGTGTTTCTGAAAGGAAGTGTTTTGGCGACACAGATCTGCAAAGGTATGTGATACCAGGCAGAGAACCAGGTAGAGATTACAAAAATCTCTGAATACGAGTAGATCGAGAACATTCGTTAGAATGTCCCTAGCCCATCAAGCGCGAGGGTTGTTGAGGCCATGATAATGTGAGTCGGGGAAAGAGAAAGATAGGATTAGCACCGACATCCAGCCCAATTTCATTTGATCGTACAAGATGCCCATTCAACCCTCAACAGATATATCTATATGCTTCCTAAACGCGTCGCGAAAAATGTCCAGTGCCGAGGGTTGTGTCAAGGAAAAGGGTACATTCAATCAAAGAGGGAGCGTGCGTTGATGTGTCTAACTCGAACACGGTCAATGTTCTCGAAAGAATACCGACTGTGGATGAAAGTTCCCCACGACAACGGGAGGCTACCAAACTCCAAGTTCAAGGACGTATCAAAGACCTGCCATAATAAATTGTCTTATCATGGTATGTTCGAAAAACATTCTCTAGGTGTATGAAAATACAGAGATTATATCTGCACCAAATCAATCCCGACAGCCAACCCGTTTTTCCCGAATTGGACGTCGTTACAGGAGTGCAAGACTCGCAACTTGCCAGCAAGTAGCATATTTGCCAGAAGGAGGAAAAGGATCCATCGAATGTGCCGCCAATAGGAAGGATGGGAGATTGTTTGACAAATTTCTCAATTGGTTGTTCGATTGTCTATGATGTACAAGTCAGGGGTCGTGTATGGTCATCGGCAAGCCGGATCGTTGACGGGGCAGGCTATTTCTGCCCATGATCGCCTATCTGTCTTAAACAGATCCACCAGCTCCACTGGAATTGTTTATCCCGCACCGACTCAGCCACGGTCAGCGTCTATATTTGGCAAAGAGCAGTCGAGACTTTTGCGGGATCCCTGACTAACGCGAGCACGGAGGTTTCTTCCATCTGGACGTCGGTCGTGCTAGACGTTAGGGGTGGAGGCGTCACGTAGTACGTACGCTAGGCTTGTCTGTGCTCCGTGAGCTATCCGGATTGATCCAATTGATTGTCAATTGGAATGGACGGAGTCTAGACGTGGACACGAGGAAGAAAGGAGAGGATAAAGGATTCTTGTCATATGGCGAGTGTAGAGTAAGTCGTGAGCCGAAAGTAGAGAGTGAGGGAAAAGAATAGGGATGACGTCCCGCACTGACTGATGAGTGGATTGACGGCAGGCGCGACCCACCGAGATTCGCAGGGAAACACGCAAGCATTCTTCATTCCACTCCCTTTATTGTTGTTGTTTCTACTTCTCTGCTCTGGTTTTGTTTTGTCTTTCATTTCTATATACTCACGACTCTTCTCTTGTTGTATCTCTCAGACGTGCCTGGATAGTACTCGAAGTACACAGCTACAAGTGACTCAAATGAGTTAGGCCTTCTAGTGCCGCCGCCAGGGCCAATCGCCGCCACCATGCTATACACTGGAGCTATCAACACTGGACGCTCATCATCTTCTCGTCGGTTCAGACTGTCGCTCATTGTTTTCTTTCTTTTATGCACTTTCTACTGGATTTCTATCAGGTCTTCGTCCGCTAGACCAAGCACACAAAAAGGACCTATCAGAGCGGGGGGTTCGTCAGGGTCTAAAATTTTCGCAAGCCCTAATTGGAGATTTGGAGCGAATAGTAATGGACGCTCACGACAGATGGAGGCTGTCCAAGCCGCAATCCCTGCGCCAGGGCCTACATCTACAAGAGGCGCTATCAAAAAGGATCTGATTGTGGCGAGTATGGTTGGAGACAATACCACCTGGCTCTACGACTCGCTTCCGGACTGGCATAAAAGCATTTATATTGTAGACGACAAGTATGCCGATCTGACAGTGTCGACTAACAAAGGCCGGGAGTCCATGGTTTATCTTACGTATGTCCGGTCTCTGAATGTATGGATGTTCCGTGCTAATATTCGCAGATACATCATTGATAATTATGACCAACTGCCGGACTATATGCTCTTCATACATTCCCAACGCTACCAGTGGCACAACGACGACCCGTATTATGACGGCGTGCCAATGATCAAACGCTTTCAGCTTGCATATCTCGAGTTGATCGGCTATGTGAATCTACGCTGCGCCTGGGTGCTCGGTTGTCCAGATGAAATCCACCCTATGACGGACACCAACACTGATGACACTGTCCATGCAGGTCCATACTATTACAATGGATTTAAGGAATTGTTTCCCGGTGTCAAGGTCCCAGAGACCGTTGCAGTGTCTTGCTGTGCGCAGTTTGGAGTTGCGCGGTGGAAGATTCGTGAACGACCAAAGAGCGATTATGAGCGATACAAGCAGTGGCTCTTGAAGACGGATCTGGATGACGCGATGAGTGGTCGGATAATGGAATATTCCTGGCATAGTATGTCCGTTCGTTGTGTGTGCTAGTCTCAAGCTGACATGTCTAGTGATCTTTGGAATGGATCCGATCCATTGCCCCAATGCGGCAGAGTGCTATTGCAATGTCTGGGGACTGTGCGATCTAAAATGCTCGCAGGACGAATGCGAAGACCGCTACGCGTTGCCCCCTTATTCGACATTGCCCGAGGGATGGCCGCAGATAGGATGGAACGGGGAGCCACAGGACCCTAGTAAAGGTGGGCTTCCCGCGATAGATTGATTATCATCGACACTCTTTTGCTTTCGAACATTTTACTTTGCTCAACTGCATATAACGGCGTTCTTTTGTGTTGTTATGGGTGCATTGCGACTTGGGAATTTCGGACTGGTTGGGTAATAATACTGGGTGGCGTTTTCTTTGCGTTTAGACTAATTGGACATAGACTCATAGATTAGGTTTATATAATACATCAGCAGAAGCAATAGATAAGTTACTATCTACTTACTATACAATGCTTTCAAAGTAGGGAGGATGTCGCGGTGCGCGGGGAGAGTGGCCATCCAAGTCAGAGCTTGATATGATACTTAGGTATGGTTCACTGCATTATTATCAAAAAAGAGTTGAGATCAAGTTGCTTCAAGAAAGTAAAAAGGTTTGGAAATCATTTCCTACAGATCTTGCTCTTTCATCATGGCACAATCTAACTAGGTAGTTATGTAAGTGCCTAATTGAAGCATGGCAAGGGTACCTACCCAGGTAGGTATTGAGGAACCAGTCATCTGAGAGTGCGTGTAAGCATCTATCGATGACGAGACGCAGGTGGACAAGATGCGTGTAATGAGGCAGCCATCACTTGCTCACTGGGTCTACTCCGTATATTCATGTCTCTTAGCAACTCTAAACATCCTCTAGTGGAAGTCTGGACCATTGTGCAGTCCAATTCTCAATTCCAAGGGATGATGTCTTGGCAGACGCTAGTAGATGTGAGCATAACCCTAACTAACCCTGGTCCTGCCTCGGCCCGGCTCCTTTAGTGACATCGATGCCACCTTCCTCTTCACTTCTTGTTGACTGCAAATGTCATGTCAAGCTTCAATACAGAATTGACCACTATCTAGCGGCCTCTTCAGAAATTACACCTGAAGACTCAGCCCATATATTTTTGTGTTCAACATCGCCCGCTTGTTCGCAAGTTGCAACACAACATCGAACCTCAAATCAACCCACCTCATATAGCTGACCACTTCAAGTCAACACCATGCTGATTATTGGCCTCACCGGCTCCATAGCCACCGGTAAATCCACCGTTTCTTTGCTTCTCTCCTCTCCACCACACAACCTCCCCATTATCGACGCAGACATCCTCGCCCGCAAAGTCGTCGAACCGGGTACTGCAGGCTACAAAGCTATAGTCAATTACTTCGGACCGAGCACACCAGATCTCCTACTACCAGCAGATGCCGAGGGAAAGCAAGGACTAAACCGGCCTGCGCTGGGTAGACGGGTATTTGGCGATAGCGAGGAACGAAAACGTGATAGGACGATACTTAATAAGATTGTGCATCCGGCGGTACGATGGGAGGTTTATAAGTCATTATTATATTACTACTTGCGCGGCAATTGGGCTGTAGTGCTGGATGTGCCGCTACTCTTCGAGTCGGGAATGGATGTCATCTGCGGAACGGTCATTGTGGTTGCGGTCAAGGACCCGGCGGTGCAAATGTCGCGATTACGTGCGCGAGATCCGCATTTAACAGCAGAAGATGCCGAGAATCGAGTCAAAAGTCAGGGTGATGTGCAGGGAAAAGTGAAAAAGGCATTGTATAGAAATAAGGCTTCGGAGCAAGATCTCGACAAGGGCTCGCGAGGCGTGATTGTCTGGAACGATGGGGATAAGACCGATCTTGCCAAGGAGGTGGATAAGGCGATTCTTACGATTCAGAATAACAGTCCTCGATGGTGGGCGTGGGTGCTTTTGCTTGCGCCGCCTGTCGGTGTGGCTGCTGCGGTGTGGAATATGGCGGTCAATTTCGGCTCGCAGAAGAGCTGGGATCAGAGGGTTAAGAAGGAGAGGGCGAAACTGTAGCCAGCTGTATATATGCCTTCTCCCGAGGTCGATAGGGAATATAGCCACTCGATAAAGAAATCACTTTATAATATATGATTCTATGAGTTTGCTCTATTTGGCCGACAACCCATATATACCTAGGTAGTCATATGATATATCTCAGCCTCGTCTTGACCTCCTCGTACAGGTATCGCGCATATCCATGTCCTGGTTCCTGGCCTGAGGACTCGATTCATATTGTTCGTACCGGCGTTTTCTATAGCTAGGCTTCTGACGTAGGTTACGTTGGGTATCACAGTAATCGGACATGGCTTTAGCAACGAGCGAACAGGCAGAAACTGTCAATCTCAACACGAGAGCTGGAGTTCGTCCAGATTGTTAGTGATATAGTATCGTGGATACTGGATAGTAGGTTGTATCAGCGAGAAAATGTGCATCGGTCTGAGAAATACGCTGGACCCGCCGAATGGGACTGACGAAGTAAAAAGCCAAGCCGAATACAGCAGTCGTTCGATATCTGCTTGACACCCCGCGAAACAATCAGATGTTGTCGGAAGACTCGAAATAAAAGAACAAGACAATTGTTGGAGAGATCAAGAAGAGGCTTGCAGCAGAGGCAAGAAGGAAGGAGCGTCCGGAAAGAGTAAGGCCACAGTGACCCTCCCGCTTACCCCATTCCGATCTGTTCGTTCCTTCTATACATCTCTGCATCAGATACATCGGCTATCCTCCCATGATCTTGCGATGATCTCGTTACATTTGATATCTTCTGATTCTTGAGCTTCTAGTCTCCGCCCATGGCTGCAGTCTGTGCCCTTGGCCGATAGCCCTGCCCACTATATCATCTTCACAGACGACATGCATGTCCCGCACCTAGGCGATATTGATAGGATTGAGATATCTGGACAGTCCTGTATGGAATGAACACTTGATTGAATGGCCGCCAGGCTCAGGAAGCTGTGAAATAGAGGGAAATTCATATCCACCTACATGCATCCGTATACCCCCGCAGACAGAAACCCTGCTCCGATATTGCCAGATTCCGCATTTACATCAATGGCGACCGGGCAGGGAGATAACAACGCAAGAATGAGTGCAGGCGCTTCAAAACCCATTACCTTCAAGCATTATGCATTCACACCTGCTCCTCAGCAACTGCCCATGTCCCCGTCAAAACGTCGACGTATCATTGAGCCGGCATATCCATCTATCAAGGGCGGCGACTTGGAGATCTCCACACAGGGTATGAATGGCTCGTATAACGTGAACTACATAAATCAACCACCTCAAAATGGCATATCGCACCATACTGTTCTAGGAAATACGGCTTCGTTCTCTTCTCAAAGTGCATCCGAAATGTCATATCCGGCAGAACAGGATTCCGATCTTACAGGCCACAATACACCCAACACCTCTGTGTCAAACACATCCCCGTGGCCTCAAATCAAATCGATGTCTCCGGCAGCGGCGGCAATGAAGCCAGCCGACTTACCGAAGCAGGTCTACGCTGCCGATGGTGAGGCACCAAATTACGAGGAATTCAAACCACGTTCTTCAATACCTAGTTCACTTCCCGGACCAGTCTATGCTCAACAATGTATAACAGCTGCATACTCCTCACGACTAAATCCTTTTGCTCTTCACAAGAACGAGCAAAATGCATTGCAGCATCATCTATGCCATCTTCATGTCACGACATACCTCAATATCCGAAACGGCATTCTTCGCCTCTGGACCCGCAACCCGATGCTCAGCGTGACCCGTGAGGAGGCACTTGGCTGTGCTAAGGATTTCAGATGGATGGGCCTTGCGGACTTTGCATACGAGTGGCTGATACGCAATGGGTATATCAACTTTGGCTGTGTCGAGGTTCCGCAGGCTTTAATCACAGCCAAGAAAGGACGGCGCAAGGATGACGGGCCGGTTATTGTCATTGTGGGAGCCGGTGTTGCAGGTCTAGCTTGTGCTAGACAGCTAGAAGCGTTATATCAGCAGTATAGAGACAAGGTCACATCGTTGAAGATCATTGTGCTCGAGGGAAGGCGTCGCATTGGTGGACGTATATATTCGCATCCGCTTAAAAGTCATCAGAAGACTACCCTCCCGAAAGGGCTGCGGCCAACTGCTGAAATGGGCGCTCAGATTGTTGTTGGGTTTGACCGAGGGAATCCGTTAGATCCGATAATACGTTCACAACTTGCGCTACGTTATCACTTACTCCGAGATATATCTACAATCTACGATATCGACGGCTCGGCTGTTGACGAAATGCAAGACGCAATGGACGAACGGTTGTACAACGATGTGCTCGATCGTTCCGGAAACTATCGCCATAAAGCAGCCATTCAGTCTACTGCGGAAGGGGATCGCGAGATGATAAATCATGGTCGTGATATTCCCATTGATGACGGGGTCACAGTACACCAATACGAAGAAGCTCGTGCCGCAGGAACTCATCACTTGATGCTTCCGGCTGCGAGATTTCGTCGTGGAATTGGGCACAATGCCTCTCGAATCCTGCCACCACCGTCGACCGCTCAAATCTCGGACCTTGGCCCAGATGAAGAGTTACCGGCAGCGATGGAGTGTCAAAGCATGGGCTGGAAACTACGGGATGGGGTCTCACCTCGGACCGATTTGCAACTCGATAAAATCGCCAAAAAGTCCCCAACCCAGACCCTTGGAGCTGTTATGGATGAAGGTGTCAGGCAATATCAGCATATGCTCCCTTTGACGCCAAAGGACATGCGGCTTTTGAACTGGCATTATGCGAATCTAGAGTATGCCAATGCAACCAATCTGAACGCCTTGAGTCTATCGGGTTGGGATCAAGATATGGGAAATGAGTTTGAGGGTGAACACAGCCAAGTCATTGGCGGCTATCAGCAGCTGCCACGGGGTCTGTGGGCATTTCCCACGAAGCTTGACGTCCGAACCAACGAGACAGTCGTCAATATCACGTATGATGCCGCTGGCAAGTCGAAGAACCGCAAGACGACCGTTCACACCGAGAATGGTCCCATTTCAGCCGATCACGTTGTATATACGGGGTCATTAGGCACCCTCAAACATCGTTCGGTGGAATTTGCTCCTGCCTTACCCCAATGGAAAATCGGTGCAGTGGATCGTCTTGGTTTCGGTGTGCTCAACAAAGCCGTATTAGTCTTTGATCAGCCATTCTGGGATACCAATCGAGATATGTTTGGTCTTCTCCGCGACGCCGAAGTTCCAGGTAGTATGTCGCAAGCACATTACGCCAAGAACCGAGGTAGATTCTATTTGTTCTGGAACTGTATCAAAACATCCGGTATACCGGTCTTGATTGCATTGATGGCCGGAGATGCTGCTCACCAAGCCGAAGCAATGCCCGATCAAGAAATTGTCTCCGAGGTCCTTTCTGAACTCCGCAATATCTTCAAATCGAAGACTGTCCCGGATCCTCTGGAAACAATCGTTACGCGCTGGAAGGCTGACAAATTCACCCGTGGCACATACTCATATGTAGCGGCTGAGGCGTTGCCGGGAGATTACGATCTGATGGCGCAAGCTGTCGGGAATCTTCATTTTGCTGGCGAAGCTACGTGTGCTACACACCCAGCGACAGTGCATGGAGCGTACTTGTCAGGACTTAGAGCGGCAGCAGAGATTATGGAAGAGATATTAGGACCGATTGCAATACCCACCCCATTAGTTCCGCCATCATCTAAGAGCAGTGCCAACATCACGCCCGGGCGGTATCCGACAGTCGATCTGCTGAAACAAAGCATATCGACCCCAGTCAAAGAGAGTCCAAAAGCATCGACACCATCGAAGACAAAATCCTTCAATAAAACCTCTACATCAAAGGCAATCCCTCCATCGGCCCCAATCCCAACCGTACCCACCGTCGGCCCTACAACAGAAGAACAACGACGCCAACAACTCTACAAACAAGCCCTCGAAAACCACATCCGAGCCACAATCGGCGACCCACCACCCAAACCAGCCAAAATCGCCCTCAACCCCTTCCTCACATTCCAAAAGGACTATTGGATCCGCGCAAAACAGCAATGCGAAGAGGATAAACGAAAAGCAACCAACAACCCCGAAGCAAAAGCTGCGCGAGACGAGATTCGGGCTGTACTGGGGCAGATGTGGCGTGAAGCCGACGAAGAGACTAAGAGGCCGTATCAGGAACAGATGGTAGTGAACAGGCGGACAAATGATGACATGGCCAAGACGTGGGGAGAGGCTATGAAAGAGTACGAGATTAAGAGTGTGGAAGTTGCGAAGGGGTTTACGTTTGAGATGTGGGCGGCTATGAATCCGTGACGTTCTTATAAGTTATGTATGCATGTTTAGGCGTATTAGAATCGTTTAATTGAGTGTCATTATATCATCTGTAGCAAAGTAGGTACATGAATAGAATACGTAGTTGTAACTTCGTCTCATCCCTTCTCCTTTACTCCTTGGAATCATACGATCCATGGACTGGTATAATTTTAGAAAGGATCCGTGTAGATGAGGACCAGGCTGGAACCAAGGAATAAAAATAAAAATAGAGATAAAGAAAAGGTTAGAAAAAGGCCAGGGGATAAAAGAATGATGAATGTGTCGTATCCTAGACGCTAGCAACAGGCATGTTAGCGTCGCCACTAAGTTGAAATATAGCAGGAATCATTGCAGGAATAAGAGGGAGGAGGAAACGATGTCCCCGGATGGCTGATCTCCCCTACTTCGAGGCCATTCCTCATTAATGCAGCCGATTGCATCGCCTACAATTCAAACCTTCTCATCATACTTCGCAAAAACATCAACTTTCGCCCTCTCAAACTCCCGCATGATAGTCTCATATCTACCCCTGGAGCGCACTGAGACCTTACACAGGAATGGCGCCGGACACGCCACCAACCCCTCAATAAACCCCGTATCAGGGCTCAGATCCGGCTCCATGGCGAGACCCGTGGCTGGATCAATAGGTTTCTCAAAGTTGAATGCCCACAGCAACATAGCCATGGCGATGAACATGTCCCGTTCAGCGAGATGGATGCCAGTACAAAAGCGGCGACCGGCGCCGTAGCTGTAGTGGTCGCGGGTATCGTAGTCTGCTTTGTTCATGTATTCGTGTGCGAGGGGCACTGCTCCTTTTCCGGGTGTGTAGAAACGGTCTGGGTTGAATGTTTCCGGATTGGGGTAGTAGGTTTCGTCGTGGTTGAGGCCCCAGATGTTGATAAAGAGAGTTGAGCCTTTGGGAAGGAGGTGGCCGTCTATCCATTCATCTATACAATCATCAGTATGGTCTCACTTAGACAGGGGAGAAGGACTCACCGGAAGCAAGAGAATGAGGCATCCCCAACGGCGCTACGGGCCGCCATCTAGAGCACTCCTTCGTAATAGCAGCCACATACGGAAGACGCGCATAATCAGCCCAGGTCGGTGACCTATCCTCGCCAATGACGGCGTCGATTTCGGATTGTGCTCTTTGTTGGATTGAGGGCCATTTGGTCATTGCGCCGATGAAGGTTAGGATCATGCAGGCGGGTGTTTCGGAACCGCCTTCGACGAGGCCGCCGCCGATGAAGGATAGTTTATGGGATGAGAAGTTGAGGGCCTCCCGGTTGTCGAATATCTTGTCCATGAGAGAGGAGGATTTGGTGCGGGTGCTCTTCTCCTTGTTGGATGTGGTGCTGGCGCGCCGAGCAAGAACGTGCTTGTACATGTCTTGGTGCAGAGACTCCATGATTCCTTTGACGTTGTAGGCTCTAGTGCGCCAGTTTCCGAGCAAACGTTCTGGAATCCATTTCAGGAAAGGGTAGAAATCAACCGGTGGGGTGGCCCCCAATTCCAGAAGAGCAGTGAATGTGTCTAGCATTTTATACAAATGCTCCATGTAGGTTGACTCGATGGAGGGTATGCGGACACCGTAAACTAATAGAGTTAGCAATCACAGCAATAAAATTGGGAGAGGACGAATACAGTAGAACCTAGCTATAGCGAACAGAAGGACTTCCAACCACTATATTGATATCAGGTTGGATATTGTTCATATGAATGTGGAGAGTGCCCTGGACTGTTATTTATTGAGCAGTTTAGTATATCAGGGTGCTCTCCGTTACCATATGAATCGAAATTTCTAGATATCAAGTTCAGGCGTTGAAAGGCCTTCTGTTCGCTATAGCCACGTTATAGTGTAGAAGCAAATATTGGGAGGGTGACATACTAGTGCTAGTCATAATACTGCACGAATATCGTCGAGGATGCTGCATATAATGCTCAGGATCAACGATAAAATCCCTCAGCATCTGCACGCCCTCGGCATGCTGAAGATGAACATGCTCCTTATCACACATCGAATCCGTGAAGTGCTGATGAACCAACTTTCGGATGACACGCCAAGTTGAACCGTATTGTAGCGTGAGGAGATGGTCATTTTCGCCGATGAGATGCTGGATGATGTATGATGATGGTCGGTTGCTGGCTGTTGAGCCCTTTTCCTCGATCAACTCGCGAACAACGCGTCGATCGGTGATGATGCCTATGGTGTGGTGGCCGGCTTTGACGGTGTAGAGGCCTCCATATTCTTTGGCTAGTTCGGAATACCTGGGTCCTGTCAGACATCTCTCAAGGCGTGTAGGGTAAAAGATCTTACTTGAGATGGGCTCGGCGTCTGGGCAGCTGATGGAGATTTCCGATGATGGGGAGTGTTGGTGGACCTGTACAGTATCAGTAAAAAAGACTATCACACGGATAACTTCTCTCGGAGGATTATACCAGCTGGAAAACGTTTGTCTCGGCTGCCTGAGGTCAGCAAGAGGTGAGCAAAGCTGACAATGATGCCAACTAGGGCGATCGTGATGCTAGAGATCATCTTATGCAAGCAATGACTCGATGTGCGGCTCTGATATCATGCAGGTAAGAAGTGCAAGAGGAAATAAAAAGAGGAGAAGGATTTGAGAGGCAGTAGGAGAGGAATAAATATTCAAGGGGGGGCTAAATATGGCTATTGGGCCTGTTCACAATAGCTGAAAGCAGACACGATAGAGTATTCCGGAACCACACTCACAGACCATTCACTCATTTTCCTGCTATTTTCCAGGATTGAATAATCTGCTGTCATTGATGATTATTTTGAGTCTAGAGGTCAATAGCCGGCCATTGTGTTCTCTTTGTGTGAAGTATTAGTACAATTGTCTTTGTTGACAAACATGGTGCCTCTTTGTTTGCCTGCTCCATTCGGCAGTTGGTGGCTTATCACTAAGTAGGATATGGAGATGATTTCCCAGGTTCATGCAAGTGACTGCAATATGCATTCATATGGATTTGGCATCATTAACTGATTCAGAAAAAGAACTATACAAGAATGGAGCAAATCGGATAGCTCGTGAGTGTTTGACCACCCTGATCTTTGGTACCAGACTCATCTCGACCCAGTAGCCTCTCGTCAAGCGTCGCGTAATCTCGTCTCGAAATTTGTTGTAGTAAGTAACACCTTTATCTCCAGCGATCTGTTTGATTGCATTGATTTCTATGCTACTTCGATCATCGTGCTGGCTTGGCGCGGATGGTTTGATGAGCTTGAACCCGCCGAATCCGAAGATAGTATCTATAACTTCCCATGACTCGGGATCTGAAAAATGCGATTGAAGTTCTTTGAATTCGTGGTCTTCAATCAGTGCATAATCAATGTTCGACCAAAATGTCGGCTTGGACTTCAAGATCGGATCTTCCGTCTTATCATATTCCCACTTTGTGCCTATTGTCGCATCTTCCTCAACCCCAGAATTAAAGTTCTGAGGCAGTTGTAGGAATCGGGTGACACCTGTTTGACATGCGAGGTTGCCCATGTACAGGTTAATATGGGGTTGGGTGCCTTGACCATGGAAGTGAACTCGTTGAATAGCTTGGGCGCCTGGGTAGTTTGCAGACGAAATCGGTAGGAGAATAAACGTAGAAAAAAGAAAGGAAGCGAGTGTAGACACCACCAATAAGAAGGAGAGTAGGCGATAAAGTATTGACTTTCCACGGTTGGTCCATATATTGGCCGCGCCTTGAGCTGCTGCTGCCGTCAAAGCCGGGATGATATAGATGATGAACCGCCATTCTTTGTGAGGCTGAAAGCTGTACACCGCAACAAAAGCCAGCGATGGAACGATGAGCGATAGAGACGCCCGTCTAGTTGTGCCTGCTACAACAGAAGCAGGAATGCAAACCAACCAAGCGAATGGATTGAGAAGGAGGCGAGGCAGAGCACTGGTAAAGTAAAAGTACCAGGGGTCAACACCCCAGGCGGAGGCTTGGCCGGATACGACATTGAACTTGAATGCGCTGAATTCGGGCCAGAGGGGGAATTCTTGCCAGAAGTAGGAGTCGACAGTCACAGTGGCTGTGAGACCAATGAAGAGCCCGATAATTCCTGCCGGTACGATGTCTTGCCAGATACGAATCCGTCGTGTCAGGAAGTAGTATACAGTGTTCGTCGCTAGTAAAAGGGCAAGTTCTGAACGGAATATAATGCCAGCCGCAGTGAAAAGAATCAGTGCAAGGCGATATCTCGAATAATGAGGTGAGGCCGTAGTAGGCTTCTTCGTATCTACTTTAGATTTCGTTGCCTTTTCCTTTGTTTTTGTAGATTTGGCACTTTTGGCATCATTCGTACTAGGGTCTGGAAGGAGAAGTCGCAACGCAAGTGTGGCTATAATGTGTCAATATTACGAGGTCCAAAAAGTAACCAGAAAGCAGCAAACATACTCATGCCAAAAGCAAACATGTTTGACAATGTCCGTGACGCATAGTAAGCAACATGGAACTGACTAGCCTGAAATATCAAGTACCAGTAAGCCGTCGCATTGCCGAAGGACGATTGTATGCCCCGCGCATATACCATCAAGGACAAGGCGTTGAAGAGGCCGAGAATTGCGCGGACTTTCACGGGTTATTTAAGTTAGTACAGGTATAATTAATCGTCATGGAATGACAGACCTAGAACCTGTCTATCCACGTTCTCTTGAAACCAGACGACAGGCCACGAAGCACTCGCGAGAGCTAACGCTCCAATAAAAGTACGGGGGACAGCCCCCGGAAAACTGAAGTGGTCATATTCGGACTGGAATCTTTCGGCAATCGCAGTCCTATTGAGATGAAGAGGCGACGGGATTCCATATGTCAAGATATCATGCGTTGCTTGAATGTGGAACGACTCCTCGACTTTGGTATATGGTGACGCAAATAGATGTAGTAGGATGACGGCAGGGATAGATGCATAGAGCATCAAAGCTGCTAAATAGTTAACCATTTAACCCTGAAAAAAGTCAAGTGACCCAACGTACTTGCTAAATTGGCCATCTTGTCAACGATGACATTGATGTTCAATCTGGCAAGTGGCAATATATCTGCATCAGGTAAATTTCCAGCCAGTCGGAAGTGACCACACGCTTGGGCGGTGAGCCTGATGAAATTGTAACCCCCAAATCAACACGTATTTTTGATATGTTTGGACGCGGTACCTCTTCCTGAAGCAATGTACTCGAAGCAACGTTGATGTTATTAGCTCAAGCTTGACCAACAACCAGCGCATACTATCATAGTACGACGCGGGAAATACATTGATCTGCTGAGTATCACCCTAACCCTTATCAACCCTAGAATCAGCGCAGGCGGTGGCAGAATAATTAGGCAAACAGAGCAAACATCAACATCATCCGCCAGCCTGGCCAGCTTCGAGAAATCACCACTTCATAATCTCCTTTCGCAGTTCACCATATCACAGATTCGTGTCGGATTTTTCGACAGGCACCAAGAATACTTCCGGCAAGATGCTGTTTGGCTTCGGCAGATTGATATATGGTAATCCCCCTCGCCATACCACTATTACCCAACGCAACCGATTGACTAACTGAACGATTGTGAACAGTCACGGTACTCCTTATAAATGCGGTAGCAGTTCTCTCAGAAGACCGATTTCTCGCAAGAAGTACGTTCCAACCTTCCTTCTCTCAGTACATACGCTTATCTCTCGAAATTGGCTCTAACGTGGACATTTGACTAGTTGGCTGGGGTCGCGCACAACCAGAACCAGGTTTCGGATCGAGTTATGACAATTCAAGCATAAAAGCGAGGACGGTTAATCTGATTACGAGTGTGAGGACTGTGATGCGAAGTATGTCATCCGATAAAATGATGCGATGTCGAAGCGATGCGCTAATTATGGTTCGGCTATAGTACCCTTGATTGTCATAAACACGGTTATTATCGTCTATGAGTTGATACTGGGATGATGTGGAAGCCGTGATAGTCGATATCAACGAATAATGCATGTGCGATTTAATAGCTCGGACTTCAAAATTTTTTTCGAGATCGGGCCGGACTCCTCTGTTTTCACGGCGTGCTTTTCTTCTTAGCCGCTTATCTGGGCGGTTGATTTGTTGCATACATTTTATATGGTCGGCGTATATGATTTATATTCACAGTACTTTGATCCTATTAGAATCTTACGTGGCGCTATCTCTGCTGCTCTATAACACCAAAGGTACACTTCATGTCCATCCGATCATTTGAATGGAATCCCTGAGTACAAAAGTTGAGATACATCGGATCTTACCCTTGGGAAATGCCTTCAACAATCGCTTTTGCCAACACCTCCGGAGCCAAAGCCTGCGGCATATGACCTTCGTTGATGGTGATTGTAGATACGATTTTCGCATTCCTCGACTTGAGATTCTCCACAATCTGCTGCTGTCTTTCCAAAGGGACAATATTGTCCTTCGAGGTGTGTATGTATGTGACTGGGACATGGTCAACTGCAGCATTCGTGACCGGGTCAAGGAAGCTTGTCGTGGCATGGATGGTGGTGTATTTCCGACCTGCTTCTAGGGCCTTGTCCGAGGGTAGGCCGTCATAAAGATAGACGGCACCAGCTTCTGTATCGAAATGCATGTAGTCGCCCTATCAGCAAGTTAGATTATTGTTTCAGAAAGAGATCGAGCAGGAAGACTCACCAGTATTTTGATGGTCGGACCCAACTGCCCTCCCATTACCTGAATAGCCGTCTCTCCAATTTGCGCAACAAGAGAAGCCACATAAATAACCCTGATAACACCACCAGCACTCTTCCCTTGCGCCTGACGCTCACTCTTCGTAACCTTCTTGACACTTTCGGTAGCTACAATGCCGCCGTACGAATGACCAACAACGACAACATCTTTACCCTGGTTTGAGAGGGTTTCAATGATTCCGCGGAAGTAAGAGGCATCTTCTTGCATTGTTGCTGGCTTTTCGGGAGGTGCGCGGCTGGCAGATTGAAGGGTGCCGACGATGACTTCGTAGTTGTTATGTTTGGTTAGGATGGAGGCGAGTGTGTCGTAGGCTGATGAGGAGGTGAAGGAGCCGGGGACGATGACGATAGTTGGTTTAGACATTTTGATGATGTGGTGTATATAACTTGGCTTTGAAACACGTGAGAGACCTTTTAAATGAATTGTTTCTAGGTATTGTTTATGCTCAGACTGCGTGCTGGCTACTAATTATTATTTATGTGCCCTCAGCAAACATAATCACACTCGACACGTCGCAACGCCGATTAGAAATCATTTTTCGATATTTGTGAGCATGTCAGAAATATGTTCTATTTAATACTTCGTGATCATTGTCATAAACTTACTGACGTATTTCGCCGTGTCATTGGTGCATGATTCGGCTTTTCTGACAAACTGACAACGCCTACATGTCAGAAAAATTTCCCGTTTTGGCAATAATCTGAGCATTCGAAGGCTCGCCTTTCCCCATCTTCTAGCTCATCGCTGTGAATATATAGTATCAATTTCAAATTTGGTAATAGAAGAAAAAAAGTAATAAGGGGAAAAGCCATACATCATGTATTGAAATTGATGATAATATATGAGCAGCTATGTATACCTAGGTACGGCATACTTTGATAGGTACATAAATCAAGTATTGATGGGATAATTAACAGTCCTCGTCGCCAGTGCCACGAAGCTCAACAGTCCATCCAGTCGAAGTTCCATCATTGTTGTAAATGAGCATATTCACATTCGTCGTAATATCAAATCCATGGTCAAGACCCGGAATCGTGCTGGTCACATTAATAGCCCGCTCACCAGCAAACGAATCCAACTGCTGGTGTGCACTCGTACTCAAATCATGCAAGATACGCACATTCCCAAACGCTGAGCCCGGGTAGTTGCAGTTGGTGCTGTCCTGACTGATGCATGAAAAGTCCTGGTTAATGTGTTCGTTGATCAGGCAGGTGGCGGCTTGGGCGTCGTTGTCGGTGATGGTGTAGCCGCCTTGGGTCCAGCAGATGTCGGCTGCGGTGTAGTTTGTGCCTGAAATCTCGGTGTAGACTCGTGCCCACCAGTTGTCATTGTCGTTTGTGCTTTTCCATGTGCATCCTCTGTTTACCAAGTTAGATACGGTATGGGTAGTAGTAATGTGAGGAATATGGGCAAGGCTTACGGTTGCTCAGGGCCAAGGATACTCTTCAAAGCCCCTGAAGCAGAGTTGACAATGGCAGCGATGATGAGTTCTTCGATAAACTGACGCTTTTCGACTCCCTTCTCACCCTCGACAGGGACGGGGTTGCCCAGGGCAGGGGTTCCGAGGAGAAGGCCGATGAAGAGGCCGCTGAAAACTTTGGTTACGGATGACTTCATGTTGGTAGTTTATCAAGTAAAAAACTGAGAAATTTTATGAATGGAGACTTCCTTGTCCAGGTGAGCGTTGCTTTGTCGTGGTTGTTGATATGAATGTTCATCCTGACCTGGAAAACCGTCGTCTTCTTATAGCCAGAAGAGTACGCATGATACCCCCATCGAATATCTCTTTTTCCCGCCTCCATGCAACTTCTTCGTATGTTTTTATGTCATCCCTCTAGGTATCTTCTCATTCGAATGACATGATTGAACATCATTGAAGCAATATGCTCGATTGTATCCATCCGAATTCGTGTCAGATTCGTGCAAATCATCCTCTATAAAACTTGTCATTGCTTGGAAAACGTTCCTGCAGGAACCTTACTGTACAAGATGAAGCATTTGATTCGATTTCGTAACTGTTCATATGCGCAGATCTTGATTCCATGTGGTTTTGGCCCCTAAACCCGACCCTAGGTATATATTTAGGATCCGGCTCAATCGCTCCTGGTAATCCCAAGCGTGATCTAACAGACTGTGAAAATACGTAAAATGTAAGCAGTAGTTCTATGATAAGCTGAGTGCTTGCCATCTTGTGGGAAAACTCATATTAGGGTTTGGATCATTTGGCCCCTTAGAATTGACTGTCAATCGTAAGCACTACGCGATACTAATTGATAGTTATAGGTTATGATCGACATTTATCAGAAACAACGTAGTAAGTTGTACATGTGCTTTTCGTGGTGCTTTTCGTGGTACAAGTCTTTATGGTGTCGGTGAGCAGCTCGACAGGCCTAATAGTGTAGGCGATACTGAATACAATGGATGAGAACACTGAACTCGAATGTTGAACCAGATATGAGTTGTTATGCATACTTTAGAGTTATTTCACTACGTCATGGGAATTTGCCGCATCTTACAAGTTCAAATGATAATTTGTATCGAAGTTGATCTATCGCACAATGCCATGTGACATCGCTAGCCCTAATCCACCAGACTCCTTTTCACGTCATCTTCAGAATTTTTCGAGACTGAATAGCTATTTTTCCTCCTGATCGATTCGTTTTATAATCTTGTACTAACCATGTACACTGCCATTATTCTCGATCCTAATATTACCAAGGTAAGCTCCTTTCTGATTTATATATCTGATTATCAGTTGATTCGAGACAACTATCGGGACCTTTAATGTTGCACATGAGAACTATGTACATCTACTTTCCGTTTTGGGAATCAAATCATGCAAGGACTCTGGATCTCTCCAAAAGCACTTTGTAGAAACAATACTCTGCCAGTTTGTATTGATTCTAGCAATCAGTGTTGCTAGCTGCCTTCGATGGCCTGAGGATTGAGCGGCAAGCTACGACAGGCACCCATCTTGTTGACGGTAACTTCATGAAGCACTGTATTTCACCAGCAATTTCTAAGCATTTACCAGAAATTTGATTGGTACTGATAACAGACTTTGTGATCTTTTTGCCTTGTGCAGAATATGGGGTGGCCGTTGCCGGGCAAAAATTAAGGCCACTCATAGGAACCAGTGTATATTTTATTCACGTTTTCTCACTTCTTTCCTTTTCCTTCCTCTCTTCTACTTAATAATCAATTCTCTTTCTTGTACATGTCAAGGGTCTCTTCTGTTGAACATATTTCTAGGACTGAGGGGAAAGGGGCATGTTTGTTGGAGGACCACTTGCAGCCTATCAAGCTCTGTGACTTTGGTGGATGCTAGTTCCCACAACAACATAGATACACCCCGCGTCTCAGGCACGCGTTAAGCTCTCTTTCTTGAGAGCATTCCAAACAGCCGTCAAACACGATGCCTACCATGGCAATCCGCGTTCCGAAAAATGAAGGAGAGAAGTATGATGCAACAGCTTGATTCAAGATATCCCATGCTAATATCATCTAGACTCATGGGGAGAGCAGTTGATGTCTTGGTGGGCGAGAAAAAAGACATTTTCAGCGTCCACGAGAAATTGATTCGTGCCTCGTCCCCATTCTTCGATAAGGCTATGTCAGGTGCCTGGCTGGAATCGGCGCAGCACACCATTCAGCTACCAGAAGACGAACCAGAGATATTCGGCATCTATGTCTACTGGCTCTATTATGGCACGCTCCCCGTTTACTGTGACAAACCGGGTCCTCCAGCAAACCAGGAATACCTCAAACTTGTCAAGGCTTATACGCTTGGGGACAAATTGATGGATACCGGGTTCCAGAATGCAGCGATTGATGCTATCGTTGAGAAAAGTACCTCAAAAACATTAGATGAACACGAGTGGTTTCCTGTTACAGAAGTAGTTGAATTCGCCTACAACAACACTCATAAATCGGCTCCCGTTCGTCGATTACTTGTGGACTTGCACGTGTCTGTTGCCCAGGGTGACTGGCTTGATTTTGGAAACTTCAACAGAGAGAGAGTACCCCAGCCCTTTCTCTTTGAGCTTAGCGCAAAGTTGTTGGACCTGCGAGGCGGTACCAGGCCGAAGATCAAAGCTTCTAACTATCATGTTTATGATTTGAATGATGAGAAAGCAGAGTCTAAGAAGGAGGCTTCCTGATGTGCAGAGATAGGATTTGCAGGAGCTGCTTTGGTCTCTATCATGCGCCGCTATCGATCAAGTCCACTGGCAGCTGTTATCTGGAGGGGTACATACATATGTAATTACTCGTAGCTTTATCTTTCTAGTGTGAGAGAATAGATCATGACCTTACCGGTTATGTTTACCTATGTTCCATTCATTCAATGAAAATCGCGCCCTCCTGGAACAACGCCCTCGGTGGTCTCGTAGAAGGCCCAGCTTGCATGATCCTCACTTTCATCGGAGCGATGATCAAATGGCCTTGCCTAGATTTAGAATGAGGCACATATCTCATATTAATCAAAATCATCCCTCGATGACACTAGATTGCAAGATTCCTTTTCACGTCACATATTATTACGATTCTGACGAGAGGGCTAAAGAATCAGGATTCTTTACATACTCAATGACCATACAACGATATCGACGCAGGAGACTTTTGAATTTTTCTAACAACCCGATGCTTATGCAGAAACGACCGCCACCCAGATTGTCCTAGTTCTTGCGTTGCTGCCTCAGGAGATCCAGATGTTGAGCACGGCTGGCGAGCTACGGCAGTTACGTAGATTGTCGCTGGCAACACCCAGCACGCTTTGAACTTATCCGCAACATCCAGGCAGTGAGAAGTATTTCGATGGCAAGTGTCTGTATATATAGAACCTGCAGACTTCGTTCAAAGAACAGTAGAGGTCATTGTCAGGCAAGTGTATTGACGCAGCTGGGCTCAGCACTCTACGTTTTGTTCGATTTGGGAACAAGAACTCATTCACTCTTTGCTGACCTTGAAGCACAACGCTCAACTACTGAGCCAATCAGACGTGCCGCAATTCGCCGCCGGTTTCGTGCTAGCTACCAATCTACGAGAAGCTCCCCGCTACGCTTTTCAGGCACGTCGTTGGATTCGGTGCCGAGCTAGGTTGTCTTGTTCCTTGGGCATTCCAAACAACCACAAAACACGATGTCTCCACAATTGATTCGAGTCCCGATAAGGGAAGGGAATATGTGTGCGATACCTTTCACGAAATATCATCACCAAACTAATTCGCAAACAGGCTTTCGGGGAGCATGGTCGACATATTGGTGGGGCCTCAACTGGAAAGATTTGGCGTTCATGAGAAATTGATTCGCGAATCCTCACCTTTCTTTAACAAAGCTATGTCCGGCGCATGGCAAGAGTCCTCAGAGCACACTGTCAAGCTACCAGAAGACGAACCAGAGATATTCGGGGTATACGTTCATTGGCTTTATTACGGCACGATGCCCGTGATTGGAAACAGCCCATTTTTAGAATATTTGAACCTCGCCAAGGGCTATATACTCGGCGACAAGCTACTGGACACTAGGTACCAAGATGCAACGATTCACGCCATTATCGAGAGGAGCGTCACGCCACATGAGGACAAACTTTGGTACCCCCGTACGACGACGATTGAGCACGCATATAATAACACAGGCGAATCGGCTAAAATACGTAAATTACTTGTGGATTTGTATGTATTTGCTGGTCAGGGCAATTGGCTTAATCCTAAAAACGCATCAAGTGTCCCTCAGCCTTTCCTCTTTGAACTTTCTTCGAAGCTGTTGGATCTGCGAAGCGGTAATGGGCCAAAAGTTGAAGCTTCAAATTATTGTGTTCATGATACAAGTGTCAGGAGAGCAGTGCCTGAGAGCAAAGGTTCCTAAGTCCAGATATTTTAAAAAATGGTGCACGGCGAGCTTCAACATTCCCAGTCTCACCAATCCTTTTCAGGCCATGATCGATCACGTCCACTGGCATGTGTATATATGTCCACGGGTGGGAGGGGAGGTACGTATATATGTGATTTTCGCAGCTTTATCAATCTCCAGGGCTTGAGGGAATAGACCATAATCTTACTAACTTTGCCATTGTGCTTCGAAACTCCATTCTATAAGATTGTAGTAGTTATTAAATCTAGCAAGCAAATCGCTTCGAGAATGCTCTTCGGACCAGTTGACCCTTATGATGACCACGGATCTAGTTGATATCATTATGATTGAGATTTATTAGTCGTCCAGAGGCCTGGATGATTCTAGCTATGTCAAAACACATCTCACGATGACATCGGTAGCCTTGATTTACAGTATTGATAATGACGATTTTGCATTATATATGTACATTGCCATTGTTTCCGTTCTGGGATTTTATCAATGTCGATAAATCGATTACCACGTGATTCTAAACCGCCCAACGGTCCATCCTGTCGACTATATGCTTAGGCAGAAAACACAATTACCCAAATTGTCTTGGTTCTTGAGTCGCTGCCTCTGGCGACCCAGAAAATGAGAGCACATTTGTCAAGTTGCCTAGAAATGATGGTAATCTCGCATACATTTACTAGGCACCAATAAATTCTCACGAACCTGTAGGTGTCCTTATAGCACAGCTCGTGTCTTTGTAACTTCTTACATGTATTTCTTTTTGCAGCCTCGTCAAGCTCACTTCTTAACTAAGACGGGCTCAGAACGAGATTATCTACATGTAGAAATCGTGGCTTCTCGTGAGACGTCAATGCATCTGCTCGGATTTGATATATCCTAGCTTCCCATATTCAACAGACACGATATCGATTGTACAGTGCTTGAAAGTTGCATCTGAGCATCTAAGGAACTAAGTTAAGGAATGGCCTAGTTATTTACTGAAAGCACGTGATGACAGAGGTGGAGCTCAATTATATTAATTAATAGTGTGTGATTCCTTGGAGCCGTCGCACATAGCTGCATGAAACTGGATTAATCCCAGAAAATTTCAGCAGGGATGCACTGCCTATGGGTTCCAGCTGCTAGCGCAAGGCTGTGAGGCCGACTTGCATCGTAGTAGTTGAGGGGTAGGAGAATGAAAGCTCCTTCAAGTTCATACGGATTTCTTTATTCGACCTCCTTTAAACGTGGTGCGTTATTTTCCCAGTTGACGAATATGCCAGACAGCAAGATTTACCATGCTGTAAGATCAGCTCCTTTAGCCCTCGCATTCAGCGTTTTCTTGGGCATCGCCTTCGCCATCGGTCATCATGTTTTCTAAAACTCACTGGACGATAAGGCTGCCCCAAATACTCAATATGACGTCCTCGGTCCATACTTTATATCAGGGCAGCAAATCAACCTAGCAGCGGGGACCGTATTGGCATTCGTAACAAAGTATTGGCTAAGTCATGCCGTGACAATAGCCTTCCAGCAAATAGCATGGAGGAAACTACGCCATAACCCCCATGCCATTGGCACGGTGGATAATATTCTAGACATCCTCAGTAATGGGTTATTGTGTTTTTCGCCGGCGCTATGGAGAGGTTTCACAAATGCCATGCTAATGGCGGTTTTCTTTTGGTGAGTGCTATATCCTCCATAAACGAAACGAAACGAAAAAAACACCATGAATCTGACCATGGGTTATAATCGATATGAGAAGGCTCCTGCCCGTAATTTCGTTCATCACGCCATCAACGTTGACGGTGAGCATGAAGGGAATATCAAACTCGTCGATGCAATATGTCCCACGAGTCGACTTCACCTCTTTGAACTTTGCATTTATCACTGCTGCTGAAGACGACTCATCGCCAGTCTACCAGTATATGGGTCCCCAGCTAGGAGTGCAGAAGGCCGTCACTTTAACACTAACTGACGGAGAAATCCAACCGATTAGTCCACTACAAGCAAACTCGTCCTGGGAATTGAATTTCCATGCGCCAGCGATAACCTGTCAAGCAGTCGATGCCAACCTTCAGCAGGAAATCACGGATAATATTTTTGATGCGATAAATGCATTTTATGCTTTAGGGCCATGTGATATCTCTTACGGCTATGTTTTCTGGATTCCCGATTCATCCACGTCGAACGGTTCACTGCCATTCACCAATTCTTCGGGGAGTTACTCTCTTCGAAGTGGTACTGTGGGACCGGAGGGAGAGCAATTTACGGCATCCGATGGCTTTCCATATCCTACAAGCTATCCACCACTCTCAATCATGATTGCTACAGTACCGAACATGTTTACTGGGTTGGGTCTTCATAGTTGTAGCCAGGAGAAATCGGCTTTGAATGATTCAACGATTTTAGAATGCTCTCTCTACAATGCCACTTATATCAGTAACTTTACGTACGTCAATGGCGTTCAGAATATAAACACGACTTTGCCGTTGCAATTTCTCAACACTGTCGGTTATCTTAGTGGTGCTACAGGGTCCTATCCCTTTTCGGTCTCTTGGGAGAATAATGGCACCACGATCGATCTACAAGACTCATCTTCCTACAACACCACTCTTGTTGAAATATTTGCGTACCAAGCTGTTATGGACGCTTTCGGTACGATGATTGTCGGCACAGTCGCAAACAAAAATCAGGGTGCTTGGTCGTTAGATGCCACCAAGACAAGCTTTATGACCACAGTCTTTTTACGGACTAACGAACTTGCATTCTTGCAATCTGCCGATCAAGCTAACGAGCCCAGTCAGATGAACGAAGTGCTTTGGCCGGGTGACTCGATAACGATTTCGGACAATGGCACCATGCCTCTGAAAGACGCCCTCGAAGAAGCATTTAGAAATGTGACATTGTCTCTCATCGCGCAATATACACTTCAGCCCAACATGTCCAGTCCATTTGCACCGGGGAAAATCAACGTGACCGTCACAACCTTTGCTAATGTATACTCATACTCCAAAAACGTCTTATGGACGGCTTACGGATTAGCGATTTCCTTCACGTTGTTGTGTGTGAGCAACGGTATTCTAGCTTTCATTTCGAGCGGCGGACGAACATACGAAACTAAATTTTCGACAATTTTACGCACAACACGAGATGTTCCCTTAATCGATAGGTTAAAGCAGCACCATCGAGATGAGGGTGCAGAGGAGGAAGAGCAAACGGGACTTGTTCGGATTGACGATAAAGATCGAGACGGGAAGAGTCCATTGCCATCGTATTTAGGCAGGGCAGAGATAATGATAGCTCAGAATGAATATTCTAGAATTCATGGTAATGCGGAGGAGATGGAATTGAGAGAAGCTCATCGTTAGGGTGGTGTGGGTAGTACTGAAGATATTGACAGTGACATGGAGACTGTTTTTTGGCCCAAGTGCTCCAGGACTATGCGAATTCATAGATTACTGGGAAATTTTACATACTGATGGCACGAGATGTAAAGTTCTTGGAGGCCCGCCTCAGACGTTCCCATACAGCGACTTCCGGAGATAGGGCTACGTAACCAACAACGTGATTCCGATAGCACAGCTTCACAGGTAGCATGTTAGGTGAAGGCGAGCTTATGCTAAAGCTAGATGATATGGTCACGGCCCTCAGGAGCATGCTTAGTTCTACTCAGGGGAGAGGGCGAGCTCTAAAATGGAAAGGGAAAACCACGGCGCATCAGGGGAAATCTAGTATAATAGAATCTGGCTATTACGAATAGAAAGCTCTTATCGCTATATTGAAACCAGGTTATATATGAATTTAGAGTGTTTTTGAATCGTTATTGGTCAGACTGGATAGTGACTATATCGGAGTACTCCCCATTCCCATGTGAATCAAAATCAGATTTAGATGCTGGAAGGTTATAGCCAGGTTCTACTGTATATACTATGTAGGTACATCTTCTAAACATCTAACTAAATAGATAATTCAACTACCTTTGCTTGAGATAATAGGTATAAATCATAAGCTGGACACGATCCATTCATGGATGCCTTTAGCTAGTCTCTTAGGGCTTTCTCCAACCACCCTGCAAATTTTGTGATAATTCAATCCCAAGGCTGCCGCAAGACAAGGTAACACTGATTATCTACGAACAGCTCAAGTAGAGTCAACATAACTGCACGTAACCTATTAGGCAATAACCTAGGATACCTAGTGTACAAATGTATACTTTCAAAGCCCCGACTCAAGTATGCATGCAATAATAATACGTAGTATTCAACCAAAGGCAGGGCGAGACCGACAAACGCACCGATCCGAGTTCACCACTCATGATATAAAACGCCGTAGTTCCCAACTCGAGAGAACCAAACAAAGGGTATCGGACTGACAGATCCAGAACCGACGCACGTAAGACAAGTAGAGAAAAGAGAAAAATTTTTTTGTAGACAAAAGACCGAATACACAACGCTACCGACACAACGCAATGCACCGATGATATTTTTTTGGAGAAAGAGAATCAATCTCATTTCATACCTCAGTAAGTATGTACCAGAATCGAAGATTGTTAGCGAGGATGACAACATGAAACATATAACGCAATCAGCCTAGCAGGCTCATCGATTTCTTCCTGATTCCGAAGCCCTTCCATTTGTTGCCCTTGTCTTTATCGGCTTTATCGGCCTTGCTCCTTGGGGCAATTTCTGGGATCTGGGTGACTGTTTGTGGGATAGTGGTATTACTACGAGCCGGCGGCGTGTCCACTGGGACATCCTCCTCAATGACATGCTCGTGCAATTTCATGTCCGGGGGATGGCCATTCTCAGAAAGAATATCTGACCGTGAAAATTCCGACGACGCCGCTCTCTTGCCGCCGTCTTTCGGTGATGCAAATCTATGACTCAAGCTCTTGCTGCTTCTTCGGAACCGGTTCAAACCGCCTGCCAATGTTTTGTGTTGTCCGTTCTCTCCATTTTCGGTGCTGGCCTTTCGATCTTCCTCGGCTTTTGTTGCCTTACTGAGCTCAAGAACAGCCTTCATTTCGGCGTCTTCGCGCTTCAAATCTTCCCTGCGCTTGGCCTCTAGCTCTTTGCGTTTTAGTCTGTCGGCCTTTTCTTTCTCCTTTTCAGCTGCCTTCCGTTCCTTTTCTTCTTTGGCTCGCTCCTTTCGAGACTGCACTTCGGCTTTTTTGCTGGCTCCTGTATCTACCGGAATTTGTGGTATAGGTGCTGGAGGACTCGTCGAGAAGGCATGTTCTGGATGAGTTGACATTTGAGGTGCGGTGGGAACGGCTCTCAAAGGTGTAAAACGATGCGCTTCATCTTCGGGCGGTCCTGTGTAGGTGTGAATATGATTGAGGGGTGAAGTGAGAGGGATTTCTTCCCTCAGATCCGCAACCCCGTTCATTGGACTGTGGCCTTCTTGCTCTTGTTCTCGTTGTACAGCTTCCAAGGTCGTTTCTTGGTAAAACAGAACATATGCGCACGCGAGTCCCGGTCGATCTCCGAAAAAGTTGCGCACGTAGCTTTTGTCTACCGGTTCCACCATCTCGTCGTCGAACAATAACCAGCCGCGATCTTCAGTTTTGATAATCGATACATAGTGACCGTGATACGGACCCCCTCCAATATGGACGACTACCGCATACAGCTCGTAAAGGCGATCCGGATCCTCCGCATCATCCGTAGTGTTGAACAAGCGGAGATGGTAGGGGTAGACAACGCGGTGAAATAGTTTTTGTAGTCTTTGTAGATCCTCCGTATATTTGAAACGCTTCAAATGCAGAGCAAGAATCTTTGGTAGTCGCTTGATCTTCATACGCTTTTCGGCTTCCTGCAAGCCACCACAGTTGTCGCAATGGAATTTGTTTCTTTCGCAGAGCATTTCCTCTGCGGAAAATTTCCGCAAACACGATGTGACAGATGAATGCTGTTCTAAATCAACCGATAAATCTAAGAATACTTCATCCCGTTGTGACACCTTTTCGCAAGTCAGACATTGTGTTTCCGATGTCAGTGTGCCCTCGAATAATTCATGCACCCAACGAGTTGTATTGGGTGTTTTTGATCCCGTGGAACCGTTCACTTGGGTACCGGTGGAAGTGGTGGATGAGTCCGTCACGGCTACGGTTTGCTCGGAATCGGTGTTATCCGGTGGGAAATTCTCAATCTGCTTCACTGCTTCGGCCTCCACATTCGTGACCACTTCATTTAGTAAGAGGTTAAGAAATTCGTGCGCATCTTGGTGCATCGCAGTACGGAACATCTCGTTCTCACGGCGAAGGACCTCCAAGAAATGATGCGGCCGAACGACACCGAGCTTTGACTGACTGCCCACTACCGACTCGAAAATATCTTTCAACGATGTGAATAGCGATTCCGACATTCCATAACTCGCCGAGTTATCTTTCGTCTCGAGCAAAGGAAGCGTTTGGATGGCGACCTTTTTCTTATATTCGGGCGAATCCTTATCTTCAGGTTTCTGAGGCTGAGTCGGAGTCACACCTGCATTACGAGACGACGATTGACCTGCAGTATGCTTTGCTTTGGCGGCGGCGGCTTCGGCTTCGAAAAAGGCTTCTGGACTCTGGTATTTCAAGTTCCTGGAAAGAGCGGTTTCGAGGGATTCGATCGGCGTGCGCTTCGGATAGTTTATGACCGATTCTCGGAAGGGAACCGAATAGTATAGACATTGTAGGATGGAGTTGCAATAGCTGTGCTCAGAGGTTAGTGCGATAACAGGACGGGAACAGGCGGATGTCGTACCATGTATTTCCATACTAGATATTGTTAGTATTTGGCTCGGTGGGCCAGGAAACTGAGTGACTTACATTCTCCATGCCAAAAAACTTATCGCTGCCATCGGCTCGCACAGGACTCCGGTCCTCCTGCAGCATTCGCTCCAGTGGACTGATTGGTAATACATGATTGTCTTTTTTGGGGGACGTTATGTTTGTTGTGGGTGATAATGGGCCCTGTAATCAACCAGATCAGTACGAACACAATCGATAAGCAGGCGCCATCATAGCTATCTGCCTAGCTGGCCGCAGGCTGCAATTGAGCCTGGAGCTAGCCAAGAGGCAGAATCCAGTGACAAGAACGTACATTAGTAGACCTCAAATTCTTGAAAAAAGACCCCATCTTGATCGAACCACGCTCAATTCGCACTCATCGGGTGTCTGATTCCAACTGGGTAATCGTCGGCTGTTCGAGCGATAGACTTCAACGGTTCAACGGGATTCTGGCCGCGATACGCCGCAGGCTGCCAATAACGATGGACGTACGTAGCGATACGCAGCGACGACAAAGAAAAAAGGCCACCGATTGTCGATAATATAATGGGGCGACCGTAGAGATGCAATGCGCGAAAGCCGCCCCTCGAACAATGGATGTTGGTTTCGTAGGGATGGGCGAGGGCCGAGATCAGCGCAGCTCTGTCTGCCTTGTACCGTCCCAGGCTGTTCCGCGGCGATTCGATAACTAGGCAAGATGATCGAAAGATGAGGTATTGAGAATGATCAGAGAAAGAATTGAAAGGGAAAATTGCAAAGATTGAAGAGAAATAGGAACAGTCGGAAGAGGGCAGGGAAAGTCTGGTAGGTGGAGGAAGACAAGACTGGCGCAGGTACTGGTTCACTAAGAGACTTTGTCTGGGGCTGCGGGCAACAAAAGCAATGGGGAAGGGCAGAGCGGCGTTTATTTCTAAGCTCGGACATAACCACTAACCAGCGTGTCAGGTTGTTGCTTAGAGTCTTAGCATTATTGAACTAGATTTGGCTACTGTAAACTAACTTAACTTACTTAGTAGTCTCAAGTTTGTTCGCAGAGACAATCCAGACGGCGCAGCTGTATGGCTGTTGGATATTGATGCTGCGCTCTGACTGGCTGGAGAACAGTGGGTGGCGGATACTGGTTAAGTTATTAATACAGCGACTGTAATAGTACTTACGACTCTCAATACGTAAGCATTTTGATTGCGAGTCTCCTGACACTAGGTATATCTATGTAATTATTATTTGTATACATAGTAAAGGTTCGAATGCGTATGAAGAAGCTCTACTCTTAGAGCCCAAAAAGCACATTCATCATGGTGAGTCTGCCGCAGGCAGGGCGGAATTGTGCCGACAGAAAGTCGGTACTATCTGATTCTCCCCACTCGTACTGCGTTACGCGGGCAAATCACTCAAGTGTCCCACAGTCGAATAGATAACAGCAAGCTTGCATTTGTCGTGAGAGATCAATGTCAGATCTTGACATCTTGTCCACCTGTGTAGGAAAAGTGACGACAGAGCCTGCCGATCTTTTCTGGAAAGTGGTGTAATACGGAGGACCCGACGATACCAGTACCCTGTGCCACATCGACCTTCAGCATTCATTGGTATTGATCTTGATATTGGATGTGGGATGTTGATGCTGAATGAAGTAATATATTAAGCTGTCAATGCCCGACTCACAGCGAAGCTCACCTGATCAGGGTAATAATCGGCCGAGGAATGATTCCAATTCGGGAGAAGGCAAAGTCAAATGAGACTTGCGCCGCCTGGGCGGTTGCACTGTAATTCAACCTGCATGATGCTTCTTTCTGTATACTACGTAGTATACGTGCCAGGTTTCAAGCATGGCTGTCAGCCAACCTACAAGGGTATCACCACCAAGCCCTAACATATTGATCTCTCTGTACAAGAACAAGAATCAAGCTGGATGGTACAGATTTACATACCCATACGTACTGATACAGATCAATACAGACCAAAAGCTCCGAGCGTTCGCTCGCCGTTATGCAAGTGGACGACAGGGGCCAGGGCGCTTTGCCTGATCCGATAATGCCACGCGAGACACATGTGCGAGTGGCCCACCAAAGACGGCGCGTTGATTCGCTGCCGCTGCATCCTGCATATTTTAGCGTCTGTCTGACGCCCGCTTGAACGAGATGGATAGAACATGACGGAATACTCCGTTACGCCGATACCGTACAGTATTTCAGATACAATATCCTGCGCCGCCTGTGCCCCGCTCGCGTACGAATACTCTGTACAGATAGAGTTGCTGGAAGGCTTGCAAGTCGGCAAGTACTGCGATGAGAAAGTCAGGGTCTGTTGAGAGTCGAGAGACGACTTAAAGTTCATGTCAACCTGGAAGTTTAAGTGGACGCTGGATAGTGGACTCTGGATCGATGATCAAGGCCAAAGCAAAAGCAACCCCCTCACTTCTCGAAGGATCTTGGATGCTACCCTGACACCCATTCAGCAATTATTGCATATACTTACATAAGTGCTATAGAGTAGTTACGTGAACGCTAGGCATTCAAACATCCAACTGGAGTCTAGCCTTGTGTTGTTGACCTTTGTACCTTAGCCAGTGGCTATGGCTTGGTTTGACTCTTGGAAGGTTGGTAAGTTGGTACTCTGTACTTATGGAGTACTTGTGCGGAGTGACCATTGGTGGAACGGGGGTCCAGTTGGTATGGTAAGTTTGACTAAGATTCATGGGTCTGCGAATACAGTACTACGTACGTACGTACGTATGGTAATTGAGCCAGCCAATACCAAGGGTTATTCATTTATCCAGTACGCAGCCCGTCTGGATGAATTCATTTTACCCCAGCTTTTGACACTGCCGATCTGTTGGGACTTGCGGTCTCTTTCAGTCCAAGACGCATTGTCGAGATTGAACTGAGTCATGGCTTGCAAGTTGCCACCTAAGCGAACGAACCTCTATCCTACTATAGTATCAGGTAGTACCAGCCCACTAGTGTTCTGGATGTGACTAAGGTAGTTCTAATGTACTTCGGGGAAATGCAAGTGGTTGTTGTTGTATGCAGGGCATTATCACAGGATGAGTGGCCACTCGACTTTTCTGGGCAAGCAGTCAGATTGCCCCCATATGAGGTCATACTGTACTTTTTATTCCTAGTCAAAGCAATTTCTTTCTTTAAAAGACCCCGTGTTAGTTGAAGGGTCGATTCCTGGGGTCTAGAATGAGGAGTTGACGGCGGTGGCTGACTTAGCCCTAAGCCCTAAGTCATGTCCTAATGCGGACAGCTGGTCCAAGTGTTCTCGAAAGAAAAGTCCTCGGAGCCAGGGGTCGATGTTGAATGACGACAAATTATTGTACAGTATGTACTCATCAACAATTTCAATGCCATCATTATTTAGCATCTAAGACTAAATAGTGAATCCGTGTTTTTCTGATTATATTTTATTGGCAACTTGTTAGTTCGTCGAGATATATGCAGGCCTCTCCCATCGGCCTTACCTGCTTTGCGCGCAGAGCCAGCCCAGCCAGACTTGCTGCCCGTTTTCGGCGGGGGAAGGCGGTGGTGGGGTTACCTGCTACAAATTTTGGTTCCTGCAAAAACATCACTATCAACAACAACAACACCCCTCATACGGTCGAACGCCGTCTTTTCCTCTCTTACACCAAATCACTCTCATCCCTCTCAGACGACATGGGCAAAGACAAAGACAGCAAGGTTACATTCAACCTCAAGACCCCCAAGGGAACGAGGGATTGGTCCGGTGCCGACACCCTCATTCGCGATCGTATTTTTTCTTCCATCACCAATGTCTTTCGACGTCACGGCGGAACTGCCCTCGATACCCCCGTCTTTGAGCTCCGAGATATTCTAGCGGGGAAATATGGCGAAGACTCCAAACTCATCTACGACTTGCAAGATCAAGGTGGCGAGCTTTGTTCACTTCGATACGATTTGACCGTCCCCTTCGCGCGATGGCTCGCCATGAACCCCGAAATTCGCAGTATTAAGCGCTATCACATTGCCAAAGTCTACCGACGTGATCAACCGGCTGTTGCAAAAGGTCGTATGCGCGAGTTTTATCAGTGCGATTTTGATATTGCGGGCGCCAACTTTGATCCTATGGTGCCTGACGCAGAGGTCCTGAAGGTTATCAATGAAGTGTTTGAGGATCTGGGTTGGCAAGGAAAGTTCACCATCAAGATCAACCACCGAAAAGTTTTGGATGGTATGTTTGAGGTTTGCGGTGTGCCTTCAGATAAGATTCGACCGATTTCCAGTGCGGTTGATAAGCTCGATAAAGCGCCCTGGGCCGATGTCCGGAAAGAGATGGTTGAAGAGAAGGGCCTTGATGCGGCTGTTGCGGATAAGATTGAGAAGTACGTCGGCAAGAAGGGACGCAAAGATCTACTTGAAGAATTGTTAAAAGATGAAGAATTGATGGCCAACGCGGCCGCCAAACAAGGTGTTGAGGAAATGGGACTTTTGATGGACTATCTCGAAGCCTTTGGCGTGTTGGACACTATCTCTTTCGATCTTAGTCTGGCCCGTGGGTTGGATTATTATACTGGAGTCATTTATGAGGTTGTCACAGAAGGCTCGGCTCCGACGAAAGCGACATCAGCACCAGAAGCGAAGACCCTACAACGATCATCGAAGAAGACCAAGACAACGACTGGTGATGATGATGACCGGTCCAATGATCCAACTATCGGCGTGGGTAGTATCGCCGCTGGTGGCCGATATGATAACCTTGTGGGCATGTTCTCGCCCAAGGCGCAGATTCCCTGTGTTGGCATTTCGTTCGGCGTTGACCGTATATTCTCTATTACGAAAGCTCGCATGGAGAAAGAAAAGGCCAGGGAGGTCCGTAGCACCGAAGTCGATGTGTACGTCATGGCTTTTGGAGGAAAGGGGTTTACCGGTATGCTCAAGGAGCGTATGGAAATCTGCAAGACGTTATGGGCTGCAGGCGTCAAGGTATCCCTTGTCTACTTGTTATGGTCTTTTTGAAAATGGTTGTTCCTGACTCATGGTAATAGGCCGAATTCTCATATAAACTCAAACCCAAACTACCCCAACAATTCAAAGCCGCCGAGCAATCCGGAATCCCCTTTGGCGTGATTCTCGGCGAAGACGAATTAGCCGCCGGCCAGGTCAAAATCAAAGAAATGGGTCTTCCCGAAGGCCACCCTGAAAAGGAGGGTGTATCAGTCGATATCAGCAACCTAGTCGACGAGATCAAACGACGAATAGAGCAGAAGCACAAAGGCGCCGAGACAAACACCGTCATCGCCATCGACGCCGTGGAATCTACAACCGCTGCAGCCGCAAATCTGTCTGTGAGCGGTGACGCCGCCGCTCAAAAGACGGAAGATGCGGGTGTTTGATTGATTGATGTCATTTCATTTATTTGTCGTTGCATTTCTGCGCATATACCATTATTACATTGATAGTGATGCATTATGATGGGGTTCTCCGGTCTCTATTGGTCGGATCTGTTGATAGACGTCCTCAAAAATCGGATGGAAGGGTACAAAAATAGATTTAGTTACTTGATTCTCATGACACAAAATGCATTACTCCACTTGTTCAAGCTATCATACAATAACCACCATATATAATATACAACCGACGGAAAAGAGAGAAGAGGATTAATCAGCCTGCTTCATAACAAACCCCTTCAACCACGGCATCTTATCAACAAACCCTAATCCCAAACTCCGCACAAACGGTATGGGTCCGTTACCAGGCACATTATACACTTTGTGCAATAAATCGCACATCCCGCCTATTTTGGTGTTGGCGGCATATCGGGCAGTCATGTACGGCTCCAAGGCAAGATAGTCGCCCACATCCATGCCGTGGTTGACCGCGTATTCGATTGTGGTGCTGAGGGAGGCGACGTCACCGATTCCGAGGTTGAGGCCTTGGCCGGCTAGCGGGTGGATTACGTGTGCGGCGTCGCCTACGAGGGCGATGCGTGGGGAGATGTAGGATGAGGCGTGGCGGAAGCGGAGGGGGAAGGAGGCTGTTGTTCCTGGTTGGATGTGTGTGACGAGTGGTGGGATGTAGGATGGTTGAGGGGTGTGTTGGAGTCGCCAGGTGAGTTCTTCTTGATGTTGGCTTTGATTGCCAACGGTTGCGGATGGGTCGAGGGAGAGCATATATGTCAGATCCGTCATTGAGAGACGGAATGCGGCATTGATCATGGCTAGGAACGCTTCTTCGGGTAGGGATTTGAGATATGCTGCGTTTTCGATCTTGGTGGACCAGACCAAGGTGGCTTTGTTGTTGGGGAGGGGGAGGAGGGCGATTGGTCCGCCTAGTGAAGGGAGAAAGCGCTGGTAGGCCGTTCGGGTGTTCAGACTAGATGAGAATTCTTCGGAGAGAGAGAGGGTTGCGACGATGCCGTGGCGGTCGTAGTCCCATCCACTTGTCGTGATGTCAGCGAATGACCGGACGGGACTGTTGATTCCATCTGCGCCGATGAGGAGCCGTGCAGCAATAGGCCCAGAGACCGAAAAGGTAGACGCCGGTGATGGTTTGAGGGACACGACAGGCCAAGCTGATAGATTGGGTCCGTCCGCGACTTGAGACCCGTTCTCAATGGACGATACCATTGTGTTGGAGAATATCGAAAGCGAGCCATTTCCATTACTGTTGCCTTCCTCCAACTCTTGAATTCGCCGCAGTAGACCTCGGACAAGATTGGCGTTCTCCGTCATTGTAGCCACGGACCGGATATCCTCGAATGGTGATGTGTCCACCGACCAGTCAAATGATATCTTTGACCCAGTCTGTCCGTCCCATACTTGCATTTCGTGATATGGCTGAACGCGCGAATTGTCGACATGATTCCAAGCGCCGATTTTCTGTAGGAATGAGACGGATGTAGGTGTAAGACTGCTGCAGCGATTGGAAAATTCGCTCGAGGGTGGGTTCCAGTCACGCGATTTGTTGAGGTCTTGGCTCTCGATTAATGCGATTCTGAGGTTGGACGTAACTGGTGATGCTCCTGTTTATTGTCAGTCATCAAATTTGAAGCAATTGAACGGAGGAATTGACATACGAAGAGCAGCGACAAGGGCGAGACCTGCAGGACCCCCGCCAACACAGACGACATCGTAAATGTCGGGAGTTGCTCGAGCATTGGGGGTGTTTGAGAAGGCTCGGCGGGCGCCTTTTGTTATATTGGACTGACATGCTGGGCAGAAATAGCTACGCAGCAGCGACTGGTTGAGTAGTCGCATTGTGAGTGCTGTAGTAGAGAGCTGTTGTTGTTTAAGATTGTCTAGGCTTGATCGAATGACGACGGATATTTACGGCTCCATCAGAGACTAGTCCCGATATGGATAAGTCGTCTTTTCTCCGATCTCCTTCGTAGATCACATTCTTCACGTTGTCTAACTTGTTTAACTCAATTTATGTATGGCCGCTCGTTTGCATATTAGAACTGTGTACTACAATACGCCGTGCCCATGCGGTCAATATTCTCCGCTGTTGATGACTATGGATTTACTGCTGCGTGCTGTAGGTACTGTTTCAGACGCATTTAGCACGGATAGCGGTTTGTTTCTCCCTGCTCGCTAGGATTATCCATCATGAACTGTAAAACTGACTTAGCCTTAAAGTGATTTCGCTATGGATAGCTACGAATCTCAATTTGACTAGCTAGTGCCAATGGCCACACCGCGCCGCGCCAGCGTTCCTGGTAGAGAGGATATTTTAAGCGATGGGCCCATCTGAAAGCGAACCAACTTGCTAGTGAGCTTGTTGGTGCCATGAACGTGTTATTTAAATAATCAAGTGATTCTCGCGTCTGGATTCCCATGACATTCCTTCCATATTCGTTTAATATATTACACGCTGGTTCACTCGTTCACCATGCGTCTCTCCAGCATTTCTCTCTTTTTGTGTCTGGGAATCCTCGCAGCCGCCAATGTTGATGGCTCCGACGACGCATGTTTGTCGGAATGGCAGGTCTGTCCGCCGCTGAAGCCGCTCGTTGATGTGTTGTTGGGACTCTCGAACGTCAAGGAAATGTGCCAGCAGATCGATCCTGAAGCTCTCGGCCCTAGCACTGTCACCATCACTGACTCTCTGCCTGCCACCACGATCACGACTACCAGCTACCGCACCGTAGCCAGTCCCGTCAGCCAGACATCCTCTGTTGTCGCTGCTGTCACCCAATCCTCTCAGGCGGTCGTCACCAGGCGCTTTTCTTCTGCTGCCATCCAGTCGATGCAAGTGACAGCCACGGCCATTGACACCGAGACCGTACCCATCACTGAGACCAACACCGTCACTCAAACCCACCAGGCAACTGTCACGCAAACTTCCACCCTGACCACCGAGGATGTAACCACCGTAACCGTCACGACAACTGTCACCGTCACTTCTGCTGCCCTACCCGTTCCTACCGACAAGCGCAGAAGCGTTGATCCGCCTGAGGAGCTGCAGTTGTATTCCAGCGAGGAGCTCCTTGATGCGTGCTGGTGCGTCGAGTTCGACACTGTCACGGTGACCACCACACTGCCACCCACCACTCAAACGCAGACCATTGTCATCGACACGACTGTTCCCTCGAGCGTGGCTGTCATCCGCACCATCGACGAGACTGACACCATAGCGGGCACGAGCACCGTAGACCTCACCACTATCATAACCCAGCTATCAACTGTGACTACTACTGCGACATCGACGGAGTCAACAACCATCTACACAACGGTTGACCAAACCGTGGATGTCACGGCACTCCGGACCGTCACAGCAACAGCGACATTCGTGGATGAGTATATAACCATCACGGTGCCAGCTACAACCACCACAACCGTCACTCCGGCCCCAACCAACGTCCTCGCAAATCCCGGTTTTACGAGTGGCACAATATCGCCCTGGACGAGGACTCTCAATACTTCTACCAAAATCTCGACAGCACCTGCGATGGCTTAATGTGGACCAGCAGCAACTGTATCTACTTTTCGGACTTCACCGGTACCAGTGTTGCCACTTTCGCCCTCACGCAAACGATCAACACTTATGTGGGACAATATTACTCTGTCCAGTTTCAATATCATTTTCCCTATGCTGTTCCCTCGGGCAGCACCTTCAGCTGCACTGCTGGCTCAACGGTTTTCAACATTCCAACGACGGTTATTGGGTCCTTTCAGCCTTTCTCTGGAGGGTTTACTGCGACGTCTTCTACTACTACTTTTACTTGTTCTGGCCGGGCAGTTGCTAACAATCTTTACATATATTTTTATGGATTTGATATTCGCGCTGCATCGTTGGACTGATGCAGGTAAACACTGGGCCGTTCTGTTTTGCGGCCTATGGCACATAATATAACTATGTATATTATGAAATTTAATTCAGTAATTCTATCACCGAACTAGTCTACCTACTTGACATTACAGTAGAACCTGTCTATAACGAACAGGAGAGCTTCCAAGGTCTGGATCTGATCTCTAGTGATTCGAATTCATATGGGAATGGAGAGCATTCTGACAAAACAACCTGCCTCAATAACGATTCGGAGTGCTATTCATATTCATATGAGTAAAATATGAAGGAAATAGTATAGACAATTTGATACGACCAATTAGACCAGCTATCAGAATGAAAGGGCAAAAGCACAGTCTAAGTTTAGCCAAAACTTTTTCAGACGAAAACATACGTGCCTGGTACCGTCGGGGGTAAGTATGGCTAGACCCTAATTGAGCTGGTTAGGTTAATAAAGGTTCAGCATACTGACTAGCTAGATAAACTATTGCAAGAGCTTTTAACTAGCTCATCTATAGCTTGTCAGCTGCATAACTCCATCTATCCATAGATCTCTAGCTCATACGTGAAGCTATAGAAGCTAGTCAGTGGTTACGTACCTAGGGAGTTTCTGGCGCGAGGAGTTCTTCAAACTCCCTTCCTAATCTCAATATTTTCATTTCTATGATATTGTCCTCATAGTAATACTGTCGTCAATTTGAAAGAGTCAATGACAGCTCCAGACAACATTGCATGACAGTGGCATGATGGATTAGGGCTCCAGTAGGTGATCATAAGACTGTGGGGTACATCCCGAACCCTAATCTACCTACCTTTGACTTTCGCCTCAATGAGCCTCATACATGTCGACAAGGATATCAAAGACATAATCTCACAGCCCCGTGATTTATTACTCAGCATGCGTGATGAATAGACAAATGAGCCTCATCATCTCATTTCAAATACTCGCCGAAGTCCTTCAGCCCCGCCGATCTTCATAGACTTGACGGCGAATTGTCGTTAGGTTTTGATGGCTGGATAGATCAACGCCTATTATTGGTCGGTCTTTGAAATCTTGTTCTGGTACTTCCAAGGGTGGAATGCTAGTGGAATGACCTGAGTGGCTGAGTTTTGGGGATTTATGTCTTGAATTCTCGTCCCTTAGATACAGCCTTGTACTGCCACACCGTTACCTAGGTAGAATAACGTGCGTAGTTATAAAGTATGCAAGTCTGTGGAAATTTTTAAAACTTTCATTCTGTAAACTCGGACTCTGGCAGATCAGATACGTGACGTTCAGAAAGAAAATGGATGACCCAAAAACTTCGCCTTCAACCTCAGAGGCAGTGGGAGAGATGCCTGCTAACACTACACCGATCTCACAGCCTGTACACGATCAGTCCGATAATATCAGGCCTGTACCGATACCACAGAATGGGACTGACCTGCCCACCAAGATGGATGCGTGAGTACATCCTCCGAACCTCCTCAAAACACAGAACTCATACTGACCGCCAATAAATTAGACCACCACCACCACCTCCTCCTCCACCATACGACAAGGACAACGCCGACAAACAAGCAACTCCCGTGGCTAACAACAATCCATACCCCGGCTACGACCCATCCCGCATCAGAATAGCAGTTACACCCCTCGAACAACTCGGCGAAGTGCCGGCACACATCAACTGCCCCTTTTGCAATACCATATCCCTGACAACAGTCACAAAGACCGATTCCTCCCAGACCACGTGCGCCCCCCCCAACTCTTCTCCCTACAAGGATTGCTACTGACTGACTTTGTTGTGAATAGTGTTGCAGCGGTATTGTGCTGCCTATGCTGCGGCATACTCACTGCCTTCCTCCCCCATTGGCTGGGATGGTATCAGAACATCGAGCACAGATGCGGAAATTGTCAACGGAGGGTGGCTTATAAGCCGAATGATGGGGCGATGCAGATTGAGACTGGTGCTGTCACACAGTATCAAATGCCTGGAGCTCCTCAGATGGTGCATAAAGCGGCTTGATTTGTACATTGACAGAATTGTTGATATTTTACATGGATGAGGGTTAGCCCTAACCCTAGTTCGCGATTCTGTTTCTGTGTTTTCGGCCATGGTTGTACATGTACAGAGTTTCTAATGCGAATAATGATCATTCTTAATATCAATGCATAAAATTAAATAAAACGCACAAACACGGCCACGCAGGCATATGCACCAAACAGGCGTCCAAGGGCTATGTTACATACATACATACATCCTTGGATACAATTGCCGGACCGAGTTCACCACCATCAAATCACAGTTATATAACATTGAAGTATGAGATTGCGTACCCATCTGACGAAGTATCACTCCTTCTATATATAGATTTCACAGTCAAATCGTGAAACCTTCATTCGTGTTTCTGCGATGCACCATGCAGGGACTCAAACACAGCCACATTTTCAAGGGAAGGGTTGTTGCATATTGGCCCCCAGTCAACCGGTTTCGTTAAGTACATCTCAGCTTCATGAAAAGAGTTGAGAGTTTGGGTTATCTGTATTTTTGCTGCTTCACTTTTCAGGGAACGGGGCGCAGGACCATACTCGTTATACTCATTTGGCGAGTTGATTCATTGTATAAGATCTGGCCCCCGTCAGGCCGCGGATCCCGAAATCGAGTCAGGACCAAACCTCTCATTCCTGAAGATTTCCAATTCTTCCCTCTACGAGAAGTGCTCAGCTCTACATATAGAAATTTAGGGAAGAGAGAGGAAAATGGAGAAACCCCTCGTCCACCCAAACTTCGCCCAACCATCCTCCAAAACCTCATCACCATCACCAACATCCCCAACCTCAACAAGTACAACAGCTACAGCACAACCCCACAAAACCACCGCATCGACATCAACATCAACAATCCAGTACGACCATGAAACGTACCTTGAGCTTCTAGCCGGTGAAAGCAACAGCGTCGAAAAGACTGCTAGTCAGGTTTATGAAGAGGTACCCTTTCCCCTTTCCCACTCGTTCTACAGTAAAATGTCTAGGTGCTGACGGTGATAGAAACGAGCGAGGGAACGGAGTCTGAGGGCCCAGGATCCAGCTGTGTTGTCGGGACCGCTGGAGTTGGATGTTGATGCTTATCAATATGGGGTGGATGGGGACGATGTCTCAAAATAATTCTACTGGACTGAAAGGAACAGGCATGAGATAGGAATGGCATTCCGGACACCAGTATATCAGTATATCATAAGGAGACGATATAAAACAATAAACAAAAGGATATTAATATTATTTCAACTGAACTGGCCAATTGACAAGACTCAAAAGGAGCAATCAAGATACAACCTCACTTCTTCCTCGGAAATAATCCTCACCACCGCCATACTCGCTATCCATTTCCGATATGAATCGTTCCCAGGTATTAATCACACCTTGGTAAAACTCGATATGATTTTCGGCCAGAGCGCCCAGCGAATCTCGAAACTCGACGGCTTTGATGCGCTCAAAGTCTGCTACCTCACGCACGACTTCTTCGTCGAACATTTCTGATGTGGTCTTTGCCGAGTCCACTTCCCGGGTGAGCTCGTCGATGCGGAGTTCGAGTTTGCGTATTCGTTCGCGGCGGGCTTGTTCGTGGTCGACGCCGCGCATGTCTTCCATCTTGGAGCGGATAAATGATGCTGGTGACGAAGTGAGAGGGTTTGACGCATAGGCTGAGGAAGGATTATTCACGAGCGAGTCGCGGTCGGACACGGCTTTGTTGCGATATTCGACCAACGCCTCGAAATCAAGTTGTTTTTGCTCCCGTGTTTTGAGCAGTGATTTCAACGATAGTATATATGCTTCCATATCTCTGAGTGAGCCGAGGTAGTTCTGGTCCGTATGGTCTTTGAGTCCCTTCAACCCGCGCGAAGTCTCGTCCACGGATGCCGCGAATACCTGCAACGGCATTTCAACCTCTGGTTCTAACGGCACTAATTTGCGGAACTGTGTCGCCAAATCAACGTAATCCGCTTCGAGATCTGCCTCGCGACGTGCAACCCGAGCAACTATCTTTTCCACATGGTTGAGGTCTTCATCCAGTTTATCGGCCTTTTCTCGAACTTCAATGAACCGTCGATCGGGCTTGTGCACTTTTGTAAATGCATTGACAAATGTATCGGCAAAGTTATCAAAAATACCGCCCGAAGAGTCCGTCGTGCTAGTCGACGTGCGACCTCCATGCAACCTCATATGCGCATTCCAGTCAGGCGACTCCAGGAAAATGGCGAGCAACGGCGCGCGTCGCAGCACAGGATGTAGTGTCAAGCGCTTAATAAACCTATGCAACGACCATGCGCGTCGTTGCGTAAAGTCCGGCCCGAACCTGTCGCCGGTGACATAGCTTTCTACTTTGTGTTTGTCGGGTAGTGGCGGCACTGCACATGCGGGATATTCTCGGTATAGAGTTTTGTAGAGAAAGAAGAAGTCGCGGAATCGGCGGCGGACTGTGAAGTCTGTTTTTTGGAAGGTCTTGAAGTCTGTCTGTGTAGATGTGAGCAGTTAGTTCCACTGTGGATTGGCTCGGGAGGACATACGTGAGTTGTGACGAGGTACGAGATATATGCATCTTTCGTTCCATCGTTTTCCTTTAACGGAGCATCGACTGAGCACTCGAGCATACCGTCTCCAATGCCAGCGAGGTCGACTGCATCAGCCAATGGGCCTGCTTGAGGTTCGTCTTGGGCGATACTCATGCGGCGCTTTCCATTGGTGTCTCGATGCGACGGGGCGGAGTCGTCGGCATCAGTGCCAGAGGTGGTTGGTCGCGATGCATCACTGCTGGGATCGTTCCGCCATGAGACACTGTCGAAATCGTCGTCGTGCGAATCCATGGTGCTATGCTTCCGCGACGAGGCGGGGTGAGGATGAAGTGAACGCACGGGAGAGTCGCAGTAGACGCGTGAGTTGGGTATAAGGCGTGCAGTGTTTCGGCGGAGCTTTTAGGGGACTGTCTGTTGTAAGACCGATGTTGGAGTAGCTGTCAGATAGCAGTCTGGACACTCGAGGTTGAGGTTGTTGTTGCTCTTAGTCTCAGGTTAGGTAAGTACGGAGTAGGCAACCTTGGGCCGCCGATGTCACTGGACAGCGTCATTTGGGCCAGTGCCAGCCAATCGGGGCGGCTCCACTTAAGTCCGGGTCCACACTCGAATTATCTGATAATCACTTCACTCTACTACGTATAACGAAAATAGCAAGTATGTTTATATACTATGTATTCATATATATGCTGTACGCCAAATAAAACCAGACTATATACACTATACCCAATCAGCAAATAGTAGGGACCGGCCTATAGCCTAATGCTCGCTGTCCTTTTCTTGGTACTGATCTCGGAATGGACCTTCATCCTCGTCATCTTCACCACTGAGAAGCTCTTCATCGCTCTCCTCGGCAAACGCATTATATAATTCACCACCTCGTCGCTTTCGTCCACGTCGACCAGCCAACGGCGCTTCGGCATCATCTTCGTCGTCAACAAGCTCAAACTCGTAGTTGTCGTGAGGGTTGTTGCGGAGTCGGTTACGACGCTGGACATAAAAGTATATGCCTAGAGCAAGGCAGAAAATAAGAATGAGGGCGATGGACGCGTAGATCCAAACTTGGGTATGAGGGGTTGCTCCAAATGTAGGCAAGAAAGACGGTAAGAATCCAGGAGATGTAGAGGCAGTCGGCTCTGCGGTGTCGGCACCAGTAGTGGGCTCTGTCGAGAGCTCCTCGTCAACCGGAGTAGCAACCTCAGGCGTGGCAGTAGGCGTAGATTCCACATTGGTGGGTTTCACGGGCCGATCGGCATGGTCGGTAGCAGTTGGTGTGGGAGTGGCCTGGGTATGTGGTTTGATGCTGACGGTAGCGTAGACAGCGTCTTCAATGTTGTGATCGTCGTCGTGCTCATCGGGAAGAGGGTGTGGCTGCTGAATTGAAGGGTCGATAGAAACTCCCCAGAGAGTCATGCGCCAGTCGGTGAATACTCCTGTATTATCATTTACAACGGTATCTTTGACCACTACACTCCAAACACCTTCGCCGGATTCGCCCCTAAACATAAGTCAGTAGTTAATTCAAAGGTATATAGGTATATGGATAACGGCTTACCAATGTGCGACAGACATAAATGTCCAATCTTCATACCCAACCTGTGCACCGTCTTTACTTCTGGGAACACTGAGATGACTAACAATCCCCTGCGGACCACGCAGCTCAACACTCAAATCGCCTCTCCGCGTGTGGTTGACGTTCATAGTAACAGTGACATGTTCAATCTGCTCGAGATTGGCACCTTTCAGCATATCCGCCGTCACTTCAAAGTAACTAGCCAGGCCTTGGTCTCCTTGGGGCACATCTTCCTCCACTCTCAACCAAGGCGTAGTGTACCAAGCCTGCGGCTTCACAAGATCCCAAGTTTTAGCCTTCTGGACGAAACTATAGGTGTCCACCTTTCCGTAACCAAATTGATGACTGAACTCCTTGCCGATTGGCGTCATCTGCACTTCATCGCCGTCTGCGTGAACTGGCACTGAAGTTTCGACAAGAAGATACTGCACGTCTCGCCAGGTCAAGTCAGGTCTAACGCTCAAAGCAAGCGCAATAGCTCCGGCAGCAAGAGGACCGGCTGCCGATGTACCACCGTGAGTACTGGTACAGCTAGCGGTACCCACATCAGTAGTATGGATATAATCACCACCCCCACTACTATAAGCAACAACCAGCTGCGCGGAGCAGGCCTCGGAATAAGATGGATGGTTTCCAAGATGGTCAAGAGCACCCACGGTGATGCTGTAGATACTGTTTGTATAGCCATCAAAATTGCAATTATCCTCAGAACCAGCACCATTGCCCGCAGCAAAGACAAAAATCGAACCTTTACCGCCGCGTCCTTGTACAACACCATTAACCATTGCACGCTTGACCAGAATGCCAGGAGCTTCCATTGTTTCACCGTCATCGCGAGGACCCCAGGAACAAGAGTAGATGTCGTTTTTCTGGAAGCCGTAGTTGACGGCTGCAGCCTCATCCGCATCGTCAATAGGCTTCGAAAGGATTCGGATACCCGCGACTTTGCTGTCGTAAGCCATGCCCACACCACAGACGCCGTTGCGAACTGCCGCCACCTCGCCGGCGCACCTAGTGCCGTGTTTGTCATCGTGCAATAATGGTTTAGGATCTTGGTAGTTTTCGTTAAAGTCCCAGGAACCCTCGGCAAAATAGTTGTCCTTCAGATCGTTGCTGTTCAGATCCAGACCATCGTCCACAATTGCTGTGACCACTCCTGCTCCTGTAATACCCTCCAGCCATAATCCGGTGACGTTGAGGTCATGACCAACTTGCACAGTATTGAACAAATGCCACTGTTTGTCGAATTCGGGGTCTTTGATAGATAAGTCTGACGCAATGCGCTTCTGCGCATCCACAGCTGCAGGCTCTGGCGTTCCGGCCCTAGAGGCCAGCTCTACGGGGGCTCTTTTGTGTAATCGCTCCTTTAGAGACAGTTTCTGCGACCAAAGGACACCGTCCAGCCCATCTCCTCGCTTGTTGTATATATTCGAACACTTTTTCAATTTCCGCCACCCGTGCAGATCTTCCAACAATGACTCGACGGCAGATGATTGATCTTGAGTTATAGAGAATTTGTGATGGCCCGGTAGACTGCCGATCTGTCCTTCATGATGGGCCCCTAGAACATCCGCGACATACTCTGGCGTTAGAGATTCGTCTAGGTGGAGGGCGAAGAAGTCATGAGTTTCGTAGGTACGGGGGAGTAACTCGGCGAGAGAGGATGTAAATAGTAGCGAGAGTATCGATAACGAATTAGAAAGACGCATTTTCGCTATATTAGGCGAAAACACCTGGCAGGTGCTTTCAAAGTTGATGCAAAAGAGGATCGATGAGCTTATTTGCCATTAACGAAAGGTGGCCTCGGGGCGGGAGACAAGAATGGTAGTAATGCGTGGTAAAGTCGTAAAAAAGAGGAGGGCACTATTGAGCCCTGATAATTTTCTATCTGTGCAATAATTTTCGAAAGTGATAATGTCGAGTCTTGATAGTAAAGTCGAAGAGGACAGTTCTTCCTGAAGCCAGCCTAGACATTTGGATGATCGCCTTGATGGCGGAGACTGACTAAAGGGGTTCGGCCAATCAGCTTGCAGAGGAGTGGCGGCCTCTATATCCTCGCCATACTATGTAGAACACATCCTCAGCTTCTTCACACTCTTCCTCGGTGTAGATACGAGATACTATCGCAGACTTGTGTACATGCATGTTTTCCGCTCCTTCAAAATCCAGACTCGTCATGACTGTCAACTACAGTCTACATAACTTACAAGTTGCGTGCATCGGGCTGTGGTGGGTCTCAGGTACAGCTCATACAGAACACCAGCCCCGGTGATACCTGAAGTGAATTGAATACCTGAATACTAGTACCTAGGATCCAGTCTCAAAGGCGACTGGTATCTAGAACTGTCCTTGTAAGCGATTGACCTTCTGGTTGTCAAGTCTAATGCGGAGTATGGTGAGATCTTCCGTAGTAAATACTATCTATGTATGTCCGGTATAGCGTCTCCGTACATAAGGTACGTACAACTACGTAGTAATTCCAGCTCTTCCTTGCAGCTTACTCCGTACGCAAGCATAAATAGTCAGCACAATAAAAGTTGGTTAACTAATTATTGGCTGCTGGCGCTGATGACTTGGAGGCAGGCCGTCATAGCCTATGAGGCTAGTCTGACACCAGCCACCAGCTTAATTTGATCCGATCGGCTGGCCCAACGTCCATTCGACAACCACCTGCTTTTCTCTTTATTTTTCTTGTTCAGCTTCCTCTATCCTTTTACTCTTTCTTGTCTTATATCCTCTTATTCTTACTTTAAGCATCTACACAACACTCTTCAAATTATCGACAAACAAGAGTAAGCCCTTACAGGCCAAGGCTGGGGAAGCTCCGCTTCATCTTTACCCGTTTGGGTCTGATTGTTTATCACCACCAGACTACTTGGCAGTCTTGGATTTTTATTATTTGTCGCTTGCTCAATTTTTGCTGCGAAAATCTTACGGCGACATTCCCAGTTTCATTGTCATTGACGTCTTGCAAGGCCAGCGCCGATCTGTTTGCATGTAAAAGCTCCAAACGATACCCCCCGTCAAGGCAGAAGCGCCCTAGTTGGATTGGAGTGCGACCTCTCTCCAGTCAATTGGCACGTTGCGATTAGTTTGGACCTTGGATTGCAACTGTCTTGCTTCCCACGCAAATCGCTATCTTCCCATCATCGAATCTACCACCAACCACTCAGCATTTTGCTGCAGACTGGCAGAAGATCAGGCAAGATGGCAACGACAAGCTCGCAGGCATCCCCAGTGCCATTCAACAGTTCACCCAATGGCCCGCCACAAAGATCAGGCAGCGGACTCGGCCGTCCAGGCTCCGCGCGATCGAAAAGACTGAGCATCGGAAGTGCAGAAGAACTTGCAGCGCAAAATTATGGAATGATACCGCCTATGGCACCAGCTGCGCCAGAGGCGCCAAGAGGGCCTCCAGTCTCATTTCGAAACAGCCCAATGCTGGACCGAGTGGATATTCCATATCGAGCTGCCGTCCCTCGATCATTCTCTGTCAGGTCGAGAAACCAAACTCCAGAAAGTGTACATGCGCCGGATGTCGTTGGATACGAAGGTGGGAATGGCGCACCATATGAGCATCTTCAATATCCACCTTCAGGGCGACGTGCTTCAGCAGGACATCCAACATACGCAAGTCCTCCACCAGCAATGACCAATTCACCTTCACAAGCGTCACCAATCAATAGAGTACGAAACTCACGAGAACCCTCAGAGGCACTTTCGCGACCGACATCAGGAAGCCAGGCTTCCCCAGTGAGTCGCTCGAGTACTGTCCGATCCACAACGGGCGACAAATTCAGCGCGCCGACCGGTCGATCTCCCCTACAGCAGCTAGAAGGTAGACTTGTTGGAATGAGCAAGGAGGAGAAGAGAGCACGAGTGATAGAAGCTGAAAGAAGATTGCGTGAGAAGATGGCAAAACGTGAGAGCCAACGCCCAAGTCTTGCTGTGCCAGATGCTTCCTTGAATACCAAAACGGACGCAGCAGAAAATCAACAAAATGTTCCGCAAGCGGATGTTCCTAGAGATATTTCTGACTATCCACCCCAAAGGAGACAGCCATCGATCAGTCGCAAACCTGTCGCCCCTGGACAGGCCCAATACGCCACGATGCAGACAGCTCCGGAACCTCAATATGCGCGGGGTCAGGACAGGCAAATAACGCAAGCTCCCCCTTCCCAACAGTCGCAACGGCAACCTAGTGGAACTCAGCGTGTTCCGCCGGCGAATGGTCAATCTGTTCCGCCAGCACAATACCGCAATAGGGATGTGCACAGCCCGGGCATTTATAACCCCTCACCAATAGAATCGGGCATTCAAAGAACAGGGAGCATCAAATCACAGAGACCAACTAGGTCAAATTATGATGCGCAGCGGCCTATGACTTCTGCAGGTCGCCAGCCAATGCCTGCCGCCCAAGATGCTCGGCCTGTGACCTCATACAATGAGCAAACCTTTTTAGATCCCGATACAGGAGTTCGTCCTACTCATTTTGCCGGAGAGGCTCTCAATCAAGTCGTAAGTGGACAGCAGCACACACCAGAAGATCGTAATGTGTCTCCCGCATTGAAAAAATCAAAACGAAATACCGTCTCCTTCGATGTCCCACCACCAACACCTCCTCCCTTGGACGAATGGCGAATGGCTCCGGTGGCACGATTACGTCTCATTGACCGAGACTTTGAGCGTCTTGACGTGGACCGAGGAAAGGCATGGTGGGAAAAGGGCAGCTCAAAACGACGACAGAGCCGCACTCTTCCGAATAATTATCGCAAACCTACACCCAAAGTGAACGAGCGCAATCGATTCAACCCTTTGCTCTTTTTGAAGTGCGGCCCGTTGCTGCGCTACCTTGGAATTCGGAAGACAACAGTTGATGGACCACAGGGACCTACCGAGCAAGAAGTGTGGCGCGGAAGTATCATGATCGTCACGACGGATTCGCTGTCATCACTGGAAACACCACCGACTTTGCGTCTTTTTGCTCAGCCGATGGATCTTCTCCCTCCCCCTCCACGACAGATCAATGATGAGGAGGGAGCTCAGCTGGCCCCAGAATATGTAGACCCCGTCGCTGGTTTAGTGAAACTCGGTCGTGATGGACGCGCATTGTACGTCAAGCCTGTTGATCATCTGGAAGAAGGGGTTGATCTATCAGGCGTGGAAAGTGAAGATGGTCTTTTTGAGAGCTCTCCCAGTCCCATAGACTATGGAACCGACAAGAAGGGAGTACCAAGTAACAGACTTCATCCGGTAAACGGGGAAAACAGCGGTTTATATGAGGAGATTCAAGGATTCCGCCTGTACTCCGATCCGGCGAGGGACGTGACATTCTGGCGCTTCAACATCGAAGTCGAACTAGGCGACAAGCAGGAACGGATCGCTTACCGCATCAATGAAGGACCAGCAATTGGATTCTGGGTTCCGGCAAAGGGCCAATCAATGAATATCATGTTCCATTCGTGCAATGGATTCAGTCTAGCTGTTGACCGCAACAAATTCAGCGGCCCCGACCCCCTATGGAGAGACGTGCTCAATGAGCATCAGACACGTCCGTTTCACGTGATGATTGGAGGCGGAGATCAGCTTTACTGCGACAAAATCATACAGGATTCAGAGCAATTCGAAGAGTGGACGCGCATCAAGAATCCACACCACAAGAACAATGCGCCATTCAGCCCAGCATTCAAAGCTGAGTTGGAAAACTTTTACCTCAACCATTATGCGGCATGCTTCTCACGCGGTCTTTTCAGTTTGGCTAATTGTCAGATTCCCATGGTCAATATTTGGGATGACCACGACATTATCGATGGATTTGGCTCGTACCCTGACCATCTCATGCGATCACCTGTCTTTTCCGGCTTGGGCAATATTGCTTTCAAATACTATATGCTCTTTCAGCATCAGAGTGTGCCTGAGGAGACTGAGGCCGACGAACCCAGTTGGCTTCTAGGGGCTGATGTGGGCCCGTATATCAAGGAGAGAAGTCGCAGTCTTTTCATGTCTTTGGGCAAGGGAGTATCCTTCTTGGGCATTGATTGCCGTACTGAGCGCATGGTATGTTTTGTCTTTTCTCTTTTGTTTGATGCACATACTAAATGTCTGTTCAGCGCGAGGAAGTTGTTAGCGAGCATACGTACGACTTGATCTGGGACCGCTGTTATCGTGAGATTGAGCGTGGTCAAGTCAAACATTTGATCGTACTCTTGGGAGTGCCTATTGCATATCCTCGACTTGTGAGTATTCATTTGGTATTCTGAAATTCCCTGTCGGCTAACAAACTGATCTGCAGGTCTGGCTTGAAAATCTCTTGAGCAGTCGAGCAATGGATCCTGTCAAAGCACTGACTAGGGCAGGTCTCTTCTCTGGTCTTGTCAACAAATTCGATGGCGGTGTTGAGATTCTAGACGATGTCGACGACCACTGGACCGCGAAACATCACAAGACAGAGCGAACGTTGTTAATTGAGGACCTGCAAGATCTCGCCGCAGAAAAATCTGTGCGCATTACAATCCTAGGGTATTCCCCATGTATCCTTCTCCGTTCTAATAATCATCTCAATGCTAACGTTTACAGTGGCGACGTCCATCTCGCTGCAATCGGCCAATTCTACTCAAATCCAACTCTCGGCATCCCCAAAGACAAGGATTACCGCTACATGCCAAATGTCATATCATCCGCCATTGTGAATGCGCCACCTCCCGAAATGCTAGCGGATTTCCTCAACAAACGAAACAAGATCCACCATATGGACTCCAACACGGATGAAGACATGATTCCGATCTTCACGCATGATGTGGATGGTAAGAATAGGAACAATAAGAGATTGCTTCCGCGTCGGAATTGGTGTTCTATTCGCGAGTATCATCCAGGTATGCTTACCCTTTCCACCCGGTCTCTATCTGTTTAAGCCTAATGATTTATAGGAACCACTCCACCACCAACACCACCAACGCCTATCGAGACTCCTGATATCGAACCAGAAAACGCACGACCAGGACTCCTCAAACGAACTTTGTCCTTAGGTCGCGGAGAGAGTCAAGCCCGTCCAAGCACCGGGTTACTTAGACGTCTATCCGGGCGTGGCCCACCGCCAACAAAAGACTTCAATCTCGACAACGCACAACGCCGTCGCTTTAGCACCGACGCTACCGCAACACGCCGCCCACCTGAGAACGGCGACAGCTACTTCGCCGCATCCGACGAGCCACGACCAGGTCCCTTCCACCGTCGAGCCACCGACCTCTCCACCAAAGCATCCAAAAAAGCAGCCGCCGACACCGACGCAGAGAACTTCGTAAACCTCCAAGGTGGATTAGACATCACATTAAACTGCGAAGTCAACCCCCAAGATCCCGCCGGTATCACGACTCCATACAAACTCCTCGTTCCAGCCCTATGGTTCGAAGGTGACGGCTTCGATCCTGAGCCCCAGCCTATCAGGAAAGGGTGGAAGAAGTGGCTTGGTAGAGGGAAGCCGAAACGTGGTCAGCATCCGCAGCAACATGATAATCACCATGAGGAACACCAGCAGTATGTCGATAGTCCGCAGCAGATGAGGGATGGGAATGCTGGCTCGTACGCTTATGATGATGATGATGACGACGACGATGAGGAGTATCATCAAGCCGCCGGCCATGGCGCGCAGCAGTCACATCCTTACGGACAAGGCGCTCAGCGGTATGACGACGAGGCGTACAGCGATGAGGAGGAGCTAGATACGCCGCCCAGGAGGAAGAAGTGGTTGGGTCTTGTTTAAACTTTGACTACTTTCACTTTCATTTTGCATGCTCAGTATCTTTTTCCAAGTCTCATTTTGATCTTTGATGAAAGTGTACAATTTCGATACCCATGTCTGATATCAGACATTCTATGCATTCATCGTCTAGCGCACTTTTGTATTTTTCATATCATTCTGCATAGCAAGTTTTGTTCGTGTTAGGGTACTTTTTGAATGATCATTCAATCGTTGAATTCACTTGAACTGCTTTTAAATAGTAAAAGATATGGTATACTCTGTCCCAGTAATGGCAGACGAAGGACGCCCGCTACCCTAGGTACATGTACCATTGATACATCAACCCCAAGCTCCAGTAATCGCAATACAGTAGACCCTGGCTGGCTATAACGAATAGAAGGCCTTCCAACATCTAAACCAGATATAGACATTTTGATTCATATGGAAATGGAGAGCACTCCGGTATAATATAACCTATCTAATCAATAACGATTCGGAGTACTCTTCATATTCATATGGATAATTTCTAACCAGATATCGATATGATGACAAGGAGGCCCCCTGTTCGTTATAGCCAGGTTCTACTGTACTACTACTACTACTACTACTACTACTACTACTACTACTACTACT
>LHCL01000043.1:0-68597 GCA_001305275.1 Talaromyces verruculosus | reverse complement strand
TACTATACTACTACTACTACTACTACTACTACTACTACTACTACTACTACTACTACTACTACTACTACTACTACTACTACTACTACTACTACTACTACTACTACTACTACTACTACTAAAATCCTACATTTCATACTGACTATATTGAAGTACATGCACCATGCCACGATCAAATTCTACTACAAACAGCTCGCGAAACACTCCTTGGAGGGTGCTCTTGATGAAGGCAGAATATATACTTCCATGTTCAGAGTGATCATGGTACTGATGCACCACCTCGTCCATAGGTTACGACCGTTTCCTCACAAAACTTATATGTTGATAGAGGCATCCATGACTAAGATCCATGGGTATTCGTAGGCGACTGACATTGCCTACCTATTGATGAGAAGATCATGACAACAAAATCCCTCATCCGAAGAAAATGTTGATAGTAGATCCGACCAGTTTAGGTATCAACAGTTGTTGCCTGAATTGGCGCTCGCTCAGTATATAGCCAGCAACTTCGTTCCTTCCGATGCTCTCTCGCACTCATTCTACACTACTTTCAGCTGCCTCTAGTTATATCTATCTCTGCACTACTAGTTCTGTATACCCAACTCAAACTTCCAGCCTTGGTTCTACTACATCTATTACTAATTCGACCAGTCGATTACAATGTTTGCGAAAATCGAAAAGGCTCTCGTTGACCGTGGACAAGTCGGAGCTGCTGTCAAGGTTCAGAAAGTCGCCAGGGTATTCGAAACTCCCACCAACAAGAAAACGCAAAGAAAATGGATTGAAGACGCCATGGGTTGCGAACTGAAAACTCATCTACTCCTTCAAAGTGAGCACGGAGACTTTGCGGCCAGAAACCGACTCGAACAATGCCAGAGGGACGGTGTTGTGTTGACCAGAGAGCAACAAGAAGTCACGGACAGCCTCCAAGATAGTCTGAGAATGTACAATAAAAAGTGGTGGTTTCAGACTCGAAATTATCATGAGCACCTATTCAACAAACCCAAGGGCTCATATATTCGGTATCATGATTTGTATGTGGAAGGGCATTTGTCGTATACCCAGGAGCAGGTCCAGGAAGCATGCAGGGCTCTTGGTGGATGCTGTGCCTATGGCTGTGGGTGCTGTTACCGAGCGAGAAAAACGCATAGGATGGGTGAAATGTCGGTGTTCATGCACTGCACCAGAAGTTGCGACTGTTGTGTCCAGAGAAGGAAGCCAGATGCTAGGAAGGATATCATCACTGTGAATAGAAGAGCTCGGAATATTGTTCTCTACGATTACCTTCGTGCCAAATCCGAGAGACCTCCTCCTTGGTCTGCTTCTATCAAGACAGACTGTGTCTAGGTGGTTGCCTGCTCAAGAAGGTGAATACCCATCTCGTCTTCCCGTTTGTCAGGGATATTCCTACCTTTGTTCTATTCTATTATCCTCTCCGTCTTGTGTTCTCCTCATACAATTCTACTCCTATATCACTAAGCCACAACCATCAGCCATGAGCGGCTCAGGATCACGCAGGCCCACACTTATACCTACTCTCGACGATTCCAGGAAACGTCAGCCAGAAACATTGAAGAAGCATAAAGTATGGGCTGGCATGCAGACGGGTGTCCACATAAGGATGGCAAGAGATGGATTGAACAATTCTTTGCTGAAGCCGGTGCAGCTTGCTCGGGGTCGCATAAGGGTTCTTCCCTTCTTTTTATGAGACCAACACCGCAGGAAAGGGAAAACGAACAGTTCTCTCACCAGTTTTATAGCAATTAGCACTTGAGGTTGATAGGATATCTAGATACTGTACATATGTAGAATCTAGCTATACCGTATGCCAATGAATGTAAGGCCTCCCCATTCCGCAATCTTGAACCGAACCTTGGAAAAGTTATTATAGCAACTTTAAAAACGAAGACATCCCTGTCCGTCCACAACCTACTGGTATGTCACAAGGCTGATTGCTCGCCAGTTCTGTTCTTAATGACCTCTGATATCACACCAAGGCAGGTCATCCCCCATTGGTTATGCTAAGTCCAATTAGTCCAAGTTCAGAAAAGCGCAACATAGACGTACTTGTCCAAAGTAGAACCCGGTGATAGTGGTTCCAGGAGCAATCGGTATGGCCTGCCTTTTAGTCCGATCTGATGACGTACGAGGCGATGACCCGAAAATGCAATGTCTCCCACGATTCGTGGGAAACCTATGGACAGTGAGCTTGTAGTTTGGAAAACGAGTCTGGTAGGCGTCTGGGTTACCTTGAATGAATGCAATGCGCCGTGTTTGGCAAAGTCATACGCGTTTTCTGAACTTGAGTAGCTCAGATGAACCTCTACAGCGTTGATAATCTCGCCACCTGATCCGTCAATTGAGAAATGTTTCGCCCTTGTACATGCTTTTGAACGACCGAGCCCGCGGTCTTTTGCTGGGATATTGTCCGTGTCATAATTGAACTCTATGTTACCTATACTTCCTATACTATCTGCGATAATCCCTGTTAGGGATTCGAGGTTCTTTCCGCCTGGACCTCCAAATGAGATCCAACACAATGGACGGTAGTAGTTAGCCATCAGAGACGGATAATCATTCAAAGATAGATTAAATCCGGGAATACTGGGATACCATAATCCCACGTCTCCCAATAATTTTGTCTCTTCTAACGGCCGGTCAATAGCAGACAAATCTTCATATTCAATTCCAAGGCTGACCATTTTGCATGCCTAGGTTTCTGTTAGTCGACAGCATATGTAGTAGAAAGGGACAGGGGCTGAGTTATAGTTACATCAAACCCCGCTTTTAAAGCCTTGACAGGCTTCGAAACCGCGAGATAACGTGTCTTGGGACATTCATCCGGAGAGCCGAGCCACTGAGATGTGTGCTGCCCGTCGGCGATAACTTGTAATGCTTGAATGCCCCTCGAACCTGCCGCAACGTAAAACCCCAATAGACTCGTGGCATTCGCAGAGTAAACTTTCTTGTCTGACCAGTAGCCAAACTTTGTAACGGCACCTTCAGACGAGACAAGTCGTATACCTGAGATATACTCGGTATAACCGACATGAACAGCTGAGAATGCAATCTGGGCAAGCGATTGTGGAATGGATATATATTGCCGGTGCAAGAGACGACAGCTTTCTTGGAAATCATCGTAAGATCCAGGTGATGTTGTCGTCATTAAATCTCCGGCAGTCTCTCGATAGCTCAAACCAGGCGTCTCTCTGTGCGAAATAGATGGTCTAGACGGTCCCTTCCACCGCAAACTAGCTAGATCCCTGAGATGCGTAGCTAATTTCCAAACTCTCTTCCTATTTTGTAACGCAAGCATCAAATTAGTATCGTTTGTGCATCGATAGAGCCATCTCCAATCTTTGTGTCTTGACGAATTCCATAATTCGAATAGCCAAGTGCGGTCGGAATGTGGACTGAATCTGGTGACCCAAAATCGTTGGTCTGCAAATACAGGAGAGAATGTCTTTGACGCTAGCCGAAGATTATATATATCTGAAGTGGAGAGCAAGCACGTAATCATGTTGCGTATCTCTATAGGTAACATGCCGAAGGTATCTACGTGCGAATATAGCTCGCCGAAGGTGTCTGTGTTCTGCCTGGCCTGTCTTGCACAGCGGAGGTTCCTTGTTGTCGGTATGGTCTAAGGTTGTTTTCTGAGAAGCTGTTCCATTTCTGGCACATTCAGTGGATTCTTATTGGCGAGTTGACGTTGTCTCGAGTTTGGGGCCCTCTCAGAAGACCCTGTCCTCCCATGCATAATATTTCTCGTTATCTATAAGGACGAGCCCACCAAAGTCATGGCCGAGGCTTAGACCAGTTCCTTGCAACGGAAATGGCATCGATTTGCAAACCTCGTAAAGCCGCGAGTATGGAATTGCTTGAGGATGATGTACTTTTCCATGATCGTCCAACAGGCCTCGTGGGAGATGAAGCCATGCCGTTTCTTGACAGGATCGTGGGTCATCACGCCGACTTCTTTGAGACAACATCCTGGATCATCCCATCTTGCAGTATATTCCAGAGGCACAGTAAACTGGCCCCCATCAGGGTCGTTGTACAGGCCGACGCCAGAGACAAATGTTCCCTTTGGGCTAGAGTAGACTGCTGATGTCGGTAATAGAGTGCAAATTACAACTTATAAATACTTACGAATTCGATATCTTCCCAACCAGGATTTGGAGCCACCGTAACGATAAACGTCATGACCACAGACAACACAAGAGAAGATAAGTGGGCTCATCTTGCTAGAAAGTTCACTGACGATCGAGATGCGTTTTAGATTAGTCGAACAGAGATATTATTTTCATCGACAAATGGAGAGAATAATGCAAAATACAGGCAGTTTGCTGGGAATCTCCCTATCCTATAGTTACAGATAGAGGATACTGCCTAAAGCGTCTACCTACCATATGGTGGTTATCATGACGTACGAAAGACTCCCATGTTTACAATTGTGAATATCTTCATTTTCAAGCTCACGTACATACCAATTGACCGGCTTGAAGCCCGGGCGAAAAGAGGACCGCCCCCATCTTGTGTACGGTATGCTTATCAAGAATCAAGATCTAGTACCACACACTGGGCCGAATCGTTATCAATCGCCGACGAAAATCATCGGCTCGGGATGATTCGCGGCAGATGATGCCACGGCCTATGAAGATTGTATCCAGCATCTACCGGTGGACTCTGTGGAGCGAGGGTTCTCGAATTGTTGAAAGGGGCGAGTTCGGCGTGGTGGACTTTGGTGGTTAGTTAATCTGGTGGTCGAGACAATCGGCGGTTGGTAAGCAAGATTTCGCGGCACGTGACAAGCGTCGCAGGGGAAAGAACCATCGTGCAACTTTCGACTCCGTCGGATGATAAATCAATTGGTCTCGTCTTTGCAGTAATTCACGCCAGACACTTCCTGCATTTAACGTGAGTATATCTACTCTGTTTGCCCGTTGGACGCTGACTTTTGGCTGAATCTGGCTGACCCATACCAGCAGCAATTTTTGTTGCCCCTCGAATTCTTCTACAAACAACCAACCCCGCTTACTTCGCTCACTCGCTGAGCGATATCACCATCCACCGTGTTTTCCTCAGCTTTTCGACGTTTTTCTTCTTTTTCATTTAGATCTCTCGGAGTCTCTGCGGCGGCGGCTTCGTCTTTGCAGCAAAACACCACATCGTCATCAGCTTCGGTAACGCCACTGCGCGGTTCACAAAGGAAGATGGTTCACTCTAAGGTCGTCAGTACGTAAACTCCTCCCAGACTTGTTGCAAAGAGTGCCACTAACAGTTGTATTCAAGTCATTGGCTCCGGCCCTGCTGCCCATACGGCGGCCATCTATCTCTCGCGAGCCGAACTGAAACCCGTCATGTACGAGGGTATGCTTGCAGGAGGAACCGCAGCCGGTGGTCAATTGACCACCACCACCGATATCGAGAACTTCCCCGGTTTCCCTAATGGTATCGGCGGCTCCGAACTCATGGACAACATGCGCAAACAATCCGAGCGATTCGGTACGGAGATCATCACCGAGACCATCACCCGCGTCGACTTCAGCAAGCGCCCCTTCCGGCTGTGGAAAGAATGGTCCGACGGTCCCGACGAGGAACCCGCACACACCGCAGATGCAGTCATCATCGCCACAGGCGCCAATGCACGTCGTCTTGATCTCCCCGGTGAGGAACAGTACTGGCAGAACGGTATCTCGGCATGCGCTGTTTGCGATGGCGCAGTTCCGATTTTCCGTAACAAGCCTTTGTTCGTGATTGGTGGTGGTGACTCTGCTGCTGAGGAGGCTATGTTCTTGACCAAGTACGGGAGCCATGTTACTGTGCTTGTGCGCAAGGATAAGCTGCGTGCTAGTAAGGCCATGGCCAACCGTCTGTTGGCCAACCCTAAGGTTACCGTGCGCTTCAACAGCGTTGCGACACAGGTTGTTGGCGAGGAGGGTCCCCGAGGACTTATGACCCATATCAAGGTCAAGAATGTGATCACTGGCGAGGAGGAGACTCTCGATGCCAACGGTTTGTTCTATGCTGTTGGACACGACCCCGCAACTACCTTGGTCAAGGGCCAGATTGAATTGGACAGCGAGGGTTACGTCGTTACTCAGCCCGGAACAAGCTACACCTCTGTTCCCGGTGTCTTCGCAGCCGGAGATGTGCAGGATAAGCGTTACAGACAGGCCATTACCAGCGCAGGTACGTACCCCTTTCATCCTTCAAGCAAAGTTCGTATCTCAGTTGCTAACATCTAATAAATAGGCTCCGGCTGTATCGCCGCCCTCGAAGCCGAGAAATTCCTCGCCGAAGAAGAAGCCGGTGAAGGCGAACAACCCGCCGTCAAGACTGAGGTTGGACACTCTCGCATCGAGCCCGCCGTCGCCGAGCAAAACGCTGAGAGCGCCACCCAGAAGAAAGACAACACACCGGCTACAGCGGAATATAAACAGAACCCATTGCTATAATTTTGTTCGTCTTTCTTGAATTATAGATTTCTGATATTTAGCGGTCTTTTCTTTCTTTTTCTCCGAAGCCTCTTCTTTCCATGGGTCGATGAATGCATGCATTAGATAGATAAATAGACGAATAGATGGTAGGTTGTTTGCTGTTCAACAACTTCTCTTCATCCAAGAAAGTCTATTCAGTCGTAGAGCTGCTATACGTACAATTATGACCACAAATTAGAATATATGTTCAGGTAAGGGTATCTAAATAGTCGACGCGCCTTCATTTACAAGGTCAACTCTCAACGTGCACTTAAATCAAAATTGCTCTAACCTATCCATCCTCTTCTTCAAATCCTCCACCCACGGTCCCACATACTCAATATTCTTCTTCATCGAAACCTCACTTTGACGGACTTTCTCTTCAACTACGTTCAATCCCTCGCGCCATTGTTCAATCTCTTTACTCATTTCCGCTTGATCCTTCTCAAGTGCGTCTAGAGTCTCGCTGGCTTGTGCGGCGCCGGCATGGATTGCGCGTAAACTGCGGAGACGTTCAAGGACGCTGGGGAGGAGTGGGTGGAGGGATTGGATGGTTGGAAGAGTTGCGTAGAGGGCTTGGATTTTGGCGGCTTGTTCTTCGCGCTGGGTGCTGGATTCGGTGTTGTCGTTGACTTCCGTTGCGCCGGATGATGTTGATGCATCTCCACCGCCGCCGCCGGCGGATGGGGAGTCGGGCTGGACTGCTCTGGCTGCGACTTCGGCGGCCCGTCGGCGGGCGTTGGCGAGATTCTCGGCGTCGGCGGTGAGGCGTTTGATGCGTGAGGATAGGGATTCGAGTTGTGCGGTTGTGGTTGTGCTGGCGGTGGTGGATGAGGCGGTTGGTCCGCCGAGAGTGCTTGCTAGGGCTGTTATTTGGGATGTCAGATGCTCCAGGGCAGGGATTACGGGTTGTAGTTGTGGTTGGGCGTCTTTTGATGCGAAGAAGGGATTCGAGCCGCTTGAGATGCCCAATGCAGCTTCCATCAGGGTGAGACGGGTGTCGAAGGATGCTGCGTGTTCGAGAAGGCCTGACGACGGTGCTGTCAATGTAGCTGGTGAGACGCCCTTCTTCTCCACTTTATTGGTGTCCTTCGATGTGTTCGCAGCCGCTGCCAATTTCCGCGAAAGAATAGCGTCGGACGTAGCGTTGGCCCGTGTAGACGAGTAATGAATACTATCCAAAGCCTTGCTCAGCTCGTCAATCCCATCCTCATCACCATCTTCTTCATTCCCCGGCCCATCCTTCTGCCCCGTCTGCTCCCTCCTCTCCAACTCAGCCTTCAACTCCTCCGTCTCCCTCCTAAGCCGTGCCAATTTCCGCTCAAACGACTCCTGGCCCTCCGCATCACTATCGCTAATATCGCCTATCTCCTCCGTGCCATCCCCATGGCGACGTCTTCTATGTCCCGAGCGCGATTTGTATGCTTTCCGCTTTGTGGCGATTGTATCCGAAAAGTCGACTTCGCGAGCACTCACGCCGCTGGCGCGGAGGAAGTGTAGTCTTGCCTGGTCGGCGTTAAGGTTGTTGCGGTCGATGTCGGGGTTTGATTCGTCGTCTGAGTCGGAGTTTGTGCGTATAGTGGTGGTCTACACCGTTTAATTAGTTGTGAATCCGATGCTCAGCTGCTAGTCGTAGGAAGTAGACGTACTGGAACTGTGGATGCGCCATCGGTCAAGTCTGGAGTTTCGTAGACATCTGGTGCAAGGTCCTGAATGAGTTAGCTCGATACCGGTGAAGTGAGGACAGATGTTTAGCACACCAGATCGGGTAAATTGGCATATTTCTTATTCAGCGACATGACTATCTTCAAAGTGGTTGTATATCAAAAGTTGGACGAGGTTGAAATGTTGTTGTTTGAGTCGGAAGGCGCGATTGGGCTTAGTTTCTTAGTGGGACCGTCAGGGGCAGCTCAAAGCTTGCCCAAACTCCACCCTTTTTTCTTTTACTCCGAACTACTACTCCGTACAGAGACAACCGACTTAATCACAACATTCGCGACATCTCGGCTTGTTCAAGGATATTCGGCTCATTATTGCATTGTTTCATACAATTGCTCGCAACATAATATTGTTGTTATTTCCGAATTCTCGAGTCGATCCGCAAGGAGCGTCCATCACAAACTCAGACCGAGGCACCGTCCCACTCCAGCCCTGAGGCTGGAGCAGCTCTGCAGAGGGTCAATATTAGGCGATGATAAACTCAATGCATATTGCGCAGTGACTGCAAGCGGTGGCACAATGCATGTCATTATAGAAAGAAATAACAGCCGGTTGTGATGACAATGGATTCCAACAACCCAGCATCGAGATTCCGGGCGCGTGGGTGTACGTATATTCGGAGCATAACCCCCCAAGGCTAGCCTTGCAATTCGAAAGATCTCGAATAGGATATAATTTCGATACTAAGTTCCCAGGATCAACGAGTCAACGCGTAGTATGGTGACATGCAGGCATACCCTAGTACGTAGTGTCCTATGTAAATACTACATGGTTGTAAAAGCGGGGAGCGGGGAACCGATGATGGCAGGCAGGCACATGCAAATTAATCTGCTTCTTGGTGGCACTCCGTCCTCAGCTCTGTGTCGTTACGCCTTTGGATAATACCTCGGACCACTTACTTCGAACAGATTGTGAGAGGCTGACTTGGACAAACTAGGCAATAACCTTGTTTGTCATTGCGAGCCCATTCAATTGGCCCATATTGATGCAGGAACGTTGTGTTACTGCTTTCACATGATTCATGGACGTCGGCCGTGACTATAAATATCAGGCAGTGCCTCTGAGCTTTAGTCTCTTTGTATTTTTTCTCGGACTTTCTGTTGTCGTTCCCTAAATTGTCACTCTCATCTACCCCAACTCATACCATCCACATCGTCCAAGATGGCTGCTCCCGCAGACACCACTATCCAGAACCTCAATGGAACCTGGGTTCTGGTAAGTCATCCTATCTCTGTCAAAATACTGGCAAAGAGCTCTACTGACATTTCCTTTCCAGAACAAAACCCTCTCCACCGACACCGACGCCATCCTCGCTCTCGTAAGTTACCCCTCCTCACCATACAACGCCCCTCAATGGATTCCTCAGCCAACTAACTATCAATGGATTATATAGCAAGGCATAAGCTGGCTAACCCGTAAAGCCATCGGCATCGCCACCATAACCCTTTCCGTGAACGAATTCATCGAGCCCAACGCCGACGACCCATCCAACGCACCCATCACAAAAATCGTCATCGACCAGACCGCCACGGGAGGGATAAAATCTACTGAAAGCCGGACTACAGACTGGCGTGTGCGCGAACATAAGGATCGCACGTTTGGGAAATGTGCGGCCCAAAGCCGGCTCGTACGGGGCGAGAAGGGAGCGGATGGGAAGGTGAGGCCTGTCTTTGAGGTGCAGACGGAGCCGAAGGAGGAGAAAATTAAAAAGTTTTTGAGGGGCGAGATTACGGTTGATGGCGAGGAGGATCCCGAGGGCGGGTTCTTGGTGGATGATGTGCAGGAGAAGGATGGTGTGAGTTATCCGGAGGGTGAGGGGTTGTGGTTGCATAGCTTTGTGAGGAGTGAGGACGCGCCTTGGACTGCTGAGCAGGTATGCATTTTCCTTTTCTTGCCTCATAAAAGTATGTGCTAACAGCTGTTACAGATCTGGGGCTTTGAGACATTCAACGGCCAACGCTACCACAGCCGTCGCCTCGTCGTCGCAACCCAGGACGGCAAATACCTCTTTGGCCGTTTGGTCTATGACTTCCAGGCGCAGTAGACTCGTAACGACCGACACATAGACGACTCGATACTCTACTTCTTACGATGACATGTCAAGCGCAGTTACGTTTCATACACATTCAAAGACGGTATTCGATCTTGCTTGTGTAGATAGATCATCTTTGATATTTGCCAGTCTAGTCTAGTCTCGTCAGTTTGATATTAATACCAATCAATGCATTTACATCACATTTTTAATCAGTTTCATAAAACTGAATAAATCCTTTTGATAAAGTAAGGAAAACGCCAATCACGAGAGAGAACAAAGGGGGATTCATATACAGACTTGTACTATTTATGAGTAGGCATAACCACACTAGCACGCGTATGCGAAGCATCCTCACTACGCCACAAACTCGTCACCGTCTTTTGCTGCGTATAGAACTGCAAACCGGGTTTTCCGTAAAAGGTGCTTGCACCGCCGCCGGCAACACTCTTCTTATTTCCGGTGAAAGAAAACATGGGCAAGGGCACGGGGATGGGCACGTTGATACCCAATTGGCCGGCTTCGATGTTCTTTTGGAATCGGGAGGCGGAGGAGCCGGAAGTGGTGAAGATGGCGGCGCCGTTGCCGTATTCGTTTGCGTTTGTGAGGGCGATGGCGTCGTCGAGGGTGTCGACGTTGAGGCAGACCAGAACGGGGCCGAAGATTTCTTGTTTGTAGCAGGTCATGTCGGGTGTGACGTTTGTGATGATTGTGGGGGCGATCTAGTATACATTAGCATCTCGTATCAAGCTTCAATGCTGGCATTGTCTGCTCACCCAGTTTCCGTTAGGATACTTCTCAGGCTTGTAGCCCCGACCATCCAGAAGAATAGTAGCACCCTCCTTCTCCGCAGAAGCAATCAAATCCTCAATACGCTTCTTGCTATGAGGGCTAATAACGGGACCAAGATCAGCACCAGGCTCAAATCCACCATTCACTTGAAGCTGCTTTGCGCGCTCTGCAAGCTCAGGCAGCCATTCCTTGGTCTCGCCGACCATCACCAGCGTACTCAAAGCCATGCATCGCTGACCAGCGGCACCAAAAGCGGCGCCGGCAATGGCGTTAAGGGCATGGTTCTTGTTGCTGTCGGGGAGAACGGTGGCATGGTTCTTGGCTCCCAGGTTGGCCTGTACGCGCTTCCCGTTGGCGCTGCCGCGGGAGTAAATGTATTCACCGGCTTTGTTGCCACCGACGAAGGAGATAGCCTTGATAGCGGGCTCGTCGAGGATGAAGTTGACGGTCTTGTGGGCGCCGTGGACGATGTTGATGACACCAGGTGGGAAACCGGCTTCACGGGCAAGCTCGGCCAGGATCATGGCGGCACCGGGGTCGCGTTCAGAGGGTTTGATGACGATGGTGTTTCCGGTGATGGTCGCAACGGGGATACACCAGAGGGGAATCATAGCAGGGAAGTCTATACTTATTAGCTTGAGAACTATAACACTCGCTCTTGATGATACTTACTAAAAGGGCAGATAGCTGCAACAACACCAAGAGGCTCGCGGTAACTACGAGTCTCCATATCCTTGGCAACTTCAAGGATATCTCCAGTAATCTGAGAGGTAATACCGCAAGCCGTCTCGGCAACCTGCAGACCACGGAGGACATCACCCTTAGCATCGGCAAATGTCTTACCCTGCTCAAGGGTAATAGAAGCAGCAAGACGATCCCAATCACGACGAATCAGGCTCACAAACTTGAACATAATCTCCTGCCTGGCGATGATGCTGGTAGCTCGCCACCCGGGGAAGGCCTTCTCGGCCGAGGCGACGGCGGCCTTGAGCTCTTCATCTGTGCTCTGGGGGACGCGAGTAACTAGATTATTCGTTGCGGGGTCATGCAAATCAATCCATACGGATGCCTTGGAGGCGACAAACTCGTTGTCAATGAAGTTGGTCGTGTCGATTGGGTTTGTGATTTGTTCGTGAGATGTGGGAAATTCGGTGGTGGTGGAGGCGGCAGATTGAGTACCGTACTGCTGGGAGGAGCGACGGGCAGTAATGTGAATATATCTTCTCAAATTATGCGACACCACAGACTGCGATAATGGCGATGCCGATTTTGACGTCGCCCACGCCCCAGCAGCGACGGATTTGGTGCTGAAGCCAGTGCGGGGAGAGACTGTGCGGAGAGCGGGTATACCTCGGGCCAGGGAACGACGAGCAGCCATGATGATGTTCTTCTTCTGTACGATATGGCGACAACTATAGACTCACTCTAGCAGGGATTGAGTGTGGGAAACGAAGAAAGTAGATATAGTCTGGGGAAGTAGATGTAGATGTAGATGTACTACGTAGCAGAGGTAGCTGCGCGCCCTTATTGTCCGCCCGTCGGCCTCCCCAGGTCCCCACAACCCACGCCTGGAACGGCCGCCCGAGGTACACTTCATTGGCCGACGTCGCCGAAGCAACACCTTATCCGAGCCTATCTTCCTGATTAGATAGCCACGGCTGCTGTGGATTCTGTCTATGATTAGTATGATCAGTATGATTACTGCATCTTATGATATCTACAAAATCGTCAATATCTCAGTTGCATTTCTAAAGAATGCTCTGTATATTCTTGACCGTCAATATGAAGCTGCATACTCAATTCTGTACAAATACAAAGAGAACGGCTACAAGAGGCTACTGTAGGCTACTCTCGGTCGCCCGGCTTTCCTGCCGATGCGATACCGCTCTTCCCCAGTCGTCACGGATAACGTGGATAATGCGGGATCAGCGGGACAGACAACCCTCAAACCGAGGACGGGCGGTTTGATGCCGGGAGCGAGGATCATACATAGTATTTCTACTTAGGTTTATGCCTTCGGATGCAATGAACATTTAAACATTGTGATATTGAATGTATCAAGACAGTATACACGTGTTGCAAGCAAAACGGACTAAAATACTAACGCCTTCCTAAAACAGAACTGTCAAGTCCATGAGTGAATAGCAAAACACCTTTTGTATCTGTTGCTGTGTACCTCTCCCATCATTTGCGTCTGTTGATGGCTTTTGGCCATGTCCATAGCAAGGACGGACTCATAGAGTGGGTGCAGTTACAGCTGCATGTTATATCACGAAACTAACTCTCCTCTTGTCGACTGATTTACTCGGCAGAGGAGCGGGTGGTACGCTTGGTCGCGCCCTTGGCAGCGTCAGTGGCAGAGCTGACAGCCTGAGCAGCCTTCTCCTTAGTAGCGGCAGCGTCGGCCTTGCCCTTCTCAGCAGCCTTAGCAGGAGCAGGGCTGCTGGCACCAATGGCACCAAAGATGAACAAGATGGTAGCAAGCAAGATAGCACCCAAGCCGCCGGCGACTTCGGGAACGGTCTTAATGGCCTCAATAGGATCTTGCTGGGCGAGGCTGACGAAAAGGTCGACCTTTTGACGAACGAAGGCAACGGGGTCCTCCTTGAAGGTAACGCCGGCCTCAGGCTTCTTCTCAGGCTTGGGCTTGGAGGCCTCTTCCTCGGCAACCTCAATAGCCTTCTTGACAACGAAGGTCTCCTCGCGGAAAGCGGCGGCGTCTTCAACAGAGTGGCCAATGTAGATGTTGTCGAAGAGGATATCATTCTGCATAGTCCAGAGCTCGAAACCAATCTATGAACGTTAGCTAGCATTCCCTGAATTACAGACTTTCATTACTTACAGCTCCCATAGGCTCAAAGTTGGAAGGAGTCTTGTCCTCAAAGTAGTCGGGGTTGGCGATTTTGCGAGGAGCCCAGGGTCCCTTGTAAGCGGGGTTGTCAATGAGAGGTGCAGACCACTTGCCCTTGTAGTCGGGGTTCTTCTTCATAGGGGCGGTCCAGGGGCCACATCCAGAGACATCGGCACAAGCGGGGTTGGGGACGGTAGGAGCGAGCCAGTCACCATCTTCCTCGTCATCCCAGTCTTCGGGCTTCTCAGCCTCAGGGTCAGGAATGGTCAATGGCTCATCCTCCAACCAGTCTTCAGGCTTAGTGGCCTCCTCGTCAACAATCTCATAAGGAGCCTCCTCATCCCAATCTTCAGGCTTGGTGGCTTCGGGGTCAGGGATCTTGACTTCGTCAACCCAGTCACTGGGCTTCTTGTCCTTGGGGTCGTCAATCTCCTTGGGAGGGTTGACGGCAGGAGAGAAGTCCTCCAAGAGAGTACCATTCTTGACGTTGTCACCGTTAATAAGGATCTCGAAGGACTGGTCGGGCTTCACAATGAGGGTGTAGACGGAGGTGGTCTTCTCGGTGCGAGGGACTGGTGGGCTGGTCATGTGCTTTTCCTCGTATTCGCCAGTCTTGGGGTTCTTGTGTTTGAAGATGAAGTGAACCTAAAGTCGGGTTAGTATTTCATATTACATCGCTTGCAATGCATTCTTACCTTGTTGGTACTACCGCACTTGTCGGGACCAAACATGATCACGTAGGGAGAAGCGTTGGAGAATTCCTCGAGGTGAAGCTTCTTGTTCTCCTGGAGAAGCTTCAAGTAGGCGCCACCACAAACAAGGGAGTCTAGAAAGAGCGGTTAGTTTCAGTGCGTTGTGATTGCGACGAAGAACTCACTCTGTGGCTTGACTTCATACTGAACAACGAGGGTCTTGCCCTTGTTGTCAATCTTCTTGGGGAACTTGGCCGAGATTGCGTGATGCGCGGCGGGATTCTTCAGCACCAAACCCTTGTCGCCTTCGATACCCTTGAAGACGGTAGGCTCCTCAACAGACCATTCTCCGACGTAGGCCCAGTCTTCTTCTGAGGTAGAATCCTCCTTCTTGGCGTGGGAAGGGGTCCAGCGCTTCTCCCAGTCGTCGGTGAACTGCTCCAAGAAGGGAGATTTGAGGGATGTGGGCTGTGGAAGCGTGTTGTTAGCAGGCGATAACTGACTACGAAGATGGGTAATGGACTCACAGTAAATGTGGGACGCTCAATGGCAGAGGAAGTGGCATCAGGTGCGGGCACTTCAACCTCGTCGGCGAGCACATGGCCCATCAATCCAGCCGACGAGACCAAGGCCGATGTCAGAGCGGCGTTGAAACGCATGATGACAGACAGCTATGTAGAAACAAGTGGAGGAGGGAAAGACAAGTTTCAGAACACCCAGTGGAGGGATGGCAAGGACAACAGCAGAGCAGCGACAACAACACGAGAGGAAGGAAGTTTTGGTGGAGGGCGGGTGCTGGAAACGCTGGGCTTATAACTTGAAGCTCGAAGCAATCATCAAAGGTGGCCTCTTCTCACTGGTCCGTTGCGTGAGCTTCCCGTGGATCCTTTGGGACTAGCCCCGATTAGATAATCCACCTTCCTTGCGGGCTGCCCTTCGAGCTCTTTCCCTCCTTGTCTCCTTCCTTTTGTGTCAATCGTTTCTATTCCTGTAATATCCCGTCTGCAACTATCACACACCTCAATGACTATACAGACACTCGGTGCTGGCATAATCTGCCGGTTGAATGCTTTATCGATTCATCGAATCCATACATTGGACGCTTACTCCACTCGGCTTAGCCCAGCCGTATTTAGTCTTCTCCGCACGCGGTTCCATGAGCTTCTTTGAACACAGACAGGACACCTTGCAGTAATTGCCTTACCTGATACTATGTTTACCGTTACATGAAGTGGCTTTCTTGAAAGAGGCATCGCCCAGTATGCTCCAAAGGGAACCTTGGAAAGACTGACAGCTTATGCAGCGTCCTTGGAGGAAACTGCTGTACAATGTATTGATGCGACAGCCAATCAAATGTTGCTCAGTCGGGCCTTCCTTGTTGCGACTGGATTGACCAATGAGAGCAGCGATTGCGACATCATGCCCCGCGGCCAAAAGAATTTCGAGATTCAGCGTTGAACTGCTTCCTTTACAACCACCATTCAATAAAGAACTCTTGCAATATGGCAGAAACCTCTCACCAGGTCGCCGTTGCGAACGGCCACGAAAATGACGATAACAATGACCATCTTATTCAGTCCTCGGATCCCCAGCATCCCGCAAACCTGATCCCAGAGATGTGCCGAAAGTTCTACACTTGGGGATGGGTTACAGGTACTGGTGGCGGGGTAAGTATCGCTTTTCAATCTATGGATCCGATCGCTGATATCGAACAGACGTCAATCCGTCATGGAGACCACATTTACATTGCCCCTTCCGGCGTGCAAAAAGAGCTCATACAACCTGAAAATATGTTCGTGATGCAATTCCCAACTCCCAAATATCCTCCCTCCGAGAGGAAATATATCCGCAAACCCAAGAACCTGAAGCCATCCGACTGCACACCTCTGTTTCTCACAGCCTTCGAACGCGGGGCTGGGTGCTGCATCCACACACACTCGCAATGGGCTGTGCTCGTGACATTGTTGGTGGAGCGGGATTATGGAAAAGAGGGCTACTTCGAGATTAGCAACATCGAGCAGATCAAGGGAATTCCCAAGGGGAAAGGAAAAGGAATGCACAACTATCACGACACGCTCCGGATTCCCATTATTGAAAACACTCCTTTCGAGGAGGACCTTACTGAAGGACTCGAGAGAGCCATCAATGCCAACCCGGATACCTATGCGGTGTTGGTTCGTCGGCACGGAATGTAAGTTTTTCAGTATCTTCGTGACCAAAAAAAAGTACTGACCTTGTTAGCTACGTTTGGGGTGATACTCCGGCCAAGGCGAAGACACAGTGTGAGAGTCTGGACTGGCTCTTTCAACTCGCCGTGGAGATGCACAAACTTGGACTTCCGTGGGATATCAACAAGGCAAAATAAACGACCTATGCGATCGATCACTGAGTGTGGAGATTAACCTGATAGATGATTATACGCCTAGGATTCACGACACCTCGTAGTATTTGAATATATAACTACTTGGGACTGTAATTGAATTCTTCTAAATAACATGAATTTGACATTCAGTAGTCTTAGCCAGAGGAGTATACCTAGGTATAGAATTCGAAGATAGCAGGTTGTCCAGACGTCAATATGCGGCTGCCTGTGGCCAACCACGAGCTTAGAAGGTGGCCTGGCCGCCATCTCCACACAGCCCCGACTTCCGTCATCTCAGGTCCCCTCATACTTCTTGAACTCCCATTGCCAGTTGTTCACTACTTGATCTCCGGTATTTAGTTTGGTTACGATTTGAATTAGCTATGGATTTGGACGGCGGCGAATCCCCCTGGGGTGGTAGGTAATTATCCGTCATGCATTGAGCCGTTGATGCTGATATCGTGCCAGACGAACCCTCGACCTCGACCAGACCGACCGGTATGTGTTGCTCTCGTGCAAAACAACGGCGCTATATGCTAACAAATAATTTATAGAGAGCCCAACAGCCGCTACTACAACCACCCAAACGACGACACACCAACCCTTAGCCGTCCCTCAATCACCCGCTCGCCGTGGTCCCAGAACATCGCGAAAAGTCAGCGCGCAGGTCACCAAATTGGAAGCGGTCGACGATACATCGGATCCTCTGGGGCCACTAGGGGAATCAACAATAACAGAAGAGGCACCTATACCACCGCTGAAAGAAACAGTGGGTGCGCGCGTTGCGCAGCCAGCTTATTCCGCGGCGCAATCATCGGCCGGAGCACCCGTCGACCGCAGCGAGGAGCAGCAACGAACTGTTAACCCACCGCCGGTCCAGTTCCCGGGTACTGAGGCAGCGCAGAAAAGACAGACTCAGCCGAGTATAAGTATTGAACAAGCTGCCAAGCCGACTTTTAACATTACCGTTGGCGACCCTCACAAGGTTGGCGATTTGACTAGCAGTCATATCGTATATCAGATCCGTACCAAGGTAAGTTCAACAAAGCCTCGCTTTCGGCTAGGCTAATCGCATATAGACTACATCAAAAGCATACCGTCGATCCGAATTTGAAGTCAGTCGCCGGTACAGAGACTTTTTATGGATCTACAACCAACTACACAACAACAACCCCGGTGTCGTCGTTCCCCCACCACCAGAGAAACAAGCCGTTGGCCGTTTTGATACCAACTTTGTAGAATCCCGACGAGCTGCCTTGGAGCGCATGATCAACAAGATTGCGGCGCATCCCATTCTTCAGCATGATGCAGACCTCAAGATATTCCTGGAGAGCGAGACGTTTGGAATGGATGTGAAGAATAAAGAGAATCGCGAGCCTGATTTGGGACAGAGTAAGGGCATGTTTAGTTCCTTGGGTATCTCCGTTGGCGGAGGTGGCAAGTTCATTGAGCATGATGATGTGAGTATCGTCCCTCTTCTGTTACGAGGGAAGTAGTTGACATCGTCTAGTGGTTCCATGACCGCAAAGTCTATCTCGATGCTTTAGAGAATCAGCTCAAAGCATTAATGAAAGCCATCGACACCGTCGTTGCCCAGCGAAAAGGCCTTGCCGAGGCCGCTGGTGACTTTTCCGCTTCTCTTCATGCTTTAGCGGCAGTTGAGCTTTCCCCAGTCCTTTCAGGTCCACTAGAAGGTCTATCAGAGCTCCAGCTGCGGATACGTGAACTCTATGAGCGTCAGGCACAGCAAGACGTGCTTACGTTAGGAATTACGATTGATGAATATATCAGACTTATTGGCAGTATCAAGACCGCTTTCTCGCAGCGACAAAAGTCATTCCACAGCTGGCATGCGGCAGAAGCAGAACTTCAGAAGAGACGACATACACAAGAGAAGCTCCTTCGACAGGGAAAATCACAGCAAGATCGTATCAACCAGATTAACGCTGATGTGGCTGATGCAGAGCGAAAAGTGCATCAGAGTCGGCTGTTGTTCGAGGATATGGGCCGACTGATGAGGAATGAGTTGGAGAGATTTGAAAAGGAGAAGGTTGAAGATTTCAAATCGGGTGTAGAGACTTTCTTAGAAGGAGCTGTCGAGGCTCAGAAAGAGGTACGCCATTTGATCTACATACTTAGGAAACTTAATTCTGACTACTGTTTAGTTGATTGAACTGTGGGAGAGCTTCTTGCTGCAACTCGACGCCGGAGAAGAAGGGAACCCATTGTACCCACCACAACCAGAGAACCATGGGGAAGAACCCGCTGCAGCAGTCGAGTCCAACAATGAATCCGCAACCGATGCTGAAGAAGCGAGGGCTGCTGCTGTTGCTGCTGCTGTGGCAGCAGAAGAGACACATTAGATGGAGCTATCGATATACCTGTACCGAGTATACCATTACTGCTATGAGATTTCTTTGCCTTTCGTTGTAAATGAATGGATATCCTTTTCTAAATCTCGTTGTATGTCTGTTGGGGGTTCATCTAGGTCTGATACAAGCCGGGTGAAGCCGACAAGCCGTTCTACTATGGAGTACAAGCAACACGAATGAATGTCTCTTTCATCATTTAATCACTTGGGGCGTTCTAGACATCACGTCATATCAAACAGCAACATCAACGGCAATTACCGGGGCTCCCTGGCGGTACCCAAAACAGCCATTTTGATGGAGAAGCGCGTAAACACAAGGACTTGAAACAATAGGGTATAAAGAGTAGAGAAACGTCTGCGCCCATTGTGAATCTTCTTTCTTCTCTCACACCTCTTCCTTACACCACACTGCAGTTATCAACAAGCAAACAAAAGCGTTACGCAAGCATACAGTCTGACAATCCTTCAACTCAACAATGACACGAGATTCCTCTGAAAAAGGCGAAATGACCCGACCTCGTCCTCGTCCTCGACCCCGACCCAAGCCCCAACACAGCGAATTCAGGCTGTGCAATTTCCTGGCTGATGTGCTGGGGCGATCGCTGGGGCTAATGCTGACCCCCTTCATGGCCTTGTTTGGGATATTATGCATGCTTTACCTCTCTTGGCGCATTTGTTACAGGTTCATCTCAGCCATATGGCGTGAACCACCTACGCCTGAGGAATTTGAACGACTTCAACGTGAACGTGTTCGCAAATATGCGCACATTTTTGCCTGGACTGAGCAGCCTGGACGAATTGGTGATTGTCATTGTACCAAGGATCAGGCAATTCAGACTACACTCTCTCACGGTATTCGGCCTTTGCTCAAGAGGAGAATGACTAATTGATGGATTGATGGCATGGTTCGACCCTGAGCACCTCGAACACCAGACTCAGTTGACAATCCACACCACAACAGCTGGCAGATATTGGGGTATCTTGGAAACAAATTGGATACGGAGATCTTAGGAATGGATGGAGCTTGTTGATGTGGCCTGTACCTAGTTGACCAATACTTCTATGAGATTGACTTCTTTACCTGTCTTGGTAGATTAATGTACTTCACTCTCCTCTTCACTCCAGATCTATACTTATAAACATGCTTCTGCAGAGAAAGATATCTGCTTTTAACATCGCTTAATACGGCCTTCTCTCACCCCCGCTACTGTCTCGTGTAATTTGACATAAAAGGAGTTGAAAGAACCTTTATGGTATTGATAAGCAAGAAAGAGCTTTGTGGTGTTCTGCATAGGTATACTAGGATCAGAATTCAAGCATAAATAGCCGGATGATTCTCTCTGATTTACCCCTTGGTCAAGCAAGCATTTGCTCCTAACGATCCAGTCAATTTATATAATTTCTTCATTGGTACATGATATTATTCAGGCCCTAGACATTCGCGTCAGACCAAGTATCAAGAAGCAACATCTTGATAGCGAAGATGAGAACGAAGCCCTAACTCAACAAGCAAGGCCCAGGCCTCTAGTATCGAAGCTTCTGCAGTCCACCAAGTCAACCTTGGAAGCTTGAAGACAACACGAACCTCAAACGATATTTTCACCTCTCAAACAAAATAACAGACCACTCCGCGATCGTACGCTTCATCGCCAGAATGAGCCGGAAGCAAGAAGATGTCGCAGCCCTCCTGCGAAACGGGCTTTCGAGACCAATCCAGGATACGATTTGTGACCTAGACGGGATTCCGATGCTAATATTTATAAATCGACTGTTTAACCAGCCGAGACAGCGAGGCTATACATGTCTAGATGCAACAATACCGGCGGCAACCCACTGTTGCTTCCCAGATACCCTCGGAATCGCCCTGGAAATCCCAGGATGCGTGGACTGGCGGTACCAAAAACATCAAAGTTTGATGGAGAAAGCCGTCAACGAGGAATCACAAGGAGTCGACAAGTTATCTTATATAGATGGGGGAGTATGTATGCTAGTTTTCTTCTTCTTCACACACACACAGTTCATACGAGAAACCATTGAGATACCAGTTAACCAAACATTCATCTATCTAACTAACCACAAACAACAAGAAACGGAAAAGAACAAAAATGGCAGAAGGAGGCGAACCCTTTACATACTTCGCCAAAGTCACCTTCGGAGTCATATGTTTCATATGGCTCCTCGCCACCATCTTCTGTACCCCAGTTGGACGCTGGCTCCGGTGCGCGAATCCTAGGGCTCGACGACCATTCTACTACAATCCTGCACAGGCTGCAGGCGATGAGGAGGAGTCACATGAATTGGATGAACTTGTTGGTGATAGCGGGCGTAGAAATGGCCGTGCTAGAAGGGTGATCGATGTCAACGATATGCGCAATTGGCGTGAGGGTGCTTTGTGCTCGGGGTCTAGTACGACTGCTGAGTATGAGTTTGAGTTCTGATTGAGTGATACTTCACACATAAAACAAGCTGGAGCATGGGATGGCGTTATGGAGCAGAATTTGACAATGGTGCTTCAGAGGGGGACACAAAGATCAAATCGGATATGATTCTAATATACATCGGAAACCGGAAACCTAAAGTACAAAAAGAAACGAAAAATCATGAATGCTGGACGAAGTTGCTGTATCTGACGAATTTGTCGGTATACCCTTGTATGCATGTAGTCAAAAAATTTTCCTTAATTTCTTATTTCTTCTTCCCATTATCCTCCTGCCCAAACGAACTAATCAAATCCAACAAACTATCCTCCTCCTCTTGTAGATCCGCCTCCTCCTGCGCCAGCGCCTTTTCAGCCGCAGCATCCATCGCCGCATCCTGCGCTTGTTTCATATCAATATTCTGACCCATCGCTTTCGGTGGTCCTGCAGATCCAGCAACGGCAGCAGCAGCTTCTTCGGCAGCGGTACCCGCAGCATCAAAACTCCTTCCAAATTTCGCACGGAAAGCGGCCAATCGTCCCGCCTCGTCGTCCTCGACAGTCAATAATTTCTTGCTCGTCGGATTCCACAGTAAGGAGTTGCGCGTGTCGCGGGTTGAGCGGTAGACGGGTGTGGGCGAGGTGGTGCGGTGTAGGAATGTGCTTCCGTCGGAGAGGGCAATGAGTTGCGTGAATGTGTAGGGTCGTTTGGGTCGGCGGAGGAGACTTGCGTGTCGGCATTGGGTGCAGATGTATGTTGATGGTGATGTTGAGGAGGTTGACGTTGTGGATTTGAGGAGGCTTTTGGAGGGGCCGGTGCTGGTTGTAGCACGGCGGAAGGAGGTGTTGAGCGACATGGCGCTTCAATTGATGTTTGGCCTGTATGTCGCTCAATTGCAAGCGTACTGTTGACACTGACGAGACGTGGTGGTGAGGTTGCGGAAGTCCGACAAAACTTGCGGAGGTCGAGATAATTTAAGGTTTGCCTTATGTAAGCACCAACTAACTCGAACCGGTTAAATCAACTTTAACTTGATCGACACGATTTTCAATCATCATGAAGATATTTACAACAGGTATTCAGCCATTGATCTCGTTTGAGCACACTATGATGACTTGAGGAATTTTCTAGAAGGAGCGTTTACCATTATCATAAAAGGGGCCTCCGTGCGCCTACATCACAGAGGAAGATGAAGCTCCTCATCTCGCCGCAGCTTTCCGTGCGACGAGCAGCGCAAAGACGAATATTATATGAACTCAACAGTAAGAGCATGGCATGCTGCAAGCCATGATCTCCTCGTCTTCGATTATAGAAGAAGCTAATTTATGCTACCACAGTCTCACCCGCATATCAACCACCATCGACATCAACATGTCGCTGTCGACCCTTCTCATCAACACCGTCCAATCTCTCCAAACCACACACTCCTTCAACACCACAAGAAACAACAACCGAATCCTCCCTCTCACATAAAATCCGCCTCCTAATGCGCCGCATCCCCCACCCGGTCGCCATCGTAACCGCCTCCTCCCCTCCCTCCTCCTCACCTTCCACGAACACAAAACCGATACCGAGAGGAATGACAGTCTCCTCCTTCAACACAGTAACCCTCCACCCTTCACCAATAATAACATTCAACGTGCGACAACCCTCCGAGACACTCGCGGCCCTACAATCCTCTAGACGATTTCTGGTACATTTACTCTCTCCAACGGCGCCAATGGCGAGATTAGCAAGGAATTTTTCTCGGGGGAATGAGAACGTTGAGTTGAGTCGGTTTGAGTTTATCGAGCATGAGATCGAGAATGAGTCCTTGGTATTACCGCGGCTGAGTCGAAAACGAAACAATAAGAACGACGATAAGCCAGAAGAAGAAGATTTTACGTTTATACTGGAATGCGAATATCTACCCGACAAATCGGTGCAGGTATACGATCATATGATCGTTCTCGGGAATGTGCGGAGGATAATAACGCCGCCTCACAGCGCAAATGCTCTAGACGAAGAAGGGCGACGGCATACGAAAGAGGATTTCTGTTTGATGTATGCTGATACCCGGTTTTGGGGGATGGGGAAGGAGACGTCGTGACAGACCATGAGACAAAATAATGTATAAATAGTGTATAGTATTAGATATCCAGATCGCATAAATAGAAGCATAAACAGGCAGGTTCCTTTGATTTGAAGCTCCGAGGCTGCTGCTGAGCTGATCTATCTATCTATCCAGTCAAAAAGTACATACATATGTGGAGTCATCTCCTCAATGCTGCTGCCATCAGGATCTGATGACAGATGTATGTGGATGAACACAGTTATAAACCAATTGCAGTACTGATCGACCAGCTGGGAGGACGAAAAGTTCATCCGCGGGGCCATCATACTAAGCACAGAAAAGATAACAAGTCCAGACTATCCAGAACGAAAACAATAGCAGGGATCGACCGCTCGCCGCTTGCACAATGACCATTACAGTCCCTCTGCCCGTGTAGACCGAGGAGAACCACTTCCACTGCCACTTCCGCTGTTACCACTGCTGCCTCCACTACCACGACTTCCGGCTCGGGTGAACGGACTGCCGATAGGACCATAAATCGGGCTGGCATGACCTTTACCATCGGATCCAGAACTGAGACGATCAACCGGGTCAAGCAGGTACCGGTTGATATCGAGATCAAGGTCAGCGTACAAGCTGCTACGTGCGGAGCGGTTGGAAGAAGACCGATCTCTATAAGCGAAATCACGTCCTCCAAAATAGTTGTTCACGTTCACACGAGGCGATGCTTGGTATCCGGTTGGCTGTTGAAGGGTGGCTTGCAAAGGACTAGCAGTCTGGGAGGTCGAGCCAGCAAGAAACGAAGAAGACGTCTGAGGGCTAGACCTAAGCGCAGAAAAGCTTGCGCCCAAGATTGACCGACTGTTGGCAGGCGTAATGGTCAGATTGTTGTAAGCAGGGCCATTGTCTAGCTCGTCCTCTTCACTCTCTTCCACTTCCTCTGGTAGATGACGAGTTCCGGGAAGTATTCCCTCAGGAGTCAAAGGTCCAGTCTCAAAAAGCATTTGTTGCTGCTGTTGCTGTATCGCCTGTTCAATACTGGATGCTTGTTGCCACAACTGATTTGTGCGCGATTGATAATCTTGTACGGCCCGGCTGATACTTGCTAGCTGCTCGTTGAAATTGGCTTCGATCTTGGCTTGCTCTTGCTCCCGAGCAAACTGCTCTGCGGCTCGTCGTTCTCGTTCGTTCAGACCCTGAGCATTGGCTGAGATGATTCTCTCGTACTGTTCGTTGAGTCGGGTCTTGCGGCTTTGAAGTCGATCGCGCTTTTGAACTGACGATGCGAGATCAGATTCAAGAGCAGCGAGGTCACGGGAGACGGATGTGCGGGCATTCAACAATTCTTCCTTAGCGGATTTTAGTCGTTCCATTTCCTTGTCAAATTCAGCCTTTTGCTTCTGCCACTCTTCCAGCTCCTCCTCGGGTATCTTGTCCAAACTACCGAGTTGCGATTCAAGAGCGGCCGTGGCTTCCTCAGTCTGGCGGATATTTCGTTCTAGTTGTAATGATCGTTGTTTTTGTTTATTTTCATCACTTCCACTGCTTAGTCGATGGGTGTAACTGTCTACTTCCTTCTTGACGCGAGATATGGCAATCTTATGGTCAGCTTTGGCCTTTTTCAAACGAGAGCGCTTTTCGTTCAGCTTTGCTTCCGCGTTGGCGATCGAATTTCTCAACGTTGTAGTCGGTGAAGAAGGACGATGGAAAGGTCGAGGCGGGGTTGGCATCATGGAAATAGTACTCTGGTCTGTGTCCGGTGCTGCGGGTGTCTTGACGCTTAGAGAGCAGATTTCTTCATCGGTGTCGTTGCGTACAAAGGAGCATGTGTAGGCACAGTTTGGAGCCAATCCGGAAATCTCACCTCGCCACTGAACAGCGCTGGTGCCCTTGGGTCCATCAGTAACCCTGCACATGTTTGTTGTAGCCCATAATGCTCCGTTGACACAGACGTAGAATGGTTCCACTTCGTTGCTTTCCAGCTGTCCATCATCACATCTAGTCGAACTCGAATTGTCTTCCGCTGTAGCCAAGTCACCAGCAGCAAATTTGATAGTCGAACTGTCCACGCTTGTAATCCAAACCAAACCGTCGTCAAGTGTTATTCCCTGTAAATCATCCTCGGTCATCGGAAGGCCGCGGGTAGTTTTCGAAACAGCTCTAGAATGCTCATATTCTCTCATCACGGTAACCTTGGTGCTTGCAAGTGCAGCCCAAAACGGCTGTCTACTTCGAACTTGATTTGCCTGTCTTCTTCGTTTTTTGGCGCTTTGTAGTCGTTCCCTGCTTTCTTTTAACGCAGATGGGCCGGATATGGAACCATCAACACCATAAGACGTCATGCTTGCTGTAGACTCAAATGCAGAATCAATCTGAGCCTGAGAACCAGCGGAGGCCTCGGCATCGATACGTCTTCCGGAACGAGACGGTTGAGGTGTTCGATTTCGAGCCATCGATCGTCTTGCCATGGCGGTGCCAGCCTGTGCTAAAATATGAATAGCAAGTAAACTTCTCAGCCAACTTGGGGATGTTTGTGGCTCCGTTCTTCTAAACTCTGGAGGAACCAGGTTTGACCAGCGCGATATGATATCCGGACTAATTAGTTGTGCGGAAGATAAATGGCCGATGACAAAGTCCTGTATGCCTTTACTTCTGACGATATGCAAAAGTAACACTGTACCGACACAGAACGCATTGACACCACCATTTTTACCCGAGCCGCCGCCTCCGAGGGTAATAGCAACCTGTACATGAGCCAAATCCAGAGCAAAATTCTGAGCCCAGGTCCACATGAAGAGACCCCAAAGTAAAAGACAAAATCCATCCATGGCAATCATGGTCCCAAAAGAAGGCGTACCGGCTGGTCCTTGGAAGATATCGAAATTCGAGGTAAACGAGCCATGTCCACCGCCAGGGGGCATAAAAGTCAAGGAGGCAAACAGAAACTGAACCAAAGTGAGAACGATCGGAGGCAACTGTAAAAGGAAAATCAGGATGGCGATAGTATCGTACAGAGGGCACGACCGGAGGATTGTCGAAGCCAAGAGAAAAGGATTTACAGTCGATGAGTTATTGCGTTTGGAGATTGATGCTGGTTTAGATGAAGCCGACCCGCAATCCGCCGAGGCAGCATCGTTGGAGTGTCCGTACGCCATATCGCCATTAATTTTGTGGTCGGTACCGTTGGTATAAGCGTGGTGGGCACTGTCTGCCTTGAGTCCATCGGTCGCTGCAGCGTCTGCCCTTGAAGTTGTCACAACCGACGAATCGCTGGACGAACGGAGATCTAGATGGGGGGCGGAGTGCGCAGTGCTGCTGCCGCTAGCATTGCCGTTCAGATGGCTCGATGACTTTTGCTTGTTTAAACGCTTTCCATTGACGGGATGATGACCATTTTCATTCCGACCGTTGCCATTGACACTGCTGGTGTTATTGTTGTTGTTGTGACCTCTTCGAGCCGCAGCGGCTGAGCGTGGCATGGACGAGCGAGCGGCGTCAGAGCCCAGCACCGAGTCAGCTTGGCGAGCGAGCAGCCAAGGACTAGGGACCAGGCAGTGTAGGATAAAGGGTGGATGGGGGGTAAAATGGTCGGTCGCACGGGCTGCGAGTATATACTGAGAGGTGAGGATAATATGTATTGTGGGATTCCTCGACGAGGATGGTGGTGGTGGGAGAAGGAAGCAGAAGGTATGGATAGAGAGAGGTGGAAGTGAGAGGAAGGAAATTAATTCAGACTAGAGTAAAACGGCAGAAGGGATGTGATGGGCGGAAGGCGACACGGCGGAAAAAACGGATCTGCCAAGCCCAAGGAAAATGAAACAACAGTTTACTTGCAGTCCTCGTCAAGTCTTACTCACAGTATTAGCGATGAATTAATTGATTGGTAAGTAGTAAGTACGCAGTACAGAGTACAATTAATGAATTACATAGTATTACCATCGAATATGTACAGCGTTGACAAGAAGAAGAGTCCGTGAGGTGGTGCAATCCGATTGGCATACTTAGTACTTAGTACTTACAGAGAAGAAGTTTTCGGCTGGGCTGGATGTGGCTGATCGCGCGCTGAGTCACTGGAATGTATGCTTACAGAATACAGACCGATTACCACAAATACTAGCGCTGCGTAAATTACCCAACTGGGACACCCATCTGTACGCACTTGTCTCGAAGTAGTTAAGCGTATGCCCTAAAAAGTCGTCAGTCAAGAAAATTAAGTTGGCTGATCCAGTGCGCTATGCCATATTGGGTGCCAGCTGTCGATCGTCACGCAGACGGGCCAATGAGAAGTCAAAATATGCCAGCGTTGATTTTCTTATTTTTCAATTTTCTGCACTTTTCCAAACAAGCCGCGATCCGAATCCGTGGTACATCTAGTACATACGTATTTTTCAATATACTGGTACCAGATATGTATATCGATATACAAACGACCATCAGATGTAGATATACCTTCTTCAGACTCAGGTAGGGCAACATTCCTCAGTCTGTGATATATACGTAATCCTGGACGCTTGGCACATTCTCATACAGTCTTACTAATGATCGACAAGCGGTCAGTTGGAATGCTTGTACCTAGCATAACGTGCTCTATTCAGTTTGTGCATACAGAGTAGAGGACATTGATCGGCTCTGCATCTGATAATCAGACAACCCTCTGCAGTCCCCCGCACATAGCCTAAAATCAATGCATGGAGAGGAGCGAGCATTGTCTTGCAGCGGTCTATTTACGTAGGACAAGACGTTTCGTTTGCATGGACTATTCGACTGTTTGGAACAGATCATGTTTCACCACCAAACAGTTCTTTTGAAGAGATGATTGCCTAACAAGAGATAACCAAAGAACAAATTCTTTGTATACTGTTTGACGTCTACTCTACATGAGGCAATATATTTATATCGAGTACATCGAAGTACTTGTATACTAACGCAGTGTAACAAACCATAATCTTCCCGCGGTAGGTGATGAAATACCAGTACATATCATACCGTCATCCCAGACTTGCCGAAAGCGACCAAAAAGCGATATTTAATTCACCAATGAAATCAACCGGATTCTTCTCTGCACAATGTTTCTTGGAATGCACGCCAGATTTGATAGATCTTTCTAATAATTCCATATAGGCTAAAGGCATTGGCAATATGTTCCGGTTCTATTATCATGGACGTACATACTACGTAGCAGAATTCGTTTGCTTAGGGCTCAGTCGAAGGATTAACCGACAAGAGGGGTAATAAACATGATCGTCCTTGCATGATGTTCGAACGCGCAACAAGGAAAAAGTCTGTAATTTTCAGACTTACTATGTACTATGGTACCGCTGATTACGCACTATGTATTTGAGCAGCGAACCGAGGTTAGAGGTTTCTGGTTGGGTTTGGCCAGATACGGAGAGAAACCGCAGATCATCAGCGTTTGGTTGGTTGATCGTGGAGAATATTTGAGCCAATCATAAAGAATTAGGGCTTCACTTACCTACACCATTTTAGCCATGTAGATGTACTTACTTTAGTACGTACGTAGAGTACTTGGTACTTGGGACAAACTAAGACTTGAAGAGAATGCATCGCGTACTCCATGCTCCAGATTCGTGATAGAGGACAGTCGTAGTGCCGGTCTAAGCGGTAGCTGCAGAATCATCCCTCATGTGATTGTCATCATACGAGCTTAGCTTCGGTTTTTCGGGTGCAGGTGAAACGTTTCACCTTAATGAGCCAATCATTGCTATCATGTGATATTTACAGGATGGCCAATCGGATGCAAGTTTGTATGTATAAAAGTATCAACTATCAACCTCTACTTGCGACAATTTGTAACTATGTATATATATGTATAGATGTATCTTCTATCCAGCAAAGCCCATATCCTCAACAGCGTCCGGATTATCCCAGCTCTCCAACTCCAACTTGCGCACCTCATTCTCGATATCCGCAACCTGCTGCTGCCATTGCCTCTTACTCTCTTCTTGCAGCGCCCACGTCTCCTGGAACTGTCGCAGAATGAATTCCGGCGGAGTATTCGTTTTGCGCAGTTGGGTGTAGTCATACAAGTAGTTCTGCTCGATGACTCGCGCGGCCGGGCGTTGTTTGCATTCCGACAAGATCAAAGCTTCTTGCTGGAAATATGATTTATTCAGAGTATCGGATGGGTTTTGGGTAAGTCGGTGGTAGACTGTGATTTTGTCGGGCCATGTCATGGGCTATCATTCCGCGTGTTAGCAAACAGCCACCGGTTCATGACGGAAAAGAGAGACATACAAATTTGTAGTCTATCTTGATACTCTGCAAGATCAAACCGATCCCTTTATTTCCAACCGTATTCAGCCATTCTGTTTGGTGCGCGGGGTCTATATGCGTCGCGTAGTTGTGCATCAGGTTGACTCGGGCTGTTTCGGCGTATCGTACGTATGCTACATTGTTTATATGACCCTAAAACCTATAATCAGTCCTGGGAGAAATATAAATCATTGAACACTTGAATTGAGGCGATTAATATCTTACCATAGAGTCCTATTTGAAGACAAACATCAGTCACAGCCTTCAAAACAGATACTCTCAAGAGGGAAAATTACCATATCTCCCCACACAACATCCCGCCGAAAAAGCGCTCGTCTCGTCGCATGCGTCAAAAACCCATCACTCCCAGCAATCAATTCTCTCCAATCCCTCGCCAAGCGTTGTAATATCCTGCCCGCTTCGTGCACCTGCGCCGGTTTCAAGCCGAACATGAGACATTTCCCGATTCGTCGTTTGGTGTCCGTCAGCCATCGCGGATCAATTGTGTGTGGTTTCGCTTTGGTCACGATTGTAGAGTATTGTTTGTGGTGTGGTGGTGCTGTTGTTGTTCGCGGAGATGATGACGGATGAGGAGAGTTGTATCTGCAGGTCGCGGAGAAGAGGCGGACATTACGCCGCGAGGATCCTAGTGTTAGTAAGTGGCTCAATTGGGTCTTTCTGAGCCCCTGAGAAGGAGGCATGGTCCTTTGAAAGCTCAATGGCGGATGAAGCGAGAGATGGTGCAAACACGAAGATGCGAAGGTTGAATGTAGCCCAGAAATTACGTGATTTCCTAGGCGCTTTCCCCGCAGCTAAATTGCGGAGGCTTGCCCTGGCCCTTAGCCAATACTGTATACAAGACCAACATGGAAGCTTAGAACAATTAACTTAACAGATATCATGAGCTGAGTTCAAGTGCCTTATTTCTACCATAGCTAACATATCGGTATTACATAGTACTTCCTTCAAAACTTCCTCGATCTCTTCTCCCAAAGAGGCATCATCGTCCACAATTAGCTTAACGCCGGGCCAAAAGAGCTTAGCGCAACATTGAATATATTTAGCCCTAACTTGACGTCTGGATGGTTAGTGACTCCTTCTATTAATGGACTGAGCATTGTAAATTGGTACTCGCCGACTTCCAAAAGATATTACCGCATACTAATTTGCAATACATACCCGCCTCCCAACATGAGCGACGAGACCACGGACTTGATCGTAGCGTTGACCATAGAAGGCACGCCCTGTTGTGTTGGAGCCAAATTCGTACTACCGGTAGTGCCAACTCGGTAAGGCCTACAAAGGGAGGGCTCCTGACAAACGAATACCGTGCCTGCCATTTTGACCACATTTCTCGTGCCTTCTTGATTGACCTGTTTGACACGGTTGCCTTGTCTGACCTATTTTTCACACACTGTCTTTCTCCTTTTCAATCATTTTGACTTCTTCCTCACTATCATTATTCCCTGGTGCTCGACTTGATCATAGCCACAGATTCGAATGTCTTAAGAGTCAGTATTCAACCGTATCGCCTTCCCACTCAAGCTTCTATGAAACCGTGGCAGCAAGGTCGAAGACGTCGACAGAGATATCTTGACGCGTCTACGCAGTGCTTTCGGAACCGTCAAGATTTATGCAAATAACGAGGCTATCTCTGTCTGGGAAGACCACTGACTATTTGTCAACCCCTCAATGAGAACAGCTTCATCGATCGACAAGCACTGGAATCAACGCTAAAGTTAGTTTAGCCCAACCACACAATCATATAGAATGCTGGACTCATGGTATGCTCATCAGGGTACGTCCCACTCCAAAATTTTCTAGGTTTGACCTAGCAGATTGATCTCACACTATTTCTCACATAGGGATGAATTCCTTTGAGGCTTTCCAAGCTTCCCTTTCGGCAGAAGAGCGTTACAGTAGAATTTTCCCACAGCGGCCGTGTCTCTGTCCCGTCACGAATCCGAGGATTCCACGTCCCAGAAGCATCGAAACTGCCAGTCTCGAGGCACTGGATGAGGATTCTGCAAAAACTCGCAAAGCCTTTGTCAACATTGCTGCCCACCCTGCTCTAATCACCGGATTTCCTATCACACTACTCGAGGTCAATGGTTGAGAACTTACTGCACACTAATTGTGTAGTCCGGAGGCGAAGCACATCGCTCGAGCTCGACATACTTCAAGCATTTTCTGCCTGGTAAAAAGCTACATGGGTGGTTGTCCTATTCCTGATCCCGTGAACAGTTGAATGCACTGTGCGGCCAAGTTTGTGGTGACCCGTTCCAACATGCACCTGCGAAACAGGAAAGACATCAACACCCTATTTGCATTGTTGCAAGATGTCCGCCCTATCAATCCAAATCATATCTCGACAGTAAGAGCACCTTCTTCAAGGTGATGGGGAGGCTTCGAGACTTGCAGTGTGTGCCAGGAAAGGATTTCGTTGTCGAAGCTACTGAAAAATTGCTAGGCTCAGTGATTATCCCAGTTTCCGCGAGCTGGGTTCGGCTATATTTGGAGTACTCGTGACCGCTAAAGCTGGGTCCGGGCCGTGGAGAGGGAGCCAGCTCCTGAGTTTCGTGGGTATGATGATGCTGATTATGCTTCTCCGGAAGACGGTGAGATCAGACCTCGTGGCGATACAAGTGCTAGCCATGTCACGGACCGTGAAGGTAGACTATCGCCTATTGACTTCAATGAGGCTGCTGTCAACGGAGGTCCGCAGCTAAGTGAGATAGACCTTCGCAGTCTATTTCCTGAGTTGGTGCTTTTCTACTTTGGCGTGCTGAGAGCAACTCTTTCCTCTCCCCTTTCTTCTTCTCTTCTCCCCTCATCCTCTCCCCTCATCCTCTCCTCTCATACTCTCTCGCCTCTTTGTCCGCCTCATATCCTCTCAACATCGCTATATACCACATCGATCATAGCCACACGTATCAACTCAAAACGCATCCTCATACTCTCAGCATCCACAAACCCGAACCAAAAGACGAAACATCAACGCAACTGCAACACGCCGCAAAAATGCCGCCCAAATTGGAAGTCGTCATTTTCTTTGCCCAAATCATGAATTTCAGTTTGACATCGATCCTCATCGCCCTTGAGATTAGAGAGTATAGAGCTCGTAGAAGGGAAATGTACGTCCCCCGTCACAGAATCCGCAACTTGATCCGGTATGCCGCATGCACATGGACCTTGCGAGAGTGCACCATCTTCAGGGTGAATGGACTTTTGCATTAAAGTACTGGGAGCATGGGTTGCGAATATATGAGAAGCATCCTGATTCTCAGGACTTTGGAGCTGTGGTTTCGTATGAATTGATATGGACAGTGCGAGGTCTTTTACCATAAAAATCCAGGAATGTTCAAGATTACTGGCCGATAGTACCGGTACACCAGGTTACGTAATAGATGGTATGATGAGATACTCTCTGAGCTGGAGGCCATCGAAAGAGCTGAGAAGATTGCAGAGGATTTGAGGAGCTAGGTTCGGCATACATACTTCAGCTTCAACTTTTCATGTCAATTTGCAGCTCGCACTCTTCATCAACAGCGTTGCCGTCTCCAGATGAGACGCAAGTCAAACGGCCTGGTCTTGTTAAACTAATTTGGGAAGCCCATGTTTCCGCAACTGCCGCGTGTTAGGGAAACCATCAACCCTAGCCCTACCTGCACTAGTTGCAAATGGTTTTCGATGCGAACCACTTAAGAATTTTAGTTAGAGGCAGCTTAAATTAGTTTTCCTGGTCAATAGAGGTTGTCCTTCATTGTAACCATTATGCCTATCTCAATTAAGTTATATAATTGTAACTCTAACCCCTTTTGAATCTAATCGGGGCATCGGGACCATCAGATCATGTATCAGGGTGACATCTGAGACATGAGTATCAAACAGCTTCATTTCAATACCGTGAGGCCCGAAAAGCGAAGCGAGTACAGAAGTCAGTTCAGCCATTGCAAGACTAAACCGGGGAAGCCATGCAAGGTTAGAGTTTCCTAAAATCAAATTTAAGACGGTCAATTAGGCACTTACTTTATTCCAAGACAGCCTCTTGACCCACGAGAGAATGATACCAGATTATCATTCATAGGTGAATCCTGGGGTACACCAATCCAGCGCTCTGGTTGGAAAGAGAATGGCTCCGGGTACACGTTGGGATCTGTGTGCAATAAATACGCGCACATGCTTACTGGGACCTAATACAAGTATCACGTATTTTGTCAGAAGCGGCAAAGGCAGGGTAGGTATGTACTTGCCCCTTTTGGAATTGTCCACTCCCGATATTGAATTTCAACTTCTGGCGAGCAACGTGGAAGCCGATGCATAGTGCCGTAGCTAAGTCTGTACATATCCAATCGTGCTCAGTCAACATCCAATCATGTCACAGGCAGGAAAAAGTACCTTAGTGCTTCCTTGATGAGAGCCTGGAGATAGGGAAGCTTTTCCAGCTCTACCAGTGAAGGGCCATGACATCCACTTTTGGACCAGCAGTCTGCTAATTCTGTATGTAGGCGATCGTAAATTTTTCTGTCAGATAGGACGTAGAAGCTTGCAAAACTCAATGTTCGTGCTGTAGTTGCAGTCCCAGCTCCAAGCAGAAGCTGGACTTCTTTACCTAGTCGATTGACAGACTTTTCCGACTCTGGCATTGAACTTTGCATAATGTGCCTAATCAATGATACCCGGGAGGTTTGCGCATCCGGTGATTTTTGAATCTCCTCGATATATGATCGAGCCAACTAGTATTTTATTGATCAGCGTGGGATGGACTTAAGTGCTAACCTTAGGCGAACTTCATACCTTTTCAATATCATGGATGACCCGACTCCCAGGATGGAGATATGAGAGAACCCAGTCGGGGATTAGAGATCCCACCCTGGAGCATTTAGGTCATTGGTATTGTCTAAATTTGTAGGGAAATTACTAGGAGTACCTTAACAGGAAGGGGAACCCTTGAAAGAGTGGCATTGAAAGGGGAAACTGATCGATAAGATTCGCCCTATGAACCAGGTAAATATCAAACAAGCACAGGTAATTATTGGAAAGATAAGAAACGCACAGGTCGCGAGCAAATTCAGGGTGGTCAAGAAGTAAGGACTTGCTTTCACAGCAGATGCTGTTGATAACATCACCAGTAAGAGCAGTAAATGCATGATCTAGTCTCACCACAGATTGACTGCCTTGATAGCTACGCAATCTCCTAATGAGTGTTTGGGTATACTCATGAAGCAACAGCTCTAGTCGCGCTATTCCGGATCGAGAGAAAAAGGGCTCGAGAGGCTTTCTTCTTCGGCGATGCAAATCATGATCGACCGTGAGAGCAAGGGAGCCTTCAAAGCCAATGCCCTCTGCAAAATGATTATAAGCATTAGTCTTCCTGACCTTGCCCGAGACATAAATTTGGCTGTAAGTTTTTCCATTATCGCTGATCGAGATTTCATGTGGATTAATGCGAACAATTGGACCTGTATTGCGGTTGAGCTACACAACAAGGAAGACATAGGACAGTGTTATAGTCCTACTTACCGTACTTTCTGTGCATCTTCTCAATCTCGTAAATGTATTTTCCCTTTCGGAAAAAGTCATGGTAGAATTCATACCACCCAGTTGCTGCGGCTAACTTGGATCCGGGAAATTTTGCAAGGGGAGAGAAAAAGAGACGGTAAATGGCAAGTAATACGTGGTCCATGGTCAGTACGACCACCAATATAGTGATTGTGTTCGATATGTAACCCATAGTGCTTTATGCAATGCCGGAGTGTCTTTGTCAATCATACAGAAGTTGGGAAAATGGCGAGGCAGCGAGATAAGCAAAGAAAGCCTATCGGCCTTGGGGAACCCAGGTTCATAAAGAACTCCGTAAATTCAGATTTGAGCAGGGGGAAATTACCGTAATTCATCACAGAGTAAAATCAAACCCTCCAAGTACTCGTATCCACACACCGTCTTCGGCTGAATTTCTCAACTTTAGCGACATATCAAAATATTACCTCGAGCTCATTGGCAGGTCCAATGGCCTGCTACACGCACTACCAGTGGAGAAAGCCCCTTTGATACCCACATATCGGATTATTGACGCCGTGCTGGACTGACAGAGCCAACATACAGCCAGGGGTGCATATGTAGGGGACGACATACTGCTCTATACGAGCCGGCATGGCTTCAAATTTATCTGTATGTATTCAGCTCTACTTTTATGATAACGCCGAGCAGCTCCATCTACTCCTCTTTACGACTGCAGTTCATGTCTCTCACTGTTCTCCCAAGTCCAGCCAGCCACAAGTTTGATCTGTGCAGAGTAGAAATTGAATAGGGACATCTGACGCCAGTCACGAATTTCTGTTGAATATCATCAACGTGGTAGATAACACTAGTTTCCTACTAGGTACATAGTAGTACTCGGACTCTTGTGTGCTGAAGGGGGTCTGCTCTCTATCATGCCAGTAACTTAGTGTATATCGAAACTAATTTACTATAGCTCGTATTACTTTTGTATCTTGTCTCTCAGCCAGCCACCACACTGACGTCTCCGGAAAATAGGGGTAAATTGGTTGGTGGGAAGAACGCCAACACATGGGCCCAGTCTGCAGTTTGGCCGACGTGGGCCAGCTCTCCAACTTTAATTCACTTTTGGCAGAAAACCCCGACAAATCCTTCCCTTCCATGTTCCTTATTTGCTGATTCGTCTCCGTGTACGGAGTACTACGTAAAAATAAAAAACGGCACGTTCCGAGTACATCAGATCCACTTAAAACTACTTATCCCAGATTTCCGACGAGATCCCAAATGGCCGGGTATAATATCCTTCTTGCGCTAAATGGCTTGGGTGGCTCGACCAAACAAGTAGTAACTTTCCTGATACGGAGTACAGAGTAGAGCTATCTGGATTCTTATAGTATCACAACTTCCCTCTAGCTTCGTAAGTCTGCTACTTCCACCGGAGTAAAATCCTCAGAGTCTGTCATGGTATTTGGATTGAACTGGTGATTTAACCATGGATTTTAAATACTCTCGGGAACTAAAGCTTGAATCCCTGGATGCTTTGAACCTTACTGAAGGCATCCCATTGCGAGTCAATGAAAACATTGACCTTGAATTCCGGGGAATTGAACGAGCACATAGCGACTGGGAGCGCTATGTGGGAAAACTCAACGGCTTTCACGGAGGACGAGGTCCGCAGTTTGGATTCGTTAGCGCCTGCATACCAGAGTGTTTGCCGGAACGTATGGAGACTGTCTCCTACGCAAATGAATTCGCCTTTCTTCATGACGGTAAGACAAAAATAATCGACATGTTGGAATTTATACTAATAGAAGCGTAGATATGACAGACGCCGCATCAAAGGATCAGGTAAATGGCCTAAATGATGATCTGCTTGGGGGCCTTGATTTCACAACAGAAGCACGTTCCTCAGCTTCCGGAAAGCAGCAGATGCAGGCAAAGCTGTTACTTGAAATGCTTTCCATTGATAGGGAACGAACAATGGTCACCATTAAGGCATGGGCGGACTTTATGCGCGGAGCCGCTGGACGTGATCACCATAGGGGCTTCTCTTCCTTAGATGAGTATATTCCTTACAGATGCGCAGACTGCGGCGAGAAGTATGTTCTTATTATAATCATGGATTCCTCAAAATTTCCACTTTACTAACCTGCCCCTGTTAAGATTCTGGTTTGGCCTGGTCACGTTTGCGATGGCTCTATCAATCCCTGAGCAAGAGCTAGAGCTGGTGCAACGCCTTGCACAAAACGCATACCTGGCCGCAGGCTTAACCAATGACCTCTACTCTTACGAGAAAGAACAACTTGTGGCAGAGAGATCAGGAACAGGTCAGGTCTTCAATGCTATTGCGGTGATCATGCAGGAACATTCCGTGTCAATCAGTGAGGCGGAGGACATCTGCCGTGGCAGAATTCGCGAATACGCGGCAAAGTATGTCAGGGATGTGGCGGATTTGAGAGCTAAAAATGAGCTTTCTCGTGATTCCTTGGCATATCTCGAGACTGGGCTTTACGGAATCAGTGGTAGTACGGCATGGAATCTTGACTGTCCCCGCTATCAGGTGTCGACATTTGTTGATTTTAAAACCCCAGAAGATGAGACAGCTAAAGAGGGTAGGTTAAAAGGGCTAAAAAGTTGATTGCAAAATACTCCAGAAGCTAACATCTTGCACTAGAGTTTATACATGTTCCCGAGCAGAAACAGTTCGTTGGCGATGGCTCTATAGAGGACCAAACGACAGAAGGAAACCAAGAAATCGTGCTAAGGAAACTGCCACAGATGAGTACTGAGGTATAGAACACCCCCTAGGAGCTTCTAATATATGATCTAACCATACCCGATATTAGGTGATCGAAGCACCATATACATATGTCAAATCGCTACCGTCCAAGGGCGTACGGCAACGCGCGATGCATGCAATCAATACTTGGCTGCAAGTGCCGATGGCAAAGATGAAGCTTATCGAGGATGTTGTTGAGAGGATTCATAACTCCTCACTCATGTTGGATTGGCCAGTACATTCATGTGATTATGTCTTATGCTAATATTTCCTGGCTAGGCTTGATGATATTGAGGATTCTTCACCCCTTCGTCGAGAGTATCCGGCGGCACATATGATATTTGGAGTCCCGCAGACGATTAATTCCGCCAATTATGAGCTTGTTCTCGCCTTGAATGCAGCCCATCAACTGGGTAATCCAACTTGCCTACAGATATTCATCGGTAAGACATTTCATCAAGCAGATGGTGAAAAAAGGCTGATGAATCAAAGAGGAACTACAACGTTTAAATGTCGGCCAGAGTTATGATCTGTATTGGACACACAACATGATAACTCCTTCGATGAATGATTACTTGCGCATGATTGACAGCAGTAAGTTGTGGGTCGATTCTTGACCTTATTTTGCGCATCCTAATCGATAAACTAGAGACTGGCGGTCTATTTAGTATGCTTAGCCGGCTCATGGTGGCCTGCTCCCCGCGCACAGTCTCTGCAGATTTCGATTCTCTTTCCAGACTTGTCGGTCGATTTTTTCAAATTCGGGATGATTATCAGAACCTAGTCTCAGCTGAGGTGAGTCAAGTTACCTATTAGAAACAAGATCCCATTCCCCTTCTTTCTCCTAGCTTCTTTCTCTGTGGACAGGATTACTAAGTAGAATGCGTAAAAATCAGTACTCCAAACAGAAGGGCTTCTGCGAAGACCTGGATGAGGGGAAATACTCACTGCCATTGATTCATGCGTTGGAGACCTGTGTCAATAGCGACCGCGATATGCTGCGCAGTCTACTCGTACAACGACGTGTAGCTGGACATCTGACCTTCGAGCAGAAAAAATTGGTGCTGCAAATAATGCAACGCTGTGAAAGCTTGGAATTCACCAAGAGCCAACTGTGTGTGCTTCAAACACGGATCCAGGAAGAGATCGACAAACTTGTGGCGGAATTTGGTGACGAAAACTTTTCATTAAGGCTTCTCGTTGAGCTGCTGGTAGTTGGTTGAGCGGAAACTAATGATAGGGAGCAAGATCATAGGACCCGCCATCGCTCGTGTCGCAAGTACTCCGTGTTGGGAGTCAGCCAGATGAGTCGTCGTGATGTAGTTGGACAATAGTCGTATGTAGATCGAGACAATAGTGATTAAAAGGACGTAGAAGGGTTGAATAGATAGGATGCAGTAGTTACATAGCCTCTTCAATCTCCTACAGGACGGTAAAGGATTAGAAAGTCAGGAGGAGAATATAGATAGAGAAAAGAAAGAACAGATGAAGAGAATAGATAAGTTGAAGATAAGATGCAGAATCCAGGAACGGCCGAGAAGGAGCAGCACCCTGATGGCAAAGTCTGGATGAACTGGGAAGCTCAATGGAGATGGGGGAAAGAGAACCAAGCAAGTAAAAAGGGTGGTGTAAGAGGGTAGATGGTGTTGAAGAAGCTGAGATAAGGAGAAGAAGATATAGATGAATAGGAATCTAAGTAGATGGTAATGGGCTGAGGCTTATCTTCACCCTTAGGGATAGTCTTAGTAGGAGCAGCCTCCTTCTTCTTGTTGTCTTTAGACTTAACGGACTTACTGGGCTTGTAGGGGAGACTACTAAACTTATTAGTCTTCTTCCCTTCACCATCGGAGATGGACTCAGTCTTGGCCTTCTTGCCCAAGGTACTGAACAAAAGAGGTACGGCGCTTCTCAAGAGTGGTGGACTCAGTGGCGGGGGTCGGGGGTCTCGGAGGAAGAAGCAGGAGCGGCTTCGACAGCGAGAGCTTCGGTTACGCTCTCAGGCTCAATGGGCCTGGCAACGGTCTCGATGATATACCAGACCAATGATGAGTCCTGATACAAGCCCACCTATAGGAGAATATGGCGATAGACGAGATCTCGAGCTCGATACGATACTGAAAAATGTGCAGTTGATTGATTGTGATGACAAGCAGGCCTTGTGCGAGTGCACCATCTGCTCCACGACAATTCTCAAGATATGACTCTCTTCTGAGTCGAAATATGATCTTGATCGAAGGGTGGATTTTGCGAGAACGAAAATGCGGCATTGATATCTTCCTTGTTTCGCAGGAAAATGTAGGAATGGGTCATAAAGAAGGGAGAATAGTGATAGAGAAGTAGGAGAGGGAGGAGAATAAATAAGAAGAGGTTTTTGCGAGAGAAAGTAAGGTATGAGGCTGCCGCCCAGGGATGCGTCAGAAAAGGAAAGAGGCAAAAATGTCAAACCCCAACCAGGAAGGACCCCGGGAGAAATCCCGGCCCATACAACTGCACACGACGTGATCCTCGTTGCTAGCTACCTAGGTATATATTATCACACTATATCATCTAGCACGCTGGTTTCTGGTCTAGTTGGTCGTTCCAACAAGGACCATTCTTCATGTACAGATCTACCGGCGTAATCGAGGTACCTCAGGGATTCACAACCAAATACCAGAATGCTATCGACGACGACCATGAAGATGAAACTCTCAGTTGTTGAAGAGGAAGCCAATGGATCTATTAATGATCTGATTGAACAAGACCAAGACGAGAATTCAGATGGGGAAAACAATTAGTCTTGGTTTTGATGATGATGATGGAGGGTCTACTGGTGATTCCCTCGAGGAGGAAGAAGACTATGCTGAGGAAGATTTTTCCGAACAGGAAGAAGAAGATGCTGATTCCAATACGGATGGTGAAGTCGGAGGCTCTGTCGAGGACTTCTCCGGAGAACCCCCGGAGTAGGAGGAGTATGCTCCGGAGGATAATTCTATGTCGACCATATTTGGAGATTGGATCTTTGAGTCGGTCGGCGGATTTCTTACATGTCGACAATGTGGTCACATGTACGATAGAAATTGGTAGTGAATTGTTTGGAAGAAGTTGAATACAGGTAGTGTCTTTGCTTCTGAAACTGGAGTCGAACAGAAGATGCAGGAAATTTGCTCCACCAAAATTCTGCAACTCTGAAAACGTAGTTTCCATATGAAAGCCTGGTTACATTTCATGGATTGTAAACACCTGTACATGTATCTCGTCAAGGAGTGCAGACAACATGAGTCAGGTAATCCTATACAATGCCCGCCTCATCCCCATCATTAATTCCATCCCTGAAAACCACGCTGAATAGTAACCAATAACCCCCTTCCTCCCTTCCATTCTTTGTTCCTCAGTATCTAGCATGGAGAATAATGTCTTTGTAAAGGCGATATCCATATCATATCTTTGGAGGACTCCCGAGATGGTTGGCTCGGCGCACTGCATAGTACCCCTGCGTTGTTGTGTTGCCGGATAGAGGTAAACGAGCATACACCAGGATAATCTGGCTACACCACAGCAAAGATATTGTAGGTCTAGCCTAGGTAGTCAGGACACACGGTTTGGGCTTCTGCACCAACACGCTCGATGACGATTGGGGGCCCGACAGCGATGACGATTCTTCCGTCTCAGTAGTCTCAATTCCATTTTGAGCCTCGATGTCTGTGTCTACGGCCATCTTCTTGCGATTACACCACTTTTTGAAATGCCGAATAGAATAACGGCCCAAGAGTACAGTATAGAAGACACAGACTATGGTCACGGCTATGATCTCGTCAGATTTGAGGCCCATTTTTGGATGCGTGTGTATATCAATTGATTGATGATTGATGCGCGGCTGTGTATATAGGAATTGGTGCGAGAGTATGATATAGATCAATTGAGGAGGATAAAAATGATGATTTGTAAAGCGAGAGCCAGAGGGGATATATCAATAAATAGACGAGGCCTCGCAGGCAGAAGAGCGTATGCCTATGTACAGGTAGGTAGGCAATTGCCGGAACCTCAGGCAGCCGCAGGCATCCATAACCTAGAAAGGTTGCCTTCCTCCTGCCTACTTTGTACCACTGTCGCTTATCCGTGCTTTCATTATCTTCTAATATCATCAGCCACAGTCTTAGCAATCACTTCATAGGAGGAGGTCGTGGACCCGAGCAAGTAAAGAAGTTAGGGCTAAATATAATACGCTAAACCACTTTGGCTCAACGCTAAGCCAATTGGGGATTATATACTGCTGTATCAAGGGAGAAAAGAGAAGGGGGTCTTGAAGAAGGAACAAGGTGATGATTGTATATATCTCGAAGTGGTGATAAACTTCAAATGCTGCTATTGAATATCTTCGAGGTCCAGGGATAAACAGGACTCCGCAATTCTACGTCCTGATCATTGATGGCCCTTTCACTTTGATTCTCAGGACGGCTTATTGCTCTGCTCTTGCATATGTTTTGTATTGCTGGTTCAGATGTCCGTATTCCTCTTCGATCGCTTGTAGCATTGCCTATATTTCTCCATCGCTGTCCAGATATTCTGTCCTGAGTTTTCTTTTACTTTCCCGCTCACTATCTAGCTACATGAGCAATTCCTGTGGGTGACACCGTATGATAGTTTGATAACCCCTTCAAGCAAGAGAAGTCAATGATCTTGAGCCCGGTAGTAAATGCATGTAGTCACGGCTTAAATCCTAGTGATACTCAGCTTCGGCGTTTGCACCACTGAATTGCCAGGCAGATGAAGGGAAGGTCTCTGTCCGTGTGTCATAATGCAACATCACGAGAATTTTTCCTCATAAGAGACAAATCAAGCATCGTCCTTCGCCAGTCTCGCCTCAATCCACTCCGTGACATCCTTCGTCATGGCCTCCCCAACGCCATCCGGCTCATTCATCAACTTATGATACGCACCCCCATACTCCTTGAAGGTCTTATCCTCATGCCACTCCAACCCATCCACCAACTTCTTCGTAGCGTCAAACCACGTAATTCTATCCTCCGTGCCATGACCCACCCACAACGGCGGCACATCCCCCCTATAAACATAATCCTTCCGAATCGCCTTTCTATAGCAATCATTCAACCACGCGCCTCGATCCAACATTCCCGCAAGCCCTTCCAAGGTACCCGTATTATGATACAAAACACCCTTGTCGTTGTTGATGTCTTCCACAACAGCGGGGTTTTTAGACACCCATTTAGGCTCTATCTTTTGTACCATGGTCATTTTGGGAACGATGCGTTTTGCGATGCGGCCCGCATATTCGACGATTTTGAGGGGTTGGGTTGATGGATGTACAGCGACCAATGGCGCAACGGACAGGATACCTGCAACCTTGACTTTTGTCGTTGGGGTGCTTTCTTGCTGCTGGTGGTATGGCGATTCAGGGTTTAGGACATAGTATAATACGTTCATGCCACCCATGCTATGGCCCATGAGAAACAGAGGGATTGAGCCTTCTTTGGTAAATGGGATGAGAGACTGTAGGAAGAAGTGTAGGTCTGCCATGACGGTGGTTGAGGAGCCGAAGTTACCGCGGAGTTTGCGGTTGTTGATGACGGATCGACCCCATCCTCTATACAAAAGTTAGTATACATGTATACATCTTGTTACGCGAAATGGGATGAGACTCACCGTTGATCGAGGGAGCGCACCTCGAAGCCAGAAGATGCTAGATTTGGGAAGAACTCGAAAAAGGAGTTGCCTATACGCGATTAGTAGGTAGAATATGATTTCAAAGTCTAATCAGTCACTCACAGTGATCGCTGAATCCATGATAAAAGGCAAGGATTGCTCGCGGGGTCCCCTCAGGCTACCATATAAGATGCATCAGTAAAATTTTCCAACTAAAGGATAGAAGATAGAAATGAAATGTAGGATAGAAAGTGACATACCTTCCAGCTCTTGGTATACAAACTGGTTCCATCCGGCAACACCAGCGAACCTTCTTCCTCGGTAAACCCACCCATATTGTTCGTCGCAGTCGTTCTTTCTGTATCTGTATTATCTACAGGCGTATTCTCAATACCAGAGAAAGCGAGCATGTCTTGACTTCGTTTTTGTCGACTTTGTACGGGGTACAGAGTTAATAAAATGTCTGGATGATGGCTGGGGGTCCGACGCCAAGCTAGTCAATTAATACGAACAAGGAGGATCAATCACATGCAGATTCGTCGTCCCGGGATTAGCCAGCTTTGGGTCCGGACTCGGTAAAGGGACAAACCCTAACTTTATGTCGAACACAGGTACCAGGGGTCTCCTCGAATAATTACTGGTTATACGAACTTAGAATTTAATATAAAGGAAGAAGAAACAGTTCGCGGCCTGCCCTAACTAACTACGCGAAAGAATCGAAAGCCAGGCGAATGATCAATACAGCAGCAAAACGTAGCGTTGAATAGAAGCACAAACCTCCACGACGTAACAGAACAGACAGATACCCAGCCAGTAAACGAATACAACAAACTAATACACGAATAAGAAGAGTGGTGATTTAGGGAATGAACGATAGTTATACCACGCCAAAGTCTTTTTAAAATAAAGTTGTTATTTCAAGAAGGAGAAGAAGAGGAAAGAAGGCAATGCTTGATAATACGGACCAAAAGTGATAACAGTAGAGTAGAAAAGGGGGGAAGACAGGAGGAAAAGAGGTAGAGGTAGAGGTAGATCATAACACACACCAAGGAAGCGAAGACGGTGAGAGGAACAAGACATGAACCCGCGCAACAAAAGTAATAAACAGATCCGAGATGAAAAGAAAAAAAGAAAACGAGGAAGACAAAGCAGAAGAAAAGGAACCCTCAATCAAGCACACAGTTGAACAACACCAGCCCCTCATTATATGCTAACATGCACAACTGAATTACATCAATCAATTCGACCTATCTCGTGACGGACCAAAATCCGCTTCTATAACCTTGCCCTTTTTCCCCTTGACTGAAAACTCCGCCAGCAATGCGAGATGATCACTAGGAAAATGATAGTTGGGAAAACCCGGAACCCTCTGGAGATACTCCTTGTCCACCTCGCCAAGTAACGCCGACACGTTCAGGGCGGTAGATGAAAACCAGATATAATCAAGAATGGAATTGAAATCAGGCGTATAATTCGTAAAGGACAGTTCGCCAATGGCGCTGTATGCAGATTTGAGTTTGAATGGATGGGTCATGCCGACGCGGCTGAGGTTGCCGTACAAACGCTTTTCCAAGTCGGGATGTGCCTCTGTCAGTCCGCCGTGTGCAAGAAGATTGTATGCTGCTTCGCCGGGTGCGGAGTTGAAATCACCGCAAATCAAAAGCGGAATCTGATCGCCCGAACTGTACTCAGCAGACGGCGCAGGCTCGATCGGAGTTGTGGCCTCCTGTGCACCATCCTCGGCTTCTGAGAAACGGAATGCTGTCTTGTCTGTGCATGGCGGGAATTTAGAGTACTTTTCGGAGAGTTTCGTAATCTCCTCCATCAAGATGGCCGTCTGAATGAGTTTCACATCTCTGAATGCTGGATCCCAGTAAAGATGAGCATTGACGACAATCAATCGCGTTCCGGTCATTCGGTTCTCCAGAAACACCACAACAGCAATGTGATCCTTTTGCCAGAGACGATTGTAAATATCATCTTGGCCTTTGGCATCTGGTCGCCGCACAGCTGTCTGGCCAAAGTTGATCAACTGCTTGTCCAGAAGAATATACTTGCTGGCCTTGAAGAATGTTGCACAGCCATCAACGCTCTTAGCCTCCTCTTCATGCATACCCATGGCGCGGCCACGAGGCCAGTAGACGCCTTTGTAATCGTTGTATGCAAGCTGTTCTCTGAAAAATTCGTTGTAATTTCCTTGGTCGATTTCTTGGAGACAGGCAATATCCGCGTCGTGGCTTCGAATCTCGTTGAGAATGAGATCTCGTCGGAACTCCCACGCCAAGGCGCGCGATGGAACATATCCATAGTGTGATGGGGTTGCTGATTGATCGCACAGAGTGTTGTATGATAGGACGGTGAATTTGTCTGCTTGAGCTTGTGAGGACTTTGTTTCGTCGAGAACGATCCAGTCTCGATCAGAAGGAGGGAGGTGCACTACATGATAATTAGTTTTGTAATAATCAAGCAATCAGGGGGGCTATCATACCTGGCATTTCTTCGATCAAATATTTGATTAGAGCCTTTGTGCCATGAGTCTTGATCTGAGACATCAACGCTTCATTCAACGGGTTACCGTAAATGCCTAACATTTCAAGTCGATAAAGGTAACCCAATTCATATGGAAGGCTTCGTATATGGTTGTCAAATGCGTAGAGTGTGCGTAGATTTGTGAGCATACCGATCTCGACGGGCAATTCGGTGAGTTCGTTAGCCGACACATCCAAATGTGTCAAACTGCGGAGTTGGCCAATCGCAGGTGGCAAGGCTTTCAGCTTGTTGTTGCTCAAATACAGTTTATTCAGAAACTTGTAATTGAAAAGAGCTGTAGATATGGCACGCAGTCCCTGGCTTGTGAAATCGAGCGCCGTCCAGCCCTGTCTCTTGCTGTCCTTGGAGGCCACCGCGCTAGGCCGGTTGTCGTTGGAGGTATCGGCTCCATCTGCCGCACTCGGAGCAATCTGAATGCCTTTTGTCTGTTGAGCGATTGTCCGTGCGTAGTAATGAGGGGATGTTGCTTGTCTAGCTTCGTTGGCAAGCTGCAATTGCTGTTGCCAATGCTCGTTTATGGAATCGTCGATCTCGTCTTCAACGTTTCCCGGGGTTCCATTCTGTATGTGGCTTGGAGTAAAATGAGGAGTAGTGCTTGCCAAAGCGCCGGAGGGGAAGTTCGGTTGATGGCTGAGTTGATGAGTCGCTTGGTTGTGGTGAGTGTGATGATGTTGTTGTGCATGGTGAGGATGGTGGTTCTGATGTTGAAACTTGGGCATTTGCATTGCAAATCGTTGGTGGGCCTGGCTACCATTCAACATGGCCGCATGTTGAGCTTGATGGCCTTGGCTGTACATGCTGTATGTGTTGGAGATCGTATCAGGTATTGAGTGCGGGGATCGAGAAGTTGGGGTAGAGTCGGATTGAAGTTTTGCTCTGCGAGGAGAGCTCGTGTAATTGCGTAAAACGATCGATTGTTGAGTCGTATTCTGAGCTAATGGCGCTGGAAAAGAGAACTGCCCGACACCAGGCTGTTGAAACCTATAGAGACCATCTGCCATTAACGTGGCAGACGAGTCCGAAAAGGGAGCCCTTGGCGGGGAAGCTTAATCGAGGGAACTCGATTCCTCGCCAAGAATGTTTCAAGATCTGACGGACAGTCGGAGGAGATGGGAATGAAAGATCGCACTCGTTCTCTCCTTCTCTTCAACATGGGGTCCTGGGTGGAACCTCCCTTCACACAATGCTAGGCGGGCAACGTCAACTACCCTATGTCATCCGGAATCACGCAGTGTAGTTTTGAAGGATCCGTCTTAGGGAAGCTGGCATATGTGTTCTTTGTCGCAAATCGTAATACGGCGGAGGACAGCGAGTCAACGAGGCTGGGAGTCACGAGCTGGAAGTCAGTGAAAGTACGCAAGGGACAGTCAGAACTCAGAACTCCGAACCGGTCGCAAGAAACAAATTCGCGATATCACCAAGTGTTCTTTACACTCGATCTCGTCGAGATGCCAGGAATGCGGGTTGTGGTCCGACGAAGGCTTTCAATCAGCTGGCTGGTCGACCTGGTGGAAGCGGTTTGCATCGAAGACGGAGATCCAGTCAGCTCACGTGACTCAATGACGGCGCAGACAGGGATATGATTGGTCAGTGGAAAAGTGCCAAGACATCGCACTTGGACAGCGGTGGGCTTTGGCGGCGATGAACTTCGAAAGCAAAAGAACAACCTGACTTGTTGTCTGCCTGCTGTCTATCTGGGATGTTGGGCGGTATATCTAGGTCCTGTCTTGCTAGGTGCTCTCTACTTCTTTGCTGGGAGTGGCGGATAGATTCACGTTTTGTACGTCGATTGTGAGCTGATGGCCACCCGAAATCATTGCCATGTCGTACTCGACCGGATCTGTACGAGGGTGTTTGATTAGATCAAGTGAACGGTTGGAATTGATCCAACAGATGCCTACAATCTAACTCTATACGCTTTATTCTCGGAAGTGACAGCTCCGTTCAATTAAAGAAGTGCTACAAAGAACTCTACATCACTTAGGAAAATTCCGGATGCTGCGTGGCTCTCCAACGAGTCAACCTGGAAACGGAGGATATATATCCTAGATGCCAGTCAATATTGTACTCCTTGTCGGGCACTATATGTAGCTAAGCTTCCCAGGTTCATTATTCTATTAATCCCTTCTCCTTCTGTCAAATCGGCTAGTAGTAAATGCTGGATAAAATCAAGTGACCTCGCATAGGCTGTCATTCAGTTGTTACTCAATCGAGTTGTCAGTCTCAGTTCAACAGTTGGCAATTTATTCGTGATCTGATTCGCCCATACACCAATACCAAACTTACCAGCCACTTTGGCCAGACCTAGGCCACCCACCCACTTTCCCATACCGTCGATACGGACAACCCTCGTAATTTAGGTTCAACTAGGCGTACTATGTTGTAGTGTTGCTCTAAGCATGGCCTAGCAATGGCTAGCATGGGACCATCTCGTCTAGTTTCACTCATAATTGTGCACGTTAAAACTTAACGGTCAGGCAAGCTCACGGACGTTCCAGCATCCAGTCGACTGGTTTAGCCCTGAATCCTTCAACCTTATCCCCCGGCCGAGGCGTAAGTTTGCTCTATTTCGCGAGGCGTTGGCCACTTTGTACCATGCTTGGACAGGGTCTATGGGTTGACCCCGGAGCAGGCTGACGAGGGGCGAAACAGTCGAGCGATTGTTCTAGGAAACTTCTGGCGCGAGATACACACGGCAAATTTATATTAATCCACTGCTAGGCACGAACTAAGGAAGCATTTATATTAAAATTGGCTTCTCTTATATTAAGGCACGGATTCTTTTTTCTTCTTCTTCCGTTTGCCAGATCCCGCATGCCTGCTTGCCTTTTAGGTATTTCAGTGTGTGCGTATCAATTTCTTATCTTGTTGAACCTAATTTTGTACTCGTACTTCTGCTCGAAAAGATAACCTCAACCTCATGCTGCTGCCCTTCATTGGTCGGTAGACGCCAACGACTTCCGTTATCGCGATTCGGGACTCGCAGCAACACAGTCATATGCACTTTTGGCACCGAATCGCGTAACAAAGCACGCTGCATCGAATCAGAACCCAAAGGTGAAAAAAATCCCTATCGTCCCAGCCGACAGACAGATCGTTTATTTATTTATATATCAGGTTAATGCCTATCATTTCCAACCTTGTTTGTCACAACCTGCATCCAGTTGAGATCAGTTGATTGTCCAATTCCCCAATCGGATAATCATGAATGGTCCTTCGTGGGCGGGGTCCTCTGCGTATGTGCACCCTTCCCTGTTACAATCCCACCTGGAAGCATATGCGAGCTGGCATGATTCTATCGATACTTCTTCATCCTCGACTAATTCTCGGCCACGCTCTGCGCCCAACACAAATAGCTCTTCTTTATCTACTCCTTCTCAAAACACAAATAATAATAGCGGCCCTGGTGCTGGCGCCTCTACGTCATCCTTGTCTTCTTCTACTCCTGCTCCGCCGGATTATGTTGCGAAACCGTTTACCAGGATAAATGACCGAACGTACTTTCGCGATCCTGAGAACCCTTATCCGTTACCATGCGATCTTCCGGAAATACATCGACAGTCGCTTCGGACGATGACCCTCATTCGAGTTTTCGGTACTCCATTTTGCGCGCCACAATTGAAAGATAAGCGACCGAAGAAAGTGCTCGAGTTAGCGTGCGGTTCGGGCCTATGGTCGCATGCGTGTCACGACTGCTTTCTCGAACAACATGACGTCGGCGGCCCGAAATCGCCAAAGGATACATCGAAGGATAACAAGAGTACTACGTCCTTTACGGGACTGGACATTGTCCACATTGCGCCTGATTTGCGCCGAAAGGGAGTCAATTGGCAGTTTGTCCGACATGATCTTCGCAAGCCTACTCTACCATTTCCATCGGAGCACTTCGATTTTGTATTCATCAAGGATGCCGGACTTTGTCAGTCTGCCACAGCGCAGCAAATAGACTTGCTAGGCGAACCTTTGCGAGTACTCAAGCGCGGCGGTATTCTTGAAGTCTGGGATTCTGACCATGTTTTCCGTGCTCTTCTACCTAATCCGACTCCGCCGCCCAACCTTTCCAAGAAAGACCAAAAACATGCCAATACCACTGCGACATACACCATCTCCTCCGCGACCCCATTTGCCGCAGCACAAAATAAGTACCTCCTCGACTACAATTCATGGATCGAAAAAGCATTTGAGAAGCGCAAACTCACTCCCATGCCATGCGCCACCATTGGCCTTTCATTCACAACCGAAGCCGACGCGTTCCAAAGCTCGGGCAGTCGTCGTGTCGCAATCCCGCTTGGTGCAGAGGTGCGGTGGGAACAGACCAGTGGGCGAGGGAAGTTGAATGCCGATCAATTGGCTCTGCGACAGACTGCACTCACTACTACCATACAGATGATAGAGGGGATGGAGCCTATGTTGATGGAGGCTAGCGGAAAGAGTCGAGACGAATGGGACCGGTGGTGGGCAGCCATGACCACGGACCTGTTGCAAAAAAACGGTCTTGCCAATGGCGAGTGTCTCGAAGTCGGTGCTTGGTGGGGACAGAAGAGATAGTGTTTTCGTTGATTCGGGGAACATGTACGAAGGATGCGGACATGACGGCATGGTGTATTATTCTCAAGGATACCCGGGGATCATTTTTACTAGGAGAAGGAATGGGCGTTTTGGAAGAACACAATTGGTAGCGGCGTTGGAATGGCGTTTCATTTGGATTATCGGGTCTGATATCTTTGTTTCAGTGTTCGATATTTCTTTAGGAAGTATCTGCAGACGGTTTTGTTAGTGCATTATTTGATTTATATAGGGGTTTGTATGATGGGAGGACAAGATTCCGTGTATATAAAATTGATCTTTTACAGGATATGACCACTTACAGTGCTTCCACTTCTGTTCGAGAGAATCCCGCAGTCAGTAGTCATATACCGGAAAGGATTGGACAAGAGACGAACCCTTCTTCACAAACTCGGCCCTTTTGATCCCCTCCTCGATCTCCTTTGGGTCGGTGAGGTTCTTCTTCGCTGCGAAGGCGCAATGTAGTCTTGTTCGGAAGTAGTCGTATCCCAGCGGATATTCACGGCCCAGGTAGAGCAATTCTTTGGAGAGAGTCAATTTTAGTGGGATTTGTGTGAAGGACAAGCTGCATACCCTTGTAGACCTGAATGACCTGTCTACGAAGTTCTTGAGTGGGCATTGTTTCTTTCGGCTAGACGAGTACGGTACTGCACTGATTGTTTGTCGCAGTTCCGTGGACGGCGCCTTTGGGGGCGGCGTAGATAAGAAAATAGACTCAATCTCCAATAAGATCCAAGTCCTAATCAAAAAGAGCGATCATTAAAGCGACTGTCGTACCAAGTCGTATTATGATCGTGTTTGGTCTCAGATCTCTCCACAGACATGAGAGAAAAGATGAGGTGACATTACGGTATGGTCCAGGGACCACTAGGTAGTCGGAGGTCTTATCGATAAGAGATTTGGCGATAAGCTTTGAGCCTTACTCCTAAGCTCATCCCAAATTTGTCAACTTTGACACTACAACGGTACAACCACGCCTAAATAGGCAACATGCTATGAGGGTGAGACGAGGTTTGAAATCAGATACTATTCCACTTTGAGATAACAACTTGTACCTCACAGAGGCTGGCGGCAGTGGCCATGAAAAAAGAAATTACTGTAAACAAACGGAGGGCTCCTGACAAACGAATGTCGTGCCTGCCATTCTGACCGCATGTCTCGTGCCTTCTCAATTGGCCTGACTTCGTCTTTGCTTTCTCTTCAAAAGTTCACCCCTCAACCTTTCCCTCCCTTTATCCCCTCTCTCATATTTTGTCTGTTTCTCGCACCCTCTCTCCTCTCACCCCTTTCGACTTTTTCATCACCTTCATTGCTTGCCAAGTGCTCATTCCATCATGGCGATTGATTCGAATGTCTTGGAGTTGACATTCAATCACGTCGCCTTCCCTCCCAAGCTTCCAGGAAAGCGTGACAGCAAGATCGAAGATGTTGACAGAGATCTCTTGACGCGTCTACGCACTGCTGTCTCAACTATCAAAAATTACGCAGACAACGAGTTTACCTCTACCTGGGATGACATCGATGAATCATTGGCTATTTGTCAACCCCTCAACGAGAGCAGCTTCATCAACCGACAAGCACTGGAGTCGGCGCTACAGTCGATTAAGCCCAACCACACAATCATATTACACGTCACAAAACAGAATGCTGGTCTTATAATACGCTCATCAGGGTACGTCTCACCCAATCCTTTCTCATTGGATTTAGCAAATTAATCTCACATATACCCTCACATAGGGATGACTTCCTCTTTGAGGCTTTCGAGACTTCTCCTTCAGCTGAAGAGACTCTGGCCGCCAAGGGTGCGTTACAGTGGGATTTTCCCACAGTGGCCGTGTCTTTACCCAGCGCGAATTCGGAAATCCCACGTTCCAGAAGAATTTGGGCATATTCTTGGAGAACGCTAGCCTTGAAGCACTGGATGATTTCTCTGCCAAGACGCGCAAGGCCGGGGTCAGCATTGCTGAGAATCGTGACACTGTCCATCCTGCACTCATCACCGATTTTCTTGTGACATTACTCGAGGTCAATGGTGCTCGAGCTAACCCGCCACTCCTTCGCAAGCGTGTCAAAGATGATGTTTGCTGGGACAACGCGGAGCTATCATGGCGAAGAAACCCATTCTGGCTTATCCTCCGTGTTGCTGTTCAACGATTGCTTTACTTCACACTTGGAGAGGAAAAGGGACGGGCGCAATACAAGACACTTTTGTGCATACTACTGTCACAACTTTTGACAGATTGTGTCCACGCTTCTTTCAGTCCAGAATTGTGCAATTTCCTCAGAGCCAAGCTATGCCGACGTTTGGCGAAGCTTGAGGGCGAAAAACTTCTTGCGAGCCCATCTGCCTCTCCAACATACTCAAGGCTTTCGAGGGATATCCACCCCATCTGCAGTGACGCTATTGATAGAACCACAAAATTTATCGAAACGGGTTGGCAGGCCTTCAAGACACATTCTATACGCAAAATACCGACTCTCCCGTTACAAGCTTACAGAAGTGACCTGCATCTGACTCTACCTAACAGTATGCCTTATCTGAGGAAGATTTTCAAACAAGATCACCTCACGGTATCTCAAAGACGAGTTGCTATTGACTATTCCTTTCTTGACCCCGTTACTCGCAAAACTAACAGCCAACACCATACTGCCCTTCTCAAGCGATACTGCGAATTGCAAGATCTTGAAACCAAATTTGAAGGAGTGGCGGATGACGTACTATCCATATCTCAGGCGGACTCCGAGAGCAAATGCACGGAGACAGCTAATAAGATCTGTGGCTACATCAATGCAGTTGGAGACGCATACAAGGGTGACGGTGAACAGATGAGCATCTTTATGCTCAACGTGTTTGAGTTATGGGTTTTGATGGATAAGTGTGCAGTCCGAATGAATCCACTTATACCTCAATACCACCCTGTCTTCGAGCCCAAAATGCTCGATGTACTGCTCCTTACTCGTCTACACGACATGAGGCGTCTTCAAAGCATTCAAAAATATCTGTACAGTCGATGCGTCAATGCAAACAGTGCTCTGGACATTTTCGCAGATCCGCAAGAAGGTTGTTTCGCAGACCGCTATTTCCAACATGGCGAATCGGACTCCGTTCAAAGACTTAAAGATCTCGAAGCCGGTATCGAATCTGCGTCTACGGCCGCAAGAGAGGACAAAGAGAGAGAAATGAAGCAGGTGAATGCCGCTTACAACGATCGCACCGAGAACATAATGCAAACTGCTTGCACACAGCGCATAACAGCCGAGGGAAAGCATGACATACGAGGCTGCACACATTGCTGGCATGTTAGGTCTCGGAGACGCCTTGAAATATCGGTTCACGAGGACTTTCTTCACGACAAGGATGTAGTCCAAAGGCGATGCACATTGTTCGAGCTCGACATTCCTCAAGCATTCTCTGCCTACCGCAAAGCTACATGGGAGATCCTCCTATTCCTGATCCCTGCAATCCAGTCCAAGAGCAGCGCCCCGGAAAAGACCTTGAAGGATTATTCTCAGCTGGCAAGCTACTATCATCGCCCTAGCAGTTTTTCACTAGCTTCGACAACGAAATCCTTTCTCGGCACACACTACAAGTGGCGGAGCCTGCCCATAGCATTGAAGAAAGTGCTTTTGCCGCTGGGTTTAAGATTCGCATACTACGACTCAGAGCGTGAGATTTGGACAAAAGATATCAAACGCCCATTATCATTCGCCCATCATTTCGTTTTAAGCATCCCGAGAGGACTCTCATTGTCAAATCTTTACTCGTCGCCTGAATTTGCAGCGGACAGCAATGGCCCCTCTTCATACGAAATCGTTGCTAGTGCTTCAAAGTGTCCTTCAGATCTGACTGTTCATGAATTTACTGCCCATCAAAGTTTGATGGCAGGGAGAACTAGGAGATGGTATAGCTTGTTGACCGAGTTGGGATTGTCGAACGTCAACTTCAGTCTACAGAATACAATGATTCTTTTCCACCATCTCGCCCTTCAGGCGGGCTCCATGCTGCAACGTGATGACCTGCGCGTGATTCACGCCGCTTTCAGAGACTTTGCATTCTGTCGAAAACTTCTTGACCAAATTGCGCAGCATGTCGAGGCAATATCGCAGAACTGGCGAGAGAATTATTACATGGAGACTATGTTGACGTTAACGATTCGATTGTGCACCTTGGGCCATGAAGCCGTGCTTCCTGATGCACGTGCGCTTCTTTTGAGAATTAGAAATATAACGCTCAAATGGACCGAGAATTTGCGTCACGAAACACGGTCTGCTCAGGATCATGATATTGCCAAGAGGTCCGCCAGATATGGATTCTTAGCTGCCTTGTTGTGCCGTCGCACATTCTACCTATTGGCTTACGATGGCGCAGCATTGGATAAGGAATCGTTGACTGCCTTTACGAAAGCAACACTTGCCATGCAAGAGAACCTTGTTATTGATGTTTCTGAATTTTCGCCGGCCACTTCAAGCATACTCATTCGTGATATCAAAATGGCTCATCGTCTTAGCTCAAGGATTCGTTCGACCTTCCGTCTATTTCCATCTAGCCTGCAACCAGCAATAGATAGGTTCTGGCCATTTTCAACTACCGAAGCTCGACAATACAGCGCCTGGCAGGTTTACGATTCTCCTTACGATGAATGGGTGACGTCAAAAATAGTTGCCACTGGAAGTACAGTGTCTCAAGTGGTACATTATCATCTACTCGATGGTCATCTCCTGATTGATGGAAGAGCATTGGGAAAGCTCCCCGCAGCGATACGTGACTCGGATATTGTGAAAGAGCTTTTTGGAAATCAACAACTTGTCGCTTTCCCATCGAATCTGCCAGGAATGGAGTACGTACTCGGCATCCAGCAGAATTATTATGAAATCCACCTTGGGCATCGTGGACAGGATATTGTGGTGCAAGCCCTGAAGCGTGGCGAACATCTGGAGCTTGTTCCTGCACGTATCTTCGAAAATGGATTCAGCTTCGACCTGCCTAGATCTTTAGTCCATAACTGTGTACACTGGGTCGACCTCCGCTCACGAATTCTCGAAGTGCGGCGCAAGCCGAAGATCTGGCACAGCACGCCGAGTAATTGGGTCATAGACTTGAACATCTCTCAAGCAAGGCGGAAAAACTCTTACTTGGTCAATCCAAGAAGTAGGACATTTGCCCTTGTAGCTCAACTCTTCCAGAACTTTGTACCTGCACCAATGCTGACGGTCTACCAACCTTTGGGCAAAGGTTTGTCTGTGGAAATAAAGAGCATGGATCTTATATTCGAGATGGATCGCCGACGACGATTGCTAACCTGCCAACAACTAGCATCAGAGGTCGACCCAGACCAAGACGCTGGGACGTTTTACGGTCTCCGAAGCATGATCGTCCTGAGAGATACTGTGAATCCGTCACAGCGTAGTATCCTTACACCGCTCGGAGCTCCAAAATGGCAAAAGTCTGGCATTCACGTCAAGATCTGTATTGAAAATACCAGTCGCTACGCCAAATATTCCATTGATTCGGTGCTGGGACGCATACATTGCCCCCCGGAACCGGAGCTCTTGTACACCAAAGCCCAGCTACATGCTCTTACATCCTTTGTGATTCCGGATCCCCTCACGAATCGTAATGGAACGGAGGAAGCTTTACGGTGCTTGCAGTCTGGATTATGTCAACCATGGAATCCTCTTACACCTGATCTTCTACGATACTTAGGCAGATCGCAGATCTGACACCAAAACGTCATTATTATCCCAAAGAGTTGATGAAGCAGCAGAAAGTATCTTGGAGCGCCTTCCTTACCACAACTATTCAACATGATGGGTATCAATCTATTGTTGACACAATCATGAGGAAATCACAGCGACTGGAACTTTTCCAGTTACAAAGCGGGACTACAGAAATAGAAGGCACCGAATCTGCTTCGAAATTCCTTAGTGACAGAGCTTACTGGCGCAGATCAATTTATGAACGCCCCGAGGCCTCACCTAATCTCCCTTCTTCAATCGGTGATTTTGCATACAAAACTAGAGGTAAATGGACACAGTCAGAGAGATCAGCCAAGACTCGCGAAATAGTCACCCTACTTCGTGACAACCCTGATTCAATCCACACAACAGATAGGCTGAAGCAGATCATGCGTGGTTGGTCGTTCATTGGAGGCTACGACAACGTCTTCATTCCGCACTCGATTAATGACTGCTTAGCTGTGGATCTCGCTCAAGAATGGGGCGGTATAGTGAGGTACTGTCGGGATGCCTCTAGACAGAGTTATGACGTTATGTTTCTCTTAGGCCTCATGTCTTTCTCTGACGGTGCAGACATGAGAATTTTGCGGACTTTGACTGCATTTTCCGTTTTGCAGGACCTGAGAACCCTAGATTTGCCCGATGTCACGTCGCTGTGTGGATCAAATATGGATCAGAAGCCCTCTAGTGAAGAGCTGATAAGGATCATACGCCCCTTTTGCGAGGAGTATCAGAAGCCTAAGCCACCCCGGCGAAGAAAGAACAAGGATCTGAGTCAATGGTACTCAGAACAAGAGCAGAAGTATGAACAGGAATGTCTAGAGGAGACCACCTCTCTTGCACAACACTTACTGGATCAATGGCCGGTTTGGGAGCCCTCTGTTGATGAATTTGATGAAGATCATCTTGACATAGATGATGACGCTCTGGATGCTATTGACTCCTACTGGCAGCCATTATTTGACGCCCTCCTGTTCTGCCAGCACATATCTGAAATTCAGACAATCCTCAATCAGCATGACGCATACCGGAACGGGAATGCAGACGAGCCCTTGGTGATCGAGACGATTGCTGAAGTCCTTCAATCGCAGAAGAGACAAAACACCGTTATACCCCATTTATCGCAGCTCCTTGAGTACAAGCAAGGGAAGAAATTCAACAACCCCCAGACTGACGTGGCCACTGAGGATTCAGCTAAGGATAAACTTGGGATGGATCAGAATTCAGCGGTTTCAATCGATGGGAGGGATCCGCAACCAGTGTTGCAGGCCGAAATCAAAGAGTTGGAAGCTCTCATCACTAGACACTTTTTGCGCTCTGATGATTACGTCCGGTCAACCTACGGCCATCACATGGTTAGAAGCATCAATGCTTTCAAGATTATCCAGCAACGTATGGGTTCGGAGCCCCTCAGAAGTATGAACCAACTTACGATGACGGGGAACCCTGGGAATATGAATCTTTACAGTGAAAAGCTGAGTGCCAGAGATATGGCTGGTCTGCACATTGGCCGACTGCGTAAGCCTGCACTTCAAGATGTTCGACGTTATTGGCTTAGCCGAGCCAATCTCTGGCCATCCGCGAGCCCTACCTCAATCCTGGAGCTACTCAGATCTCATTCTAGCGTCAAATTGCAAAGTGATACGAAGAAAGAGCTTGTCGGTTACGCCAAAGCGATTGCCAAGCTTCAGTATCTATGCCGAATTGAAGATGCTATTCTGAAGCGTGATCAAAAACGGTTGAAATCTGAGCAGGAAAACCCTGGCTACGGCAGTTGGGATCCGGTTACCTACCCGGATTGGGTACTTTTAGAAATCGATGCCAATATTCATATTCGGGAGGTCCAGGTTACAGTCGCTTTGGAGATGATATCTCCGACATCGGGTTCCAATTCCGTACTGCAAATGAACATGGGACAAGGAAAGACCTCCGTGATTATGCCGATGGTTGCATGTGTTTTAGCAGACAGGAGTATGCTCACGAGATTGTTGGTTCCTAATGCTCTTTTGTCTCAGACAGCACAAATTCTTCAGTCACGACTTGGGGGGCTCCTGGGTAGAGAAATAACACATATCCCCTTCTCCCGCCGGACGCCAACAACGGAAAACCATATTCGTGAATATGGGAAGCTTCATGAAGAAATGGGAAACTCGGGTGGCATTATCCTAGCTATACCAGAACACGTTCTGTCATTCAAACTCTGCGGGTTGCAGCGGGTTTCCGACAAGAAGATTTCTGAAGCGAAACAGATGGTTGCCATTCAGGGTTGGATGGATCGAAATTGTCGGGACATTCTGGATGAATGTGACTTTACCCTCGCCACAAAAACCCAGCTGGTGTACCCCAGTGGCACTTTGTTGAATGTTGATGGGCATCCAGACAGATGGAAGGTCACTGAATCTATCCTCGATCTGGTTGCACATCATGTTCGTGATCTCGCTCAGCTTTATCCCCAAAGCATTGATGTCATTGACCGTGAGAGTGCAGCTTTTCCTGTCACACATATTCTACGAAATGATGTCGAACAGGCGCTTACTTAGAAGATCATCGATGATGTCTGTGCAGACCGCACGGCGATACTGTCACTCCGGGAGTATACGCAAGAGGAGCAGCGGGTTGTCCGAGAGTTCATCTCAATGGAAGACGTCAAATCAAATACAACTAGGATTTTGTCAAAAGTATTTTCCGATGCGCCGGCTGCCAGAAAGAAGATATATCTCCTTCGTGGGCTCTTCGTGCATGGCATTCTTTTGCTTTGTCTCAAGAAGCGATGGAATGTCCAGTACGGTCTACATCCTGGGAGAGATCCGGTAGCTGTTCCGTTCCATGCCAAAGGCGTCCCATCAGAGCAAGCTGAATGGGGACATCCAGATGTTGCCATTGTATTCACCTGTCTAGCATTCTATTACCAAGGCCTTAATCAAGAGCAGATCCGACAAAGCCTACAAATGGTCCTCAAATCTGACGATCCCGCAACCGAATACGATCAATGGACACAAACCTCAGTATCGCTCCCGGAAGCCCTCCGACATTGGAACATCATAAACATGGATGACGAAGGGCAGGTTGCGGAAATCTGGCGTCATCTACGTTTTTCAACTGTCGTGATAAATCACTTTTTGAATCACTTCGTTTTCCCTGCGCATGCAAAACAATTCAGCATTAAGTTGCAAGCATCAGGGTGGGATGTTCCTCTGTTTTCGCTGGACAGCAACATTGCTTCTAAGGGAATGAAACGGCCGGGAATCACGACTGGGTTCAGTGGTACCAATGACAATAGAGTATTATTGCCATTGACAATCAAACAACAGGACCTCCCGGGACTATCGCACACTAATGCAGAAGTGCTCACTTATCTGCTACAGTGGAGAAACCGAGACTATCAATTGGCTGTGAACGCATTTGGCAAGCGCTTTTCGGAGCTTGAGCTCCTCGTCCACCTGAAGGAAAGAGGAATCCGTATCCTCATAGATGCGGGCGCATTCATCTTGGAAATGGACAACAGGACATTGGTCAAGGAATGGCTGGACAAAGATCATGAGGCAAAAGCAGCTGTTTACTTTGGAGCTGATAACAAAGCATGGGTTCATTATCGAACCGGCAAAAGGGCGTCATTGTTGTCTACGCCTTTTGCGGATAATCTAGAGGGTTGTATAGTCTATCTAGATGAGGCACATACTCGAGGCACTGATCTTTTGCTCCCAGTGGAAGCAAAGGGTGCGCTCACTCTGGGTCCAAATCAAACAAAAGATCATACGGTTCAAGGTGAGTTACCTCTCTTTGTACAACTAGGAGGCCTCCTGTGTATAGTCTTCTAGTTCCGTTGTAAGCTAACTCTAACAGCGGCCATGCGATTGCGTCAATTGGGTACAACTCAATCAGTAACGTATATCGTCCCACCAGAGGTCCATCAAAATATCCAAGATGTGTGCAACAAACGCCCTGGTGACTGGTTTGATTCCTCGGACGTTGTCACGTGGCTGCTCCATCAAACTTGCAACAACATCGAGGATCTACAGCCACTGTACTTCTCGCAGGGCAGGGATTTTTGCAACCGAATCCAAGCGGCGAAGACATACGAGGGTTCCCTGACCAGTTCTGACCATCGCAAAGCGTTCATGGCGGTTTTACAACAGCCCGAACTGCAGGACTTGGAGGATTTATACAGCGCGAAGGCGCCGCAACCTGATGTACAGTCCGGCAATCTAGCCCTTACCGGAAAACTCCTCGACTTCCAACAGGACTTGAGAAAGCGCCGACTAGCCTCTAGAAATGCGATGAACTCCATCAAGAGCTCAGCACTCGAAGAGGTCGAACAAGAGCGAGAGGTTGCTTTCCAAGTTGAAGAAGAGCGAGAAGTACAACGACCCCGGCGTATGCCTGCTCGACAATATCCTGGACTGCATGAAGCGATTCGAAACTTTGTGTCTACAGGTGTGTTAAGCGGAGAGGAAGGCTTTACAAATGCAGCATCAGTCTTTGAAAAGACCAAGGTCCGGAGAAAATACGAGATTGACGCGTCTCAATTACTGAATTGCCTATACGTCTCCCGCGAGTTCTTGTATACGGTCGAGCTGAAAAAGAAAATGTTCAGCGACAACTTCACTGTAAGTTCAACAGGGCACTCCTGGGTACTCCGTATTTTGTGCTAACAACACGACGTCTAGCGGCCGGTAAATTGGGTCCTCTGGAGTGAAGCATCTCAAGTCGCCATGGTGATTATACCAGAAGAAGCAGAAGCTGTCATACCTATGCTGCGACGAGCAAAGAAGTCTGAGGTTCACCTGATTTGTATTCGGCACCTGTCACTAGGAAAATGTTGCACTTCGACACCCTCACATATTACGCCCTGCCCGGGCTGCCATCTGGATGGACATCCCCCTCGTGGCTTGCATTCGAATTAGGCATTCTTGCAGGACGACTTTACTTCAACTATTCTGACTACGACCTATTGTTGGAATACATTGGTGTCGTCGAGAACAACGAGAGCGACAGTCAAGGAAGCTCTTCTTCTGATGCGCAGGCACATTCAAAGAACACACTTGCTTTTCTTAACGAGTGGCTTGCTACTCGACGTCAAGGACAGGACATTACTCATACGCCTATGGGATACGTGTGCCAGGGGCGAAAGCTACGCAGTGACCACCCATTCTTCATGCAGAGATCGACCGGCGTGACCGAGATACCGCAGGGATTCACAACCAAATACCAGAACGCTGTCGAAGATGACCATGAAGATGAACTCTCCGATGTTGAAGAGGAAGTCAAAGGATCTATTAATGATCTGCTTGAACGGGACCAAGATGAGAATGCAGATGGGGAAGAGGATTACCTTGATTACGATGATGAAAGGTCCACTGGCGAATCCCTTGACGAGGACGAATATGATGATGAAGACGAAGACCCTGTAGAGGAGGGAGACTCCGAAGAGGAGGAGGAAGGCGAAAATATTTATTCCGATACAGATGGCGAGTATGCTGCAGAAGAAGAAGAGGAGGAGGAGGAGGAGGAGGGGGAGGATAATTCTGTGTCGATGAATACAACTTCGAGCATATCGATCATCGTGTAAATCCATCGTGTAAATCTAGGTGGTTGGATCTTGATTGTGTTCCTTGTTGAAAATGTGGTCACGTATACAATAAAAATTGGTGATGAATTATTTAAAAGAAGTTAAATTTTATCTTTTGCTTGTAAAAATAATCGTGACTGTCGAGTGAGATTCAGTTTTGGCGCATCACTGCCACGCCTAATTTCACAATAGGATTAGGCCGCGACTTTATCTCTGCACCATCGATAACTTCTCCAAAACAATTGTTCAATCACTGTAGGTATGCATCCTGTTGATCAGCATCAGTTGCTTGCTCTCTATTGCCAAATTGGGCGATAGAGAGCTATTCGAATACAATGGCAACGCTCGCAAAGGCTGGGAACTAGCCCTGGGGATTTTCAGCGGAATGGAAGATAACAAGAAGACCAGGGTAAAGGTTGCTGAGTTGTTGAATAAGATTCATCTTCCTTCCATCTCTTTCCCATCGAGGTCCAACATCAACTTTTGGCGATTCTACAACTAGCGAGTCTAAAAGCTTCGGTGGAACTGCAATTTCTTCTCCTCCATCTTGTCAGCGGACGTTCGATCGTTTTTAAATGCGAAAAGTACGGTCTTCACGGGCTCATTCGGAAGTTTTGGCAATTTCAGCAACAAAGCAGGTGGTTTCTAGCGCTGTGTATGGGGTTATATCAGCGCCTCAGCCGCTTACCTTCGCTACTACGTATGTATCCATCTCGAATGCGAAAAGACTCGATGTTCTCGAGATTGTTTGGCATTTTGGTCATAGCCATATGATCAAATACCAAATCTGGCAAGTCTACATTCAGTCAGTCTAGCGACTTCAGTAGAAAATGACAGCCTCTTTTCGTCGGTCTCGTCGTTCTCAAATGCGAAAAACTCAATCTTCTCAGGATTGTTTGGCAACTTTGGCAACCGGTCAGCAGGGCGTTCCACTAGGATATACTAGCTAGGTTTCTGTAGCGAAAACAAAGTCACACTCATTCAAAACGTCCCGACAATCAAGGTACTGGCAACGCCCAGCATGGGAAGCGCAATGTGCTGAGCAAAAAGATGTATTTTAAGATGATGATACGCAGCGGAAGGAGATAAAGACAGGTAAGATGGAAGATGGAAGGGATGAAGAAATTCTTGTCAAAGTGATAGACTTAAGAGGATATAAAAATTTACAGAACTTTCTGAACATATGGAGATGCAGATAGAAAGAAGCCCAGGTCTGTAGGAGAGTAAGAGTCAAGCATGATGGGAGCTTTTAGTAGAAACTAGCTAGGATTTGGAATAATATGCGCTGTACGCAACAGGAAACAGGATAATGCATGTATTTACTTAAACAAAAAGACAAACGCAAAAGACCGAGGTCTTTGGGGAAGAGGGTGACTTAGGGATTTGAAGGGGGGGAGTTGTAGGCTGAGCAAGGTTATTCGGGGCGGATGCCTTCAGTGGTGAGAGTGACGCGGATAGTCTGAAGAGCGACTCGTACTGTGATTCCAACGATAGTTCGGTCTTGTTGTTGTAGAGTTTGCGATAGTCCGAGGCTGCCTTCGTAATGTAGAGATCACATCCACCAACGATGTGTAAATAAGACGTGTCAAAGTAAAATTCAATCTGAGGTTAAGGTAGATACTTCATCTTGGATGACCAGGGACTAGCTATCGCCGGCTGTGGGTGAGTTGGGGGTGAACTTGATTTTGGCGTTCAGAATCCTGAAAAGTTATTTCAAAGCTTGATTTTCCAGCTACAGTGGTTTGGGGGAGTTGTCCGAGCTGTCCGATCGCGCGATGATGTGATAGCATACTATGCTAGAACAGGCTGCCCTCAAAAACGCCGCTACAGCCCCTCAAAATGCAAAATTGATGTATTCAACAAATCTGGATCTGGGAGATAGGATGAGCATCAAGGCAGACAAGGGACAACACCGCCGAGAAGCAGCCTGTGAGAAAAGAAGCATATCGTCGGGCTATGAATAGTAATCATATCTATCCACAAGAGACGAGGCATTTCCGGCAGATGGTGGTTTATCATGTCCAGGTAGATAGTGCGGGTTGTCTTGCCTCAAAGAGAGCCATGCGAGGCAATGACTAGGCAACATCTCAATCGCTCAATGCCTCGATTGACGTCGTTTGCCTTTATCGCATAATCTTGCAGTGGATGTTGCGTCTCCCTTGAGATTTGTTTCAATACGTCGATCCGATCGACTCAAGCCGACATGCTCTCAGCGCGAAAGAAAAAGAATTGACGCTTCTCATTCGACAACTCTACAATCGACCATCCAGCCGAACTTGCCGTTCCACGAAGCTTGAACCCGAGAAGTTGAACAGCCACACGACTACCCTTAGGTGGTAGCGTACCTGTTCCTTCAATCCATCTTCTAGTCTCGGCTTCAAGTTCACCGTGGTTGCTAGCTTCCGTAAGAGCGATCTGCTTCTCTTCATCCGATAAGGAACACGCAAAAGATACTGGCCGGGGTGGCCTTGTCCTCGGCGCGCTTGGTCAAGAAAAGGAGGCCCTTGCCAGTTTGAGTGGCCCAGGCAACGGTGCGCTAAGCAGTAGCAGAGCTCTTCTCAAAGGCAAGGTAAGGGGTTAAGTTCTTAGCTTTGACAGTATCTTTAGAAAAGTAGGAAAAGTGCTTGGTAAAGCGAAGCTTCTATCATAAAGATTACGTTAGTGCACTATTACACAGAATCTTTAATAGTAAATAATTGCACTTACTTGACGAGACCAGGTCTCTTATAGCCAAGTATGCCATCAGTAATAAGAGTAACTGCTTCCTTGACCTCCTCCTTGGGAGCCCCGACAGCAGCGGCTTCGGTCGTCTCAGCAGGGGCCTCAGCAGGAGCCTCAGTGGTCTCGGTGACAGGAGCAGCTTCAGCAGGAGCTTTAGCAGCAGGTTCAGCAACAGGAGTTTCGGCAACGTGAGCAACAGTCTTTTCGATCTGGCCGATACTAATATCTCTACCGAGCCAGCGTCGCCCAATCCAGTTTCCGGCGTAGTTGTTCTTTTCGAATATATTCTCCGGTTTGTTTTTATCGACGAATCCGCCTTCATAGGGTTGCCCAACCCCGGAGATGGTGCACTCGCGTAAGGCCCGTGTGCATGCGATACACAGACTAGACCTAACGTTGATGAGACCCCAAATAGCCTCTATGTTAACGATTCATATCTCGATAAAGGTCAAAAGCCTTCCAGTACACGCCCTGCTCTGGGGCTACTCCCACCTGGGTAAACCTCAATTTCAAGATCACCCTGGTACTAGCTGATACTAGTGTTGCTGATGTTGGTGTTCCTTTCAAAGAGATAGTCTCCAGTTTTGGCCGTTTCAGAAAAATCCAGCTTGACAGGGATAAACCAATCAAACAAAACACCAAACACACGATTCAACGCATATGAGTGAATAGTCATTTGCTGGAAAAGGATCTTCGATGATGACGAAAAAACAGAGGTCCTCAAATCTTCTGTAGGAAGACATGCTTCAACTGGTGGAACGGCTGGTCTCGAAGTAATTAGGTTCGCGGTATTGGCGCTCGGCCATAGCTTGCAGATTATCACTGAGATAAGTATTGTACATGTTATACATAGTTACATATTAGTCTATAGTGCAGGGATTATATCAATCATAATTTCTTTTTCGGCGAGTCTTCAATCCTTCGCCATATCCCAACGAATCCACCTCCGACAATCTTGGAACCAACCTTGGGTCTGCACACGAGCACATTATCCTGACTGCTGTCTTCCACGGGCATTGTGGAAGTGCTGCCCGATTCGACAGAGTCGGTATCCTCCGTTGCGCTCTGTTCGGCGTCATCGCGGCCCTCTTTAATCCATGACGATGGATCCGCACGACTCTTCTTGACAGCCATGCGAACATCCCATAGTCGGCCACCACTGATGCCCATGCCCAATTCGACGACCCTCTCCATGACAAACGGCAGTCTCTCTTTCTGAATGAGCTGCACACACTCACCAATCTGGGTAATACTCGGCATGAACACCACAAGTAACCCATCCCGTCGCAGAGCAGGTACCACATGCGGTATCCGTCTGTGCGCAGATGGCATGTCGAGAATAGCATACGACAAAAAAGGCTCAGTCGCGCTCCCTGCACTGCTGAACAGTCTCTTCGGACTACTGCTGCGGCGACGCTGTAATTGATCTTTGATCCAATCTTCAACCGCGCCAACGTGGAAATCTACGTTTCCAGCATAGATGCCTCGTCGAAAGCCGCGGACGACTTGCTCTGCGTGTGTCGAGAATTTGGGTGAGACGTCGACGGTATGAATGACGCCTCTTCGTTGGGAGCGCCATTCGTCCCAGTCTTTTTGAATGATCGCACTATTCTGATCTTCGGCGGTGTCCCCACCCGAGCGCTGTTGTTCTACACCTTCTTCGTAGGGCCGTACTGGTCGTTCTTCTAGTATGCGAACCTGCGACTTCTGCGGTATAGGTGGTGGATTCGTATTCGCGGCTTGAATTGCGCGTGCTAGGTGAAGGGTGAGAGAGCCATGGCCGGTACCTGCTTCGAGAATTTCGAGTGTAGGTGTTTGGTCTTCGTTGCCGTTCGTAGGAGGCACGGCGTGGATATCGAGCAATGATACAATCAAACTGGCATCTGCTCCGTAGATCTACTATTCACAATCAATACCGAAATTATCAATCTGGACTGCATATATCGTACCGGCGTGACTAGTCGGGGTGTGTAGACGACGTATTCCTCCAACGTAGGTAAGCTGAGCCGATATTCCTTGCCTATTTTCAATTGACAATGTCAGCTTCATGTTCTTTGCTTATAGTTCAAGTGAATATCTCACATAGCGTACCCTTTTGTGCTTTGATAGGATCCCAGACTCGACTGCCTATAACATCGCTGTGGTTGAGGTATCCGCGAGCCACTTCGGTGCGATTGCCATGTTTCAACGGTTTCGTGATGTGTGGGATCCGGCCCTGGATTATTGCCCTATCACCTTCTATTGTACGGATATAGAGTTAGCATTGGGTTATAGCCGGTATCAATTCCATGAATGTGGTGCATACCGCGAAAGAGAGAAAAGTCCGCGTCGATTGATCGGGGAAAGGACGAACGAGTCGAAGAAGTTGGCACTGGAGAGCTTGTAGCGATCCCTAAGATGCGGCGGAAGGATTGTAGGAAGCGAGCCATCCCATTGTAGAATGTCTCAATATATAATAAAACTGATACCGAAAATAGAACTCGGGCAGCTTGTTTGTTGGAGCAGGAACTTTTTGAGACCGAAGGAAACAATTCCGCGGGTTACGATACTGTATGGTTACAATACTGACAAGATTACTTTACCGCTATACCGAATATGGTGAGCGCAGCGCATATATCCACTCGTATGCCCTCATTGGATAGCTGGCTTTCCTCGCTACAAGGATTTGCCAAGATTCCCCTTTACTAAACTAGCGCGCACAGGTCTGCGCTGCATTATGTATGGCACACCTATGCCAGTTACTTTCATTCTATTAGACACACTTGAATACAATACAATACGCGTTCCCACTCAATTTCTCAAATACACATACGTATTGAATTTAGGTTTAGTACGAGTACTGTACGATGATACGATAGTTACGATATATACAATATATACAGGGCATTTGATCAATACATTTTGAACTGATAAACCTCCAACGCCCTACCATGAAGTCTTGATTCTTGATATCCTCAATTGAAAATTAGATATGGCTCCTCAAACCCACTGAATACTTTGGCGATCCGGTGAGCATGAGCGGGTCTTGACTCTTTGGGGACACTTGCTTGTGGTGTAAGGTGCGCCAGTAGCGGCACGGGTAGCGAAGTAAAAAAAAAACCCACATTCATACGGCAAAAAAGGATCATGACCAGTGCCGGGCTCGATCCGGCGACCTTATCGGTAATCTATTGTACACAGTACAGAATGTTAACGATACGAGATAACCAGCTACTCCAACCGGCCATAGAAGCTTTGGTTATCATAAGGTATCAAGGCCCACGTCGCAAGCCGAGTTACGAACCCGCACCCGGATATCGGACCCAAGATAACGTATCTAGCCTCAGATGTCAAGGGTCGAAGGTCCATGGAGAACCCTTTTTGCTTTTACATCAGCCAATACCCTGGCAGGGGTAACGTATTTCACAAGCGAGCCGTCACCCCAAGCGAACCGTCATTTTTTCCCGAACGCGTACACAATATTGATTTCAAATCCCAATTTCAAAACCACATACAA
>LHCL01000042.1:198313-260509 GCA_001305275.1 Talaromyces verruculosus | reverse complement strand
GGTCTGCGCTGCATTATGTATGGCACACCTATGCCAGTTACTTTCATTCTATTAGACACACTTGAATACAATACAATACGCGTTCCCACTCAATTTCTCACTAGGTAGGTACTTACTCTAATCAAGCAATCAGTTAAGGCGGTATACACTATTATAAGTCTCCTCATATACCTTATTCGAAAAGTAACCCCATGGCTTTTAGACTCACAAAACAAAAACTCGGGTTTCCAGGCCATTTTCCTCCAATTCTACCCGCCTCAGCTTATCATCTGGTTGTTGAGACGTGATAACCAGTACAAAAAAAAAGACTCCTTAGTATATATAACTTGACAATCACTTTCACCTCCTTTCAGCTATTATTGACGTCTTAGAACATCTTGCCACTGTGTGTGGTGATACGGATGCAGATGATATCTACATTCTCAAAATAACAACGCATATGGATACTCAGTACGGAGTAGCTCTTCCCAATCCACCTCTTCTCCGCTATGGCTCCGTTTCCAGAACATGTCCAAAAGTTGATGGACGCTTGAAATGTTCCCTAATGCCACAGTGCTTTCCACTAGAGTGAGCCGATACTCTATCTGGAGTCGTTCCGTTTTCCTTGTAGCGCAAAGCCCGGCCATGAAAAGGGGCAAGAGAAGCTGACTGTTTGTCGGCGAGCTGGGAGAGATTTTGGACAAACAATTCAGGATATTTTGTACGGCGGCATGCTTTTGGTCTTGGTAAAAATCAGATTGATTTTGGTGATGGGATATAATCTGATAGAGTCGGATTAGTACCGCCCAGCGAATCGCTTCTGCTGCCATTGTCGCCTCACGAATGAGTCGAATGTTGGCGTGGTGGATGGCTTGATCCGGTGCCACACACCAGTCTTGAAGAGCTTTCTCAAGCTGCTGAGTCTTTATATTAAATTGAGAGTCACTTCTTTGCAGGCATTCTGACGGTAGTTGACTGACTAGATTTAGCATATCATAAAGGCTGCCCGCGAGACCAAACAGCGGATGCACGGGAGAACTGGATCCATGGTGGCTGGTGGAAGTCATCGAGGGTGAGTGATCAAATGTTACAGGAACTTTGTCACAGGTAATCCTAGTCTTGCAGCAGATGGACTCGTATAGGTCGATAAGAAAGCTAAAAGGGCCTATGGAGATGGTCCCACTTCGATAGAGATCAATGAGTGCCTTGGCTCCATACAAGTGTAGAATCCACTTTGGAGAGTTCCCTTGGCAGATCTATTGATGATCATTCATCAGTTTGAGACGTTGGTCGAAGCAATCGAGCGAAGAAAGGATGCTTACACCAAAAAGACAAAGAAGAAGAGATGTCGTCAAAGCATAAGACACCCTATCTCCAGATTTCAAGTTTAGTTTCAAATGGTGCAAAGCTAGACTGTGCTGGCGTTCTAGTGTATCTTCAAATATGGGGTAGAGTTTGCACAAATGACAGGCAGTCAACGCGAACATTGCGTGGCGAACCGACTTGACATCCAATGCCATTGGCAGAATCTCGGTCAAATATGGATTTTCTGCATCATCGTCAACAACGACTAATGCTCGGGAGACGTATTGTGCGTAGTGGAGTAACAGATATCTCTCCGTTGGATCAAAGTCAGTTAGCCTTTCCGAGTATATGGCTATGGTTTCCGGTAGAGGGGTTGAGATGAACCGGGATGTTTGGGTTATTCCTTCTTCACCTTGGTTTTGTTGTTGTGATTTCAACGCATTACTCTCGTTTAAATGATCGCGACGGGTCAATCCAGCCAGATTCCCCTCTGGCATACGAGCGATTTGGACAAGATAATCGTTCACGTTGAGATGCTCAAATTGACGACTGTCATTTGTAGGACTTCCAGCAGGGCCATATCCAGCCTCGTTCTGTAGGAAGTCATACGATGGACCGTCAAGATCCGAACGCAACGATTGCCTCGGTCGACAACTGGTTAAGCCGAGTCGACTACACTCGTCGCATATAGGAAATTCTTCGCCACATTTTTTCCGTCTAAGCCATGTCAGTTGTAGTCATTGGTAGCCAGCGTGGCAAAAGACATGTTACCTCAGTAAACAGTTAACGCAGCCTTGGCTGGACCGACTATGATGAACTCTCCGTAACGGCTCGCCTGGATCGCGCTGAGTTGTCGACGCGCGCTGGAACTTGATTGCATAGGAACATGTCAATGATAGCCCTATTTTCTTTTAGAAACTGCATGTCTTGTGAAGTCTAGGGTTCTTCGAGTGTACTTACGTTGGCACCGACGACATGGATTGCCTCGGTTACAGGCAGTCTTGATTGAGGCGCACGTAAAGCACGCTGTTCGTTGACGCGGCATTGAGAAGATACCGATGACACTAAAAGAGTATATCAAGGGCTTCTACCTAGGTATGGGACTATAGGAGAGGAAGTAGAGGTGGAGGTCTGTCTTTCTTATCTTGAGAGACATTGGCAGAGAGATAAGGCAACAACAATGTGGGGCCTTAATTATGAGACTTCCAGATTGAGCAGGATTTAGGGCCAGGGCTGTTGCTTACCTAAACTTTTGTATAGTTAACACTTGTTTATAGATTATTCTAAATCATAAACCTATAGCTACCATGGATATAACTAACAACATCCGCTCCCTGCCAATAGGCTAAATTGAGTAAGGTTTACGTCTTGCTCGCGATCACTTTGATCATTCTCAAAATCGTCCCACACTCGTTGCGCCATGTTTTTGTCGGAGAGAATCTTGCAGCCTACAATAGCCGTGCCCTTAGCTGCCTCCAAACACAGATCGTGTGCTACTCGGGTTGCTGCATGAACAGTAAATCCAGGTGTGTTGTTAAAAGCCCAAGGGTTGGTCGAGAATCCTGACATAGCCCTGAAAAGCAGGACATTCGTACGAAACATTGCCTGATGCGATGTTACTCAAATTATCTCCTCGTATAGTATGATGATCATTCTCTAGTCACCTACTCTGATCAGTTGAACCCGGGATAGGGGCCGCTTCAAAGTCGCATTTAACAGGAGAACTTAGACCACTCATAGCACTCGTGTACGCAGCACTGATAGTCTTGTTTCGTACTTCAGCATGCGTATTGAGCTTGTTAGGCGCTCAAATTATCAGAAAGTCCAAGACAAGAGAAAAGTCTAATAAACCAACGTTCTGTAAGCAACCTCACATTCTGTCTGCATAGCAGCCCCTTCAAAACATTTTATTGCTCTGTTCTTCAGCGCATCCGCAGATTTCAAAGCTGGACTACGAATATAATAGACCCAAGGATCCGCTAGCTGGAATGATATTTGGCCTTTTCCCACCCTCAGATATGATACCATGAATTTTTTTTCCGCGGGCTTAATCTGCTGCCGAAGGACACTAATACCGTTGTAAGCGAGAACGACTGCGTCCAGCGCATTAACTCCGTGGCATGAGCTGAACGCCCTGTATATTTCACGGTGAGTTTATGGTTCGCAGTCGTCGGCAGGAAAGCATCTCCAGCAAAACCGGGACAGCAATCTAAGGGGATGCACCATCAGACACGCATCAACTTCCTTATAAGCACCGGCATCAGTCGGCATCAGTTTTCCACCTCCGCGCTCTTCAGCTGGAGTGCCAATGAGATGAACACGACCCTCTTAAGTAGGATGAGCCTTCAATATCTTTGCAACACCCAAAATGCACCGCTTGGCATCATGGAAATGAGATCATGTCCACAAGCGTGTCCGATACCTGGAAGGGCATCATACTCGGGATTAACGCCATTACACTTCCGCCAGATCCGTACTTCGCTACGAATGATGTATCAAAGCCGAGTATATGTCGTGTAATCCTGTATCCCAGATCTTTAAGTAATTTTGTGATGATAACATGGGCTTGGTACTCGATGTATCCTAGTTCGGGATTCCATATATCTATTGATTGAGAGAAGACTCGTCAGTATTGTGTAAAGGGTTTCCAGAGATGAATGCACCTTTGTGTTGATCTCATATAAATCAGAATCATGTTCTTCGATGCCCTTTTTTGATTTCCTGTTCCGCGCTAACTTTACCATCAGTGGGCATCTGTAGCGAAACAGGATACGCATTGTCCTAAGCCATCTCATTTTGTTGAAGAGAAATTCTGAACATTGGAAATTTCTCCGGACACTCAGTTCTCTGGTGCTTCAAAACTTGGGACGAGTTTTATTCTAGTTGGACTCGGCTAATGCACCGGACAGTGAGATAGGTATTGGAAATTGAAAGATAGATCACTTCATGAAGAACAATGCCATAATACAGTGGGGTTATTTGTATGGTCGATATAGTTTGAGGCATAGCTCTACTAGTCATAGCTGTTTACGACGGCATTCATCTCCACTGTGTCCCAGTTGGTTTGAACAACTTTATCCGAGCGCCACCTTTTATGTGCGTTCCTTCGACTCCGATTCGAAGTTTCTTGTCTTATCGCTCATGGACATAGATCATTGACGAATACGTGTTCATGGGAAAATCTTGTTGAGGCATCACGCCTATACCCGACTTGTAGGCCAAAGAAGCTAAAAGTAGGTTCGTTTTAGACCAGACCCTAGGTAAGGCAGATTGTCTGACTTTCAATGTTCTCTTAGTTATATCAGCCGAGCCCTAAAGAGAAAACGTTTGCTGAAGGCAAAAATTCAAACTTTTCGCAGGGTTTACGTTCACTAAAAACTACTTCGTAGATAACAATTGCATTGAGGATACAGAGAACCACATCAGTATGGTTTTACACCAGCAAGTTTCAACAATCGATTCGTCATTTCCGGCAACTCCAAAGGGGCTTCACGATCTCTAGGATCGGGAGTACCATCGGGCAAAATAGCTTCACGTTTGCGAATGACTATATTATCGTGAGGCCAGTGAGTAGTGCCGCCGTACTTGTGAAATACCTCTATCTTCCGCTTTAACGTCTCCGGTGATGCCAGCTTATACGGAGAGTATGCCGCATAAATGACTGTGCGAATAGTATTGCTGGCTTCAGTCGGTTCTGCACCATAATGTATAGTACGACTATCCCATACAATCAAATCACCGATATCTGCGCACACTTTGTGGGGTTGAGTTCCTTTTTCTTTCTGGAACCATGCAAGTTGCTCTGGGCAGAACCAAAAGAGATCTTTGGACTGCCAAGTAGAAGGATGGGTTTTCGTGCTGAGGAATTCCTCGAGATACTTGTGCGAACCGGGGTATACTACCAGACCCCCGTCCTCCGGCCCTGCAGTGGACAGATTGATGATCCCCTGAACGCAGTGCATACCGCGACGTAAAGGACTTTGGTCAACATGCTCCCAGGAGCCCTTTCGTGCCACATCTTTCCGGTTTGGAAAGGTGATGTTCAGGCTATCGAAACTAACGATGAGCTCATCTGTGCCCCAGATCCTAGCAAAAGCGTCTATGACCCCGGGCTCTAGACGTGCATCCCACATGAATTTCTCATGAGCAACCGCATATGCGCTGAAGGTATTGATAGTGCTTTGCACAGGCAAATTTTCTGATACCCAAGTATCCGGATTCTCAAAGTCAAGCTTGTCGTTCCCAAATGATTTGAGCCATTGGCGAGCCTTTTGCTGGTATCCAAGAGCCCTTTCTCGGGGAATCGCTCCTTTTATGACAGCAAAGCCATTGTCGCGAAGATCTGCTCGCCAGTCGCTTTTCGGTGCGTTGGACCTATTCAAGCCTGGTGTTAGCAGAGAAGACCATATCTATTGTAGAGAGGTTGGATTATTACAGGGTATTTGAAGGCCCCGGAAGAACCTTCGGGGTCGGCAATGCTAAATCAGCCGTCGCAGCAGGAGCCATGGTGGATGCAAAACACTAGCTGTATGGGTTTGTAGTACGGTTTTTAGCCAAATAGATGCGCTGGTTCAAGAAAGCTGTAGGTAAGGAATTGTTGTAGAGCTCACCTGCTCTTGAGTACGAGGCAAAATTTATACTTGACACTGGGTCACCCTCAACATTGAGACATTTACTCACATACTTGGCATGCAAATTTTCTCAATGTTCAATCCTTTTCGGCTCACTCACAGGAATTCCGTCGTAAAGGACCCGTCTCCAACCAAATCTGATCAGAGTCGACTACTTCCCCGCAATTTTAACTTTCGCGGGTGAATGCCGTCGTAAAGCATTTAACCAGCAGATAAGACGCCACTAGTGGGAAAGATTCGAAACTTAATTACTTCGACACTACTGATAACGAGGAGTATGAGGGCAACTCGCGAGGTAGTGAGTCGGATATGTTCTTTGCGCTATGACACTTAAAAGGAAAACCTTTGGATATAAGTTAGCCCTAGGACGGCCGGAATTGATCAATCGAGAATATCAGAGCCCGGGTCACAATACTAGATCGGTTCCAGAGGACTATCTCGACAGCAACGACTTCTCTCGTTCAAAATCTTGACGGCTATGTCTGCAAACTCTGAAACGATGGCGTATGAGGCCGCAGGCAATTTGAAAGGCACGAAACATGTGCTCGATGTCACAGTCGCGGATGCAGATGATGCGCTCCGCGCTCTGGGAGATGTTCAGTACCAACTACAAGAGCCTCTCTCGCCTCAGGAAGACCTTCGCATACTTCGCAAGGTGGATATGTGGTAAGTTCGTTCTGCCCTTGACAGTAAGGATCGAATCGACTAAGGTTAGTCAGCCTTATCCCGCTCTTGTTCTTCTCATATCTTTTCCAGTATTTGGATAAACAAGCAATGGGATACAGCGCCATCCTCGGCCTGAGAACAGACCTGCATCTGGTAGGACAGGACTACTCTTGGGCGAGCAGTATTTTCTACTTTGGATATCTCATTGCGTCTGGCCTTGTTGCTGTTTTGATTGTGCGGTTGCCCGTAGGCCGCTTCGTGTCTGGATCCATGTAAGTTTTCTGTCTGACTCATCCTTGGCTTCTATAGCTCCATGGAGGTATACCATTCTGACTGCCACTCAAAAGGGGTGTATGGGCAGCGATTCTCATGCTCACCGTGTTGACAAAGAATGCATCAGGCTTATGGGTAGCCCGCTTCTTTCTAGGATTCGTTGAGTCTGCTATTGCTCCTGCGATGAGTCTCATCATCTCCATGTGGTATAAGAGGTCAGAGCAACCCATTCGTCAAGCAGCTTGGTTCATGGGTAATGTGCTCGGCGGTCTCATTGGTGGTCTTCTGGGGTATGGAATCGGACATGTAGACTCAATTGCGCCTTGGAAAGTGAGACCCTCGTGTCTATATAATGTTTAATGACTAAAACCTCGGTGCTGACAATTTCAGGCACTCTTTTTGCTATTTGGTGGCATCACTCTTGCCTGGTCAATTCTCTGTTGGTTCCTGATTCCCGATAGCCCTTTGAACGCCTGGTTCTTGTCAAAGGAGGATCATGTGAAAGCTATTGAGCGGGTTCAGGACAATCTGACAGGAATCAAAAACCATCACGTTAAACGGTACCAGGTCGTGGAGGCTCTTCTAGACCCTAAAACATGGCTACTTGCACTATTTCAATTCACCCAGAATGTCCCCAACGGCGGTGCAGGTTCGGTAAGAATTGCTTTTTTTTGACATGGTAATGATTATGATTCTAATTCATTCAAATAGTTTGCTTCAATAGTAGTTGAAGGTTTTGGATTCAGCCGGCTCAACACCCTTCTTGTCCAAATGATCGCGACTGCCTACCAGATTTTCTTTCTCGTTCTATCGGCCCTTGGCAGCACCTACTTCAAAAATACTCGAACCTATTGGATGGCTTTAAACACTGTTGTTGCTCTCATCGGCACTGTCATGATTCGACAAATTCCTTCTGAACATATCTGGGCTCATTTTGCGGGATACTGTTTCATTATCGTCTTTTCAGCCAATTTTCCGCTGACCATGGTGATGATAACAAGTAATACAGCTGGTTTCACCAAAAAAGCGACTACAACGGCAGTGGTATGTTGTATTCTGCTTTTGAAAAATTGTTGTCACTTTTACGGATGTCGGCTAATCCATGATATAACATGAACAGGTATTCGTGGCTTACTGTGCTGGAAACATCGTCGGTCCTCAGATAATGTTTGCAGAAGAAGCGCCCAGTTACCCGTCTGGATTTGCGGGCATACTCGTATGCTTTGCCTGTTCAGCTATTATTAGTATGGTACTCCGGTTTTATCTAGTATGGGAAAATAAGAAGCGTGATGCCATTGGCGAAGCACCGGATGTCGTGGAGATTGATGGCGTTCCTGTACCAGCATCGTCATTGAACTTGATTGACAAGACGGACCGGGAGATACACCAGTTTCGCTATGTGTATTAGCTGAGAACCAATTGGAAAGGTCTCTCTGAAAGTTACAGGCACATATCAATTCATGGCTTTTATGGGTTACAAGTGCAGGCGCGAGGCCGCCTCGGATTTGTTGATATATAAACTATTGTGTCTTATAGAGATCTCTTCTTCAAAGAATAAAGGAGATATTTATGAATAGGTTATGCTAGGACGCTCTTAGATCAGAGAACTGTGCGTATACTTTCGTTTACTCGTTTCTGCTTCCTTGGTGGTAGCGTCGTTGAAACATTACCCAAACTCTCAATTAGCGAGTGATGCGTAATCAGCCTCACAGAGAACTAGATTTCAATTCTAATCCAGTTTTAGATTTGACAAACGGCCTTATGCTGGCTATGTCGGTAGGTCTATGATTTATTTTAGCTTATGGCTTTGATGATCTGGACTTTGGAGTGCCTCTTGTCCACGCCCTGCGTTTCTGAGGTAGTAGTTGGTCAGCCATCATATCTTCCCCCGCATGCCCAAGTAGCATTGTGATATCTCATATCAAAGGTATGCTAATTACCTAAAGTATATTGATTAAAGAAACTAGCTCAAGACGAGTTAATCAACATTGAGTACAACTTATTAACATTGATTGGTAATCACACGACCCGGCATGCCCTAACTAGCGGGGATATTGAGTATTCACCCTCCTTGAGACAATTCAAATCAAAAGAGGGAAGGGTAATGATCTTTTTTTTTTTTGTATTTTAATGATGGGACACATGGATTGGCTAGTACGTATATACAATGCACGATGAGTTCGACGTCAAAGATACGAGGTTGCATTGCAGCACGCATTGTACTGCTTACAAATCAACGAGCCTGTAATATCTTACCACTGTTGGGCTTCGTGTCAGTGACTCAAGCATATGTATGTACCAAGTACGTGGTATCTAATCAGAGTCTCTCCCAACATCCATGTACGACTAAACGAAATGGCGGCTGAGAATGGTGCCCGTATTCAGACATATGCATAAATTAGGCAGCGATCTAAGCTACCTGTCCCGGGGAAGTCAAGATCTGATAGTGCCGTACCGGTAGCTTGGTGTATGTTTCTCAGCCTCGTCCTGCGAATGGAAGTCTTTGCGATGGTCTTGGCTCAACCTTGCTTTTGTCGGATCTGGTATAGCATTACGAGAAATTGCGGCGCTGTTTCAGCGAAATCAGCTTAAGCATACGCCCGACGGACCAGACCAAAGGAGACTACATATAGAAAAAGAGAAGATAATTGGGTAATGATTGACTGAATGGGTTTCCCATTCCGAGCTGTAATGAACGTGTACTAGATATAATCCATGTTGAATGGATTTAAGTTCAAACCGACATGTCAAATACATATGTTCTGCATGTCCAACAACATGACACCTGTTCCACCCAGATCCTACACAGACGACTCCACACAAAAATCCCTATATGAACAGCAGCATGTCTTTATGGGGGCGGGGAGTTTAATATCTCCGCGGTGGATAGGCAAGTCCCTCAATTATAACAAAGCCCGAGGTTGGCTATATCACAGCATACTGTATTAGTAACAAGCCAGCGTTAATTCATGTGATGCACCAACTTACCCTTGGAGCAATTTGCTGAAGTGTAATAACCGTTAACGTAGCATCCATAGTCTTCATTCCAGTCCCAGGTGCTATGATATCAAGGATTAGTCCTCTGGCAGCGCTGCGAGTCATGTACACCCGAGCCATTGATGCACTTGATAGTTTTAGTGAGGAATGACTGATAAATAACATACCAATTTCCGTCAGTGCACGTTCCCGGCTCATAGCAAGAGTAGTACGATTTCTCTCCTTCTTTCAAGGTCGTCACGACTGAATAGCCAGTACCCGGTCCAGAGCGGCAGTTCACGTAGGTGGAAACGTTGATAATAGAGCAAAGCTCTTCCGCTCGCTTATCGAAAATTTCTTCGCCGCTCTGAGCAACGCTCCGGCTTTCAGCAGAATCGGGGGCGGGAGCAGCAATTGCCGTGAAGGGGAGAAGAAGGAGCAGGGCAGAGGTAATGAACTTCATTTTGACGAACTAATCAATGACCCAAAGAGAAAGTAGTCAAAAACTGGAAGACCGAAGCTTGATAGAAGTCAAGTTCTTTGGAATTGTACCAAGGTTGTTTCGAAAAAAGATTGATACCATCGATGGGAGGTTGTGTCTTTTTATATTCCAAGGATTGCCTCTACATCTTATGCCTCTGCGGATGACCCTCCCAATCTCTCGTATTGAGATGTTTCTTCGCTCCTCAAGCGGCTGAATAAGACTGCATCACTTATATTAAATGTATACTCTCATCTGACACCTTGCCGCCGGCGACAAACACGTAGAAATTGCGATATTCTCAACTTCAGGGGTATACACCGTATTCAATGTGTGGCTGATTGTGCGAAATGTGCATTTATATGCAAGATGTTTATGTGATCAATTCTGCGTCTGGTCATCCTATGCAATGTGCAACATGCAATACACCACCTTTTAAAAATGAGTCATACAGTACTGTATATAAACAGTGTATCAGAGCGTGCATTGTACTAGTGTTGCGGTCATGCATACCGAATTAGGATACCGATTCAGGAAATAATTGATATGCCATAAGACTGGATACGAGCTTCAGCCGAAAACCTTAGAGGGTTGTCTCAGAGCAGGAATGCTTATATACAATTCTACTTGAGCCTATAGACCGCGGAAAGCCTCATGAATGGAAGTATCGCCTATGATAGACCTCTTTTTGAAGCGGCTGAGTTTAAGTCTTATATAGTGTCATGTCATATGCATAGAGGCAGTCTCCGTAGGCTTGTAAGCCTCAATAATAAATGCATGAACGTAGTTGTTGCGGGCGAAAAAATAGCAGGTGTGAGATCATCTCAGTTTAGAAAGTACTCTTGAGGAACCACGCGTATTACCTCTCCGAGTAAGTACTACTTTGTATAGATAGATGGAATCTTTGACTCTCAAGCCAAGATTTGATAAAAGCAAATACGGTTGGCCCATTATTAACCACACCTATCTCGAGATATCGATGTTCTGCCCAATCGACTTTATAAACGTAATAGAAAAAGATCATGGAATTCGACTAGCGTATATGCAGCTGGGGTCCGAATTGCTTCACGCATGGTCGGCGCTTTGGGTAAAGTAACTGCCGTGTTATGAATCAGCGACAACGGCAAGGCTGAGTGCTCTGCTTGACTCAGACTGCCAATTGAAACGAAGGAATTTCCCGATGTGGTTGGTCTTCGCGAACTAAATGAGGCAATTACTAATGTTTCAATTCCAGTCAATTCATACTTCGATCAACCAACGCAGAGCTGAGACATGCAGCCAATTCCGAGTTTAAGGTACTATTTCCTTCTATAATCTAATCAAACTATTGGTCCAGACTTCTTGCAATTGGCCGATGAGATCTGGGTCTGTACATATGTCATATTGGAATATGCGCTATACGGGGCGTTGGCGAAATAAGCAATGATTGGGGAGCACGTATGATTTGTCATGGCCAGCAGTGCGTCGCACCTGAAGAAGACTGGATGGGTGGATAGGATCTAGACTGAGCGTATTTGAGGATAGGCAAAACTATATGATTGTTCTTGGCTTTGAAAAGTTTCAATGGTGAAGTACTTTTCATTTATTATAAAATTGTCATAGGCGCATTTATTATCGACCTAGCTAGTAAGGTGCCCACTGAAATCATAATGGATCCAGTCCCTTCCTCTTTACTCTTTCATGTTGTCTATCGGTAGGACAAGGTGCATTCATATACCCACCGTATACCAAAACAAATATTCCTCACCCACTTCGAATCTTCGATCCTGCCACATACGCTATCTATCTCACGATATCCGGGACATCGTCGTCCGTATTTTGTGCATCGTATGCATGCTGGGTATCGAGGGTCACTCTACATACGGGTACCACCAGTTAGTCTGAACTGTAATGAGGCTGGATAAGAGCGGCAAAGTGATCTTGATGCGCCTCTTGCAGCAGAGTTCGCATTTATGACTGGGACGACCTGTGTTGACCATTTTCAGGACCCTTCACTATCTTGGTATGAAAGCCCATCTTCGCTCAGTGCCTTGCAGGTATGGGAAGTGGGACGAACGCTGTCCCTTCCATCTGTTGTATAGGTACTTTCCTTTTGAGAAAATGACGTCTTGGATAGCCCGGTGCTAGTAGCTCCCCGAAAGTTACCAAGAAAAGTTCAGAGTATTTGAGCCAATCATTGATAAAGATCCGGAAGTCATTCATGCCCCGCAATTGCTTGTTTGCTAAAAGTGGAGATATACTGTAATAGAGGCAATTCTATTGGATAGGCGTATTTTGCATGGCTAACTTTTTGTGGTTAGTACAGAAGTGGTTGATTATTCGGTTCTGACCAATCAGCAAACTAGATGTCCTTTTCGCCATTGCTTTAGATAAGATGCTTATATCGGATAGCTGTACGAGGATGACCGGGGAATTTTCCCTATTTTGAGCTTCTCAAATATGTAGAATGATTAGCGACCATAGTCGTCACTCAAGGGGTATGCCATCTATGTAATTCTGCGACTACGAAAGACCTACCTGATGTATCTATCCTCAGACAGGATTGACCAATTGTTCTTACCTAGTGATATCACTGCGTTGCAGAGAAATGCAGCGCGTTTATGTATGAATATATCAAACCATCATCAATCTTGCAGCTTAAGAAAATGCATCCTAGCTCTCAAAAAGTCTACTTAGATTTCTCGCTCGGAGACTGCCGCCGTTTTGGGCCGTTGGCCTGAAAGTGTTTTATACGTGCACCGATACAACGGAATGGACGACGCACATTCCCGAGGCACTCAAACCAAACAACTTTTAGAAAATTACAAATTTACTGACCAGTAGAAACTCGCATCAAGCATAAAGCGCAAACATTAGTGGTATTTGTTTGAGGTTACATCATGGTATCACAGAATTAATAAACGTAGCGTAGTATAGCGTAGCAAGTAGACAGTCAGTAACGTTACTGTATGTGCTTACAACAATCCAGCAGCAGCAACAACAGCGGCAGCAGCCATTCCACCAACGCTCAATCCCAAGCTACCCGTGGGGACGGGAGCGGCAGCACCCTTGGGGGTCTGCGTAGCCTGGGGGCTAGTCAACTTGTCGACACCAGCGGTAATGAGCAAATCATCATAGAAAATCTGGGCGCTGCCATAGGTAGTCGTGAGGGCGCTGGTGGTATCGGTCTTTTGGCCGCCAGCGGAAGCGCTAACGATCTCGGTGACTTTGCAGGTAGCTGCTTGGGTAGAAGAGATGACATCGCAACCCAATCTGTAGGTGATGGTCGCGTCAACACCGTATATTTCTCCTTGCGTGGTATAGGAATAACCCCAGGTGGAAGGGCCTGCGGTCATGGTCATGCCCGCCGCGCAGGAGTCGTCAGAGGGGTCGGCGCATTCGATAAGGACTGTGGTGGCGATGGCGTTGATGTCGATAATACTGCCAGCGAGACCAGAGGCGTCGAGGCTGGTTGGGCCGGCTTCGAAGATTTTGATGGTGGTGGTGCCTGATGCGAATGTTGTGGGAGATGGAGTGGTGACTCGGGATGAGGCTGAAATCAGGCCGTTTTGAGCGACGGCAAGACTGGCCATGGCGAGGGCAGATGCGGCGAAGGTGGAGGTACGCATGATTGTGGTTGTTAGAAACGAGAGACTGGTTAGGAGATATTCAGGAGGAGTTGAGTGTCGAGAGAAGGACTGTGATGGGAAAAAGCATCGCGGAAATGGAGAACTAGGATCTCTCCAGAATTTAAAACCTTTGCAGGGAAGACAATCTACTACGTAAGATAAAATTTCCCTCTAGCTAACTATGGAGCCCACTGGGCGTGTTTGACTCGTGCAAGCAATTTAAACTAAGGGGTCGTGTTGGTGGGTTAATGGGAGAAAAGCCAATTATTTTCACGCGAACAACAACCAAGACCGCCCGAAAAGGCTAGTGTTCTTGAGGCTGAATATGACCCCATTTAACACGTGCTTGGCCACGAATAAGCCAATCAGAGCGCATCGTTGAGGGTTGGCGCCGCGTCCTCCAAGCCTCAGGCCGCCAATTGAAACTCAGAAAGCAGCCAACATCTTACAGCACTGCCGCCATGTAGCATGCGCTAATTTTGGCAATTTTTACAAGCAAACGGTGATAGGATCATCGGAAACAGCAAATTCGCAGCAGAGCCGCATCATACGTGAAAGACTCAGACTCTGTGTGAGCCTGATGTCAGATTTGAGACAAGGGACGCCTGATTGATCCCTGACTATAATCTTCTATAAATTATACACAGCTATTACTCAGCCGGTTGACATGCACATAAGCATGCAGTATGTTGCCTGTTTAAGGCATTCCATACGCTCTAACGGTGTGTATATTAAACTACCGAGGAGAAAATTTACCCACAATCGGCGAGTATCGTCCCCTTCCTTTAACTGCGCATATCGCATAGCATCCTTCCACACCATCTCCTCGCCCGCAATATCGCTCAACTCCGTTCCGTCCAGATACAATCCCTTTGGCCGCTCGCCAAGCGTCGCATTACTCTCCAAGGCTGCGGCTAGGATATCCCGCGAGTGCGAATGGGCGACGCCGTGCATTGTATCTTGCTAGTAATGAAAGCATGATTTGGGTTAATCAAACGCGAATCATGAACTTGCCGTGGCGGGAAATACCGGTCGGTACGGTGCCGGGATCAATGCCGAGGATGGAGATGTTGTGCATGGCAGGATCCTTGGAGAGACGGCGTTGAAATTCTCCACTTCGAAAGGCCACTGTTAGTATTAAAAATGGGGAAACAAAAGGGTAAGACAAGATATACAGTACATCATCATGACTTGACAGAGCTTACACGCGGCATACCTCCGGATTCACCACGGTACATATACAGCTGAGCTCCAACTCCCTTCCGCGACGGGATCTGGGCTGTCCTGAAATACTATCTTTGATTCTCCATCCTTGAAGGCGAAGGAGTTGACTTTGAAGGATAGACTGTCAAGTTCACCAGCTTCTCCTCCCCTTTCTTTGTTTGATTGTTTTATTCATTCATTCATTCTTTCTTTCTTTCTGTCTTTCCCACCCAAATGTATAGGAAAACCACTCACTCGTGAGCCTCACTACCAAGTACCACTATCCGGCCCATGTCCCGATCCATGCTCTGCAGCCATAACAAGACCAACAACCAATGCCCCAAGTGATTGACCAAAACTCCAGCGGTCTTCAGTAATTTCTTGATGCATATCCAGCGGATTATATCCAGCATTGAGAATGAGCGCGCAGATAGACGGTACCTCGACGGACGTTACGCGGGCGTTGATATCGGCTGCGAGTTCCCGTTCATTTTCGAGATTTGATAATTCCAGTGACGCAATCTCATGCAAGTTCGTGGTACCAGTTCCGTTGCCACGAGCTTGCGACGGAACTCGTAATGAGGTGTCGACTCGTCCTGTACAGTGTATATACTGTGATACGAGGATGAAAGCTCGGCTGAGGCGACGATAGCGCTAACAATGCCACTGTTGGTGTCGGTAAGTATAATTGTGCCTTTTGAGAAGTAGTGGTCGCCATAACGGTAGGTAGTATGTCAGCCAAGACAGCTGAGATGTTCGAGCTTCTTCTTTATGAAAAATTTGCACAGAATAAAGTGATAATTTCAAACGCTGTTTCTGGATAGGAATGCCTGGTCTTTTCATTCTAGGTTCGAGCTCATTGTCTCCTACAGTAAGTTGCATAATCAGCTTGACAATCAAATAAACATTACTCTACACTGTGAACGGGACTGGAGACACGCTACTGTGTGTGTGGCTAGCGCCGGAATAATTCTACAAGTTATAATACTCAGTTCATAATATTAGTTAGAAATGGAACAGTTCCACCTGTAAATTACCTGTCCTGGTCTAGCTAGCAACTATGACCAAGCTCCCTTGATGGACCTACAGCAAGACGTTCTCGAGTCCATCACTGTATGATTATGACATGGCACCAGGACTTGCATCATCAAATATTCAACTTATCTGTGATATGTTGAACGATAGCGTCACAGTACCAGAGGTTGGCAGCACTGTCAAATGCAGTCGCTTTCCCTGTTACTGCATATACAGCAGTGGATGTGCTTGCGCACTATATTATCAACGACAGCACTAGCGCAAAGAGTGGCAAGTGGAGAATCAGCTATGTTAAATCAAGCCGATACGAGATATCTTTATTAAATACTAACCCTCTCAATCACGAAATTTACAAAACGCTGGAGGCAATTGCGTTTCAAGTGTCAAACTGTAGTCTCGACGAAGCTTTGGAGAACAGTGCTTTAGTTTATGCCATTGCCCACGCTGCTGTTATTCAAGCGGCGAAGCAGAGAGATATCGATAATAGTATCTTCTGAAACCAATCCCCGGCGAGGTTGATCAAGCATTATGATCGGCCAAAGGAGTGAATGGACCTATACCTCCCCTGCTCTGCTTTCTCCACTCTCCAGCAGTAATTTGATAGCGACTATCTGGCAGAAATTAGAGGCGAAGGCTAATACTGAAGCCGTATTGTTCGAGAAATGATACACGACGGCAGAAAGCAACACGCACACCACGCCGCAGTAAAAGACAATTTGGCAGACGATTTTAGATTCAGAAGGGCTTAATTTACTGCCTTTTTTCCCAGAGGCTGACCAAAGCGAAAAATAGGTGGTCAGCAGGTAGAAGCATGTCTGGGAGAGATTGTTCCAAAAGCCGGCTTCGGAAGGTTTCCAGAAAGATAGGACCAGGAACGCCCCACTAACGCATATAACAATAGAAAAGACGATTGTATCGATATCCCGCCCTCTGATTGATTTTGAGATGCCCTTCAGGAGACGCATCTGCGACTTGAAATGCACGCAATGGTGCAAAACTGACGACACAGAGCTGACGGTGACGTTGCCATGGCGGCCCTTCCGCTTTGAAGGTTGCTCCTCTGTCAACAAATCATGTGCTCCAATTGGGGACAATTGCCGTTCTTTCCTATTTTGAACAGCTCTTCGACGGAGATTGGAGGGCTTGCTATCCTGCATTGCCTTTTTCCCATCTTGAGAGTAATTTGCTCTGAGTTTACGAACACCTGCTTACAACGTCGAGGTCCAGCGTCAGCAAAGTTAGATCCACGTCTTCACATTCCACTAACTATCGGACGGTGCATGCTTACTCTGAATAGTGTGGTTGGAATCATAGTCAAAGTTCTTGTGATCATAATCAATTCGTTTCCGCACTGTGTTGTAAAAGTGGAATAGAGCACCTTTTCTGGCCACCAGAGACTCTATCAGTGCGCGGCAGTCCCAAACCTTCCAGATAGCAAGGTTGTCTCGCAAAACATGCTCGATTTCTTCAAGCAGCGCAAATCCACCCGTAAAATGAAATGTTTTCTGATATCCGGCCCAGCCTTCAGCTTGTTGCAGGTCAATCAGAGTGATCCAGTCGCAAAACCTCTGAGACCATCTTTCGTGGAATACACCACTATTGAAATGGGATTCAAAGTCATCATAGGCATATCCACAACCAATCACATTCATACTGAAGTCGTCTGAGGCTTCATTAATCTGTATTAAGCGACATACTTCGACTGGATAGCGACAAAGAAGGGCATCAAAATCGCCTTGTTGGATGGCCTCATCAAGACTCGCAGGACTGCGGTTTTGTGCGAGCTTGTCAATTTTTGCCTCTATACGCCGCATACCCAGTTCTTCGCTTGTCACATAGTCGTACACCCATTGTCCTGGATCTTTTAGCTGTCTTGACATGATGGCAGAGATTCACCCTGGAAAAGTTTAAGATGAGATATAATCAGTCAACGTTATCAATCTCAAGATATTTCAGGTCAGGACAAAGACGTTGATCTTAACGAATTTTTCTGTGCCAGCCTGGGTACAAGACAAGGCTGATCAGCCTTGGGCAACCAAGGTTACCGTGCTTTCTCCGCAATGATTACATACTATACATACTACCATACCCGCTTGGGTATGAAGTCTACTTGATTGGCCCGTGCGGGTTATCTAATCATAGTTACGTTTGGCGACGTCCCTTGATTGGGCCAACGGGCCAGCGTCTTGATGTTGAATCGAGAACATAGCATGCTTCCAACCTGCCCGATTGCTAGGTAGAAGGCACGCATAAACATGTATTCAGATATAGGAGTGGAATCTTCTAGAATCAGTTTATTGTTTACCCGTATTATAAAATAAAACGTGTAACAATACCGTCAAGCTGATTATGCAACTTACTATCCTACCATCGCTGAGTCGAATATACCGCATCAACTTAGTGCATGCGAAAATCCCACTACGATGAAAGTAAAGTGCCTCTTTGTTTGTACAAGAGCCAAGTTTCTACCTTCCTCGTTGTATCTGAATGGGGCAGCCGATAGCGAACATCTATATTCAACGTGGGCACTTTTGAGGGAATGCTTACATGTAAGTGAACTTGCTATCAATACAAATCTTAGCATATCTCGAATCGCCATATCGCTAGATACAGTAAGATCGCTCGATTTTTGGGTGCTGATTCAAGTCACCAAGCAAGTCATCATATAAGCACTTACAGGTACCTACAGCAGGTACCTAGGCTAGGAGGCCCCCTGCTGTAAACCTCATAGGGCATACAGTAAGCCGTTTGTAATGGATTTCTTAAGTTCCACAACTGGTTCGCCACGCTGAACGTTCCAATTAACTCGAAATAGACAGATTCACAGTAAAAGTAGATGCATAAGAAAGATGTGATTGAGTAGATGGGAATCATGAAAAAAATACGAATGATGTTGTCTGTTGAAGATCATTAGCTGATGTTCTGCTTCGATTTGGAAGGGGGAGAGACTTGCTATCGCTGTTGTCCTGGATTGCTGTAGTGTAAGGCATGACCCATGATGATGATCATGGCCAATAGAAACGAGACCACTGTTAGAACGGCGTTGATAATAATACACCGCTTATGGAAGGCGATACCGCCATCCCAGAGAGGGACCTCGTTGACTACCGACTTGTCCGTATGCGAGTGTCTTATCATCTGCCGGGGTCGTAACAAACATACCGACAGCATAACCAGAGGTGGAATTATACGTTGGCCAAGTGATGGCGTGTGTATACCACTATGTGCACAGATCAGTGAGAATTAAGGCGGAATCATATTAAGAGAATAGTATTAGAGATATTTGCGAGTAGATATATGCCATCAGAATCATGGAATGCATCACATGCAGACAGGCAGGGCAGGGTGGAGAAAAATGCTTAACTATATGGAGTCTATGCTCGAGTTTAATCTCTGACCCATACGTTTCTCTGTGTAGCACGGACTGATTGGTTCATGCACATCAGGATAATGTTATTATTCGCAATGTAAATGTCGATTATGCCACGTACCTGGGTTCCACCGCATAGTGTGGCTTGGTGAAATGGATTCCTCATCTGGTAGCCAGTGAGTCAAATATTTGATCTTCAGCCAACCAGGTGACCGTCTGAGGAGTGTGTAGTATTCAGGTAATTAGATAATAATTGCGGAGTACGAAAAAGAAGATGAAAAGGAAAGGAAAAAAGAAAGAAAAGTGTATTCAAGTCTTCAGTGCAGTCCCATTATTCCTCAGAATACTTTTTTCTTCTTGAAATGCGGATGTGTTGGTTCTACTCATAACAAATTTTTCTTGAAGATACCAAAATTGTGGATCTTCAGGTTTCCGAATACTACATATATCATTACGTATGTAGAAGCAGATTATACGTGATGGAAAGGCCGCGATGACTGACCATCTTTCTAATCAAGATCCAAGTCACCGGAAGGGAGAATGAACATCTCTAGCATAACTAGCAAAAGTCGATTAGAGCGTGTTGCCACTTATGCTGGTAACGGCTTGCTCACTGTCTTCTCAAACAGAAACAGTGTATGAGCCGAGATAATCCCTGGCTTGAAGGGATCTAGGGGGCTTGCAACAATCAGCAGCCTTCCATGAACTGGCAGGTCAATTGCACCTAGAAAATTCATCTTCGATGATAAGTAGATTCCATTGGTGGAGGATTTGTTCGCTTTGGTTACATCTTTCATTCAGCCTTGCTTGATGGCAATTGTCTTCACTTAAAAGCCCAATCCCATTCTGATCTGCCGTTAATGAACCCCTTGCAAAAATGCGCATTTTCCTCGTTCGCGCTGTTATTTCCTATCTAGATGCGGAAAGTGGCAGCCACTTCTTTAGTATTGTGCGATCAAGATATGATATTGCCTACATCAGACAAGGGCAATGAAGATCTCCTTCATCTAACATGGAAGATCTCTAGAGCCTCAGGCAAGTGTGCTCTCTTGTGATTTATCCATCTAACATACGACAGAAGTACTCCATAGAGAAGATCGGGAAAAAGGAAATAAACCAAGGCCAGAAATGGAAATTGGTAGATCAACATATCAAGATGCCAAATTGCATTTGTCATAAAACCTCCCTGTCGGGAGGTAGTGACACACCTTAGTTCCGTGTCCGTGTCCTCCGTATCTCTTCTGGAAAGATTGACCGAGGCGGTGGAGTCGACCCTCCGTACCTAGTTTGTAGAACACTCGTTTCTTGTTTCATGCAAATGTGATTAAGTTTATACCCCTGTTATCCTATGATCATGAGCCGGCCCGGGGTTTCATATTGCTTGCGGGGAAAATGGTCGTAGCAATACGAATTAATGTACGTATAGATCATCTTATCTCATCTGTATGAAACATGTTTAATGGCTGTGTCCATATAACTTCTTGATATTGTATGATTATCAGCCAAGGCTTTCTTATACATTAACTGATCGATACTATAGCTTCATACTTGTTTAGGTACGGACTGTTCTCCTTTGACAAATACGGAAGCCGTCTACATTGCAAGAATCTTCAAGATGCTACGTAGTATTAAATCTCAGGACAGGATTGAATGTTATATAAAGGGGTAAGAAATCCTCTCCAAAGAGGAAATTGTTTATTGCATCTTCATCACCAGTCGACAATTCTCCACAATTACATTTCTTCGCTTTCTATCACCATGAAATCCTTTTTGACTCTTCTCCCTGTGGTCTTTCTTACTGCGCTGGGTTCCCCCATTGCAGAGGATGTCAGCAAGAGAGCTGATCGTGGCTCCGAGACCGTGTCTGGCATCGGCGCACACAAGCAAGCCATCTTGAATGCCGGCGGAAACACTCTCGATCTTGCCATTGCCATGCTCGAAATGTAAGAATCGAAATTTACCGGCCTCTCTGCTTCTGGCGTCATTAACACGACTAGCAAAACCATGAGTACCGCCGACTATCCCTATGGCGATGGAAAGACATATGACTCTGCCAACTTCGGTTTGTTCAAGCAGAACTGGGGCATGCTTCGTGTATGTGCCTCCCGCTACGGGTTCCAAGGCCAGTCTGAGAATGACTGGAGCAATGGCGCGGAATTGAAGTAAGTGGGCATTCAAATATTCGTGTATCAGTCATGGATGTCTCTCTAACAAGCTTTCTCATTTAAACAGCTCGAATGTCTACGCCGATGTTGCCTCCCGCTGGGATTGTCAGGAGTACTATGGCTATGACAAGTGGTTTGGTGGTCATCGTAATGGAGCAACTGGTTTGGCGAATCCTTATACGCAGGATATCACTGGTGAGTTCCCTATAGACCATATTCCTCTTACTGCTCCGTGTGTAGATAAGCTAATAGAAAATAAAGATTACAAAAATGCCGTCGAGTGGATCCAGCAACAGATTGACAGTAACGACCAGTACAAGACGGACGATACCCGGTTCTGGGTCTACATTCCTCCCATTTGAGCAAAACTATACTGGAAGGATCATTACCTGTAGAGTGGCTTTACAATGTTTCCAACCCGTGATGTGTCTTCTACATGAGAGATTCCAATCGGCCATTTTCCTTGTACCTAGGTACCAATTTGAATATTGATCATGAAACGAGCAAATCTAGCTCTAGATTGTTGCGGGGATGGGGATAATCAACCCTAATAGTCCTAACTCAATAAGACTGCTCAGGTATGCTAGTCCGGCAGCACAACAAGCCTCATGAGTACAGACTACATAGTACAGAGAGGATGATGTTAAAAATAGGTTCTGCGTGGCAAAACCGAGTTCCGGTGTGGGAATGGATCAACGAGATGTGGCTGTACAGGATTCGAAACATGAGTTGTCTGACGACGACAATTTCAGACCCAATAATGGATATAGTCTGTTGCCACTTTGTGTTCCAATAGAATTGGATACGATATACGCAATATCGAAGAATTGGGTCTACCAACGAATAATCCGGAAGATCAAGCTGAAATTGAGATGAAGGTAGAAAAAATAATACTTAGGGCTTATCTTATCGATACGTCGCAAAGACTAACCAAATCGGGATTTTTTGGAACCAGATTGCCAAGCCTCCTAAGCCCTTCTGGGGTTAGCGTACCTGTACGAAAACGTCACCGCGTCTCACTCAGCCTCCGCCAGGTCAGCCAATCACGTGTCCGTACCTTTCCTCGCCGGCTAGAAGACCGAGTCGCCCGCTGTTATGTTACCGTAAATACTGGTATCTACATGAGACGATCCATATATCGGCATAGCACACACTGTGTACGACCGCGTATTCTTTACTCTTTACAGCCACTCCGCGCTGCAGCCAACCAACCAGCCTGCTCTGCCCGTCTTCATCCCAATTTTCCTTGAACCACGTTTGCGTCTTGAACCCGTGTTGTACCTTGCTTTTTCCTAGCCCGTTTCGAATTGTGTTGCCTTAATTGTTTTCTTTGTGATTATTTTTAGTTCTTGTTGTTTCTCTCTTCTCTCTTTGATTCGATTCTGTACATAGGATACGACCATACCCATTGTTCTAACTTCTTAGTTTTGAGTTGGGCCCCCCAGGAAGTTGGAACCTTAAATCTCGTGACGTTACGCCACCAAGACGACTTGACTTACGACGACAACGGCCGTTCTACGTTTACGATTGTTTAACGACATCTTCGATCTATTCACGAACTTCAATCCTATCGATCGATCGATTGGACGCAGAATTGCATGACGCTATGAATCACAGGTGAACTTATCGCACCACCGGAGCGAAAGAGGAGAGATATTAAAAAGGAGGTGTCTGAATTGATACCCTTTGGAGGATAGGGGTAACAAAATGAGCGACAGAAAAGATCAGTCCGCTCAACCGTCGGAGCAGGTGCCGGCTCAAGGCGATGAGACTACTACACCAGTTGCTACAATTACGTCCGAGAATCGACCTGATGAACCACGACCAGCTCAATCGCATATCGGACGGGCAGCAACTCTACCAACACGAAGAGCAGTCGACACAGCGATCAAAAAACATGTACCAGGAAAAGTACGATTTTCGTCGGAAATCGAGCGAGCGCCGGGCACGAGCTATGAGCCGCCCACGAGACAGGGTGTAGATGCACAGAGACCGCCGACTGCGAGGGGACTCAAGATCAATACAGATGTCGAATCGTTTCCTGCCGTTGTATCACCCAACAATCAGGGAGTCGTTAGTAGCGGCAGTTCGATTACCAACACACCTCTTTCCCCTCCCTCGCCGCAGTCCCGGACTCGAGATCGAGGTTATTCGCTGCGACGCTCGCTATTTGCTAGGAATATACAAACTCAGTCGGCCACGGAGACGACTGGTCCAAGCATTGAACTACAAACGAGGCGATCGTTCACGGCGAAAGGACCCGAAACACAAGAGAAAGTTTCTGTTGCAGAAGAGGAAATCCAGCCCGTGGCGAAGCTAGAAACAGATTCGCAGGATGAAGACTTGATCTCGTTGGCATATTCCGATTCGACTCCGCTCAAGTATAACCTATCTCTGTCGGCGGGCCAGAATTGGATAAAGTCCACGGCATGCAAGACGAAAGCGTATGAACGTCTGAATCAATGGAACGAAACAATTAAAGAGAAAGTCTTCCGAATCAAGCCATTACCGCCTACCAAGGATGGCCGCCATATTGAGCTTAATGTTAGTGAGGTGGGCGCGCTTATCGACGAGCGATCCGGCAGTTCTTACATTGACAATTCGATCCGTTCGAGTCGGTATAGCTTGTGGAGTTTCTTTCCGAAACAGCTCATTGCGCAATTTTCGAAAGTCGCCAACTTCTACTTTTTGGTTGTTTCGATATTGCAAATGATTCCTGGTCTTAGTACCACGGGTACATTTACGACGATTGTCCCGCTTTTGATCTTCGTTGGTATTTCCATGGGCAAAGAGGGGTTCGATGATTTGCGCCGTTACCGTTTGGACAAAGAGGAGAACAATCGCTATGTGCATGTTCTGCAGCCGGGTGGAAGAAAGCACGAATTGGAAAAGTCGAAATCCAAGGATGCTTCTCCAGCCCTTGAAGATGATGGTGATTGGGTGGCGGTAAAGTGGCACGATGTCCGAGTTGGAGATGTTATTCAGCTCCAGCGCAATCAACCAGTACCCGCGGACGTCGTACTTTTGCACGCGGACGGGCAAAATGGTGTTGCTCATATTGAAACCATGGCCCTAGACGGTGAAACGAACCTCAAGACGAAACAACCTTGTCCGCCCGTGGCCAAAGCTTGCCAAACACCTGAGGACATTATTGCACGGAGGGACTTTATCCGGTTCACAGTGGAAGATCCTAATATCGACCTCTACAAGTTTGATGGCAATGTTACTGTTAATGAAGAGAAGCTGCCTATCACCAACAATGAAATCCTATATCGAGGAAGCATTCTACGAAATACCGAACGAATCTATGCAATGGTCATATACACCGGACAAGAATGCAAGATCCGAATGAATGCGAACACGAATCCTCGTATCAAGAAGCCCGCTTTGCAGACCGTGGTTAACTATGTCGTTGTCCTTATCGTCGCCATAGTTCTTCTCATGGCAATGATTTGCACCATTGCATACAGTGTCTGGAACGAACAATACCAAGAGAAAGCATGGTATCTGAGCAATGCGATTGTTGCTGTCGGTCCAGTTTTCACTTCTTATTTGATCATGTTCAATACGATGATTCCCATCTCTCTATATGTGAGCATGGAGATTGTCAAGGTTGGCCAGATGCTTTTACTCAACGATGTTGATATGTACGATGAAGAGTCAGATACTCCTCTTGAAGCAAGAACGTCAACTATCAACGAGGAACTCGGTCAGGTCAGCTACATCTTTTCTGATAAAACCGGTACATTGACAAACAACACCATGAAGTTCCGCATGATGAGTGTTGCTGGTACTGCATGGCTTCACGACTCTGATCTTCGCGAGGAAGCAGCTCGGGAAGCCGACAAGCACTGGTTGATCCACAAAAAGCGAAGCGTCAAAGGGAAGAAGGCAATGAGTCGCAAATCTGGTGTGGAGAGCATCCGTGCGTCTTCAATGCGGATGTCTATGGCGTCCGCACACGAACCTTCTCGTACTCGATCCATCGTGCATGGCAAGCCTTTCCATGGGGGCAATACCACACAAATGCTGGAGTACATTCAGCGGAAGCCTCACACTTTATTTGCTCGCAAAGTCAAATTTTTCATACTCTCTTTGGCACTATGCCATACTTGTATACCAGAAAAAGATGAGGCTGGTAATATCACTTATCAGGCCGCATCTCCTGATGAAATGGCTTTGGTCACAGCCGCTCAGCAACTAGGGTACTTGGTTATGGATCGCCAACAAAACACCTTGACTGTGCGGACTTATCCTACTGGTCTCGATGATGATCCATGGGACGAAGTCTACGAGGTACTGGACGTGATTGAATTCACTAGCGCTCGAAAGAGAATGTCCGTGATTGTCCGCATGCCAGACCAACGAATCTGCCTATTTTGCAAAGGAGCAGACTCCACCATTACCAAATTGCTTCGACAGGCGTCCCTCGCGCAACAAAAGGCAGTGCAAATAGAGCGAAAAGCTAGCCAACGTAAAGCAGAAGAAGCTTTTGAGGCCATACGACGCCACAGCGAGCATCAAAGTCCCGTGGACATCCAGAGGACAAGTCTGTCGCGAAGGCGGTCAAGCGGGTTGTCTGGGAAGCGGGACACACTACGTCGTAGCATCGATGTTTGGCTGAAGGATCGCGAAACTGATGGTGGTATCTTGAACAGAGACACCGGCGGTGAACACTACAGTCCCCGACCATCGGCCCAGTTGAACCGACACTCGATGGCTTCATCTGACGGTCGACCTTCTTTCCAAGAAGATGATGACGGACATCTAGTTGAGGAGAGCCTTGTTGTCGATGACCATGCTGTGTTTGAACGATGCTTCCAGCATTTGAATGATTTCGCCACAGAGGGTCTTCGTACTTTGATGTATGCTTCTCGGTTCTTGGACGAGTCTACTTACACAGAATGGAAGCGGGCATACCAAGAGGCAAGTACCAGTTTGGTAGACCGACAAGAAAAGATCGAAAAGGTGGGCGAGCAGATCGAAACCCAACTTGAGCTCGTCGGTGCCACAGCTATTGAAGACAAACTGCAAAAAGGCGTGCCAGAGGCGATTGACAAGTTGAGACGGGCAAACATTAAGCTGTGGATGCTTACTGGTGATAAACGTGAGACGGCAATCAATATCGGTCACTCGTGTCGACTTGTCAAGGAGTACTCCGAGGTTATAATACTTGATCAAGAGGCTGGCAACGTGGAAAGAACAATTGTCAGCACCATCAATAGTATCCGCAAGGGTCGTATGGCGCATTCGGTGCTGGTAGTAGATGGTCAAACGCTGTCTATGATTGAAAGCGATGAAATGTTGATGCCTCGATTCTTCAAACTCGCCATCCTAGTCGATTCTGTCATCTGTTGCCGTGCCAGCCCCAAGCAGAAAGCCTTTTTGGTCAAATCTGTGCGCAAGCATGTGTTGAACGCAATCACTTTGGCTATTGGTGACGGTGCGAACGACATTGCCATGATTCAAGAAGCGCATGTTGGCATTGGTATTACTGGCAAGGAAGGTCTCCAAGCTGCCAGAATATCGGATTATTCCATCGCACAATTCCGCTTCTTGCTCAAGCTACTGCTTGTCCACGGCCGCTGGAACTATATCCGGATTTGCAAATACACTCTGGGAACATTCTGGAAGGAGATGCTGTTCTACCTCAGTCAAGCTCTGTACCAGCACTACAACGGCTACACCGGTACCAGTCTATACGAAAACTGGTCCTTGAGTATGTTCAACACATTATTCACATCCCTCGCCGTCATCTTCCTAGGCGTCCTAGAAAAAGACCTCTCCGCATCAACCTTGCTCGCCGTCCCCGAGCTCTACACAAAAGGACAACGCAACCAAGGCTTCAACATCCGCATCTACCTCGGCTGGGCCCTCATGGCCGTCATCGAAGCCTTCATCGTCTTCTACGCCATGTACGGCTTATTTGGGCAATCCCTCATGGGCATCGACAACACCATCTTCCCGATGGGCCTTCTCACATTTACAGCGTGCGTAGCAATCATCAATCTCAAACTCCAATTCCTCGAAATCCACTACAAAACCGTTGTGTCTGCCATTGTGCTTTTCGTCTCTATCGGAGGCTGGTTCCTATGGAACATCATCCTCTCCACGCGCTACAACGACGCCAAATCCGGGAAGTCCATCTACGACGTCCGCGGCAATTTCCTAACTCGTATTGGCCGCAGTCTGAATTTCTGGGCCGTTTTGTTTCTGATCATCGCATCTGTACTGCTCTTCGAGACGACGGTGACCCTGTTCAGGCAATACTTCTTCCCGACAGATGTCGATATTTTCCAACGTCTCGAAAAGGATCCTGCAATCAAACGCCGATTCGAGGAAGCGGCTGCCTCGGAATTGCAACAGGGTTGGGATAGGGAGAGCAGCAAGATAAAATCAAGCCTGGAAATTGCGCGTGACGAGGAAGAGCAGTTGGCGCGCGAACGGGAGGTGAATGAGTATCTCAACCGGCCCCGAAACGAAGACCATATCAATAACATCCAAGCTCGTGATGGAGGGGTAGATGAAGAGGCAGCAATCCCCCATCGCTCCGGCTCCGTAGCCTCTGCACCCGCTGCTACTGGTGCACGCCGGAAATCGCATGACATCCACGACCTCTTCAGCAAGGGCTTTGGGACGATCAAAAGGGGACATTTATAATTCCCCCCTCTTTTCTTTCCGTTGATTTAGAATATGGAGCATATATGTATTTCTTTGTTTTTGCTTGGTTTGGTTTTGCTCGGAATACCCTTCTGCTGTTTTGATTGATTGTTTGTTTGTTTGCGAGTTACGGAGGTATATACATACGTAAGGTTATGATGTACATACATATTCATTCCGGTAGGAATATACATTACATTATAAATGTCATGATTTGATTTCATAAAATAAGTCAAATACATTTCGCGATAGGCGAGGTTACATGTCCAAAACCCAGCTCGTAGTAGTAATGATGAAAGGGATTGAATTTTGGGGTAAAACTATCTCATACACTATACACCACCAGCGTCAATCAATCTCCCCTTCTTCGCTAGTTTCTCCGTGTACCCTATCTTCCGTCTCCCTCCTAAGAAACTTCAAACTTGCAAATCATAAAGCAGGGCTGGGCTAATTAGTAACGACGAGGAGGTGGCGCACCATATCCACCCTGCTGAGGGGGATATCCTGGCTGGCCGTATGGTCCGCCCTGACCAGGTGGAGGAGAGCTGTATCCACCATACTGCTGCTGGGGAGGCTGGCCGTATCCTTGTTGCTGGGGAGGTTGACCGTAGCCTTGCTGTGGGGGTTGGCCGTAGCCTTGTTGACCACCGTATCCTTGTTGTGGGGGATAACCGCCCTGGGGTTGCCCGTACTGGGGGGGTTGGCCATAACCGCCGCCGTAGTCTCCTGCTGGAGCGGGTGGAGCATGTGATTTTTCGTCTTTGGTATCGTAGGAAGAGTCGATCGCTCCGAGCATGACTTTTGCGACCTAGCGGAGAAGTTAGCATATCATTTACCAAGGGTCAGAAGAATACGTACCCAAAGTTCTCGTGTGAGGTTGACTGGTGGGTTGGCTCGTGCCATTTCGTCTTGCTCGACCTCAAAGCCTGGTTCACGTTAGTTACCTCCTTTGCATTCGGAGGGGTGAAGCTTACTAGAAGTACAATCAATCAATCCACCAAGGCTAGGGTCCTCATCAAGCTTAGCTAAGAACTGGCGTGCCTGCAAGTCTGTGCCGACCTGGGCAAACTGGAAGCTCACGCCGCCACGACCATAGCGGCTGCGAGTCAACTCATCCGAGACAGCACGAATGGCGTCTTTGACCGCACCGTGAGGTTCACCAGCGGGCTGTCCGTCGGTGATTGTGATGACGAGTACCGGCTTCTCGAGGCGGCCGGCACGGACAGGACCAGAAACCAAGGGATCCAGGACCTTGTTCTTCAAGCTGGTACCCATGGGAGTAAGACCGGAGAAACGCACACGCGACACAAGAGCTTCGGCGTCTTCGCGGCTGCGGATGTGGTCGCCTCGTTCGTCAGAGTTCATGAACCGAATGGTAACTCCGTCTTGGTCAAATTTCGATGCAGCGGTGGAGATGAGGCCGAGAATCTGTCTCAGCTGAGTCAATCGACTGCCATCCTCCTCGAACTGAATAGAACCGCTATCGTCGACGTAGATAACGGTATCGAACAGGGCCAATTTAATGACGTCCATTGCGACTTCCTGACCGACATTCCACTCGCGCATGAGCTGCTGAATACGATCGGGCGCAGTTTGGAGACTTTGAACGACATGCTCGAGTTTATCGGGAGGGTAGAAAGACTGAATCTGTCGCTCTTGAATTGTTGCAATCAAGAGGTTTCTGTATGTGGAAAGTTCCTGGGGGGTCGCCTGACGACCAGGGCCGGAGGGAGCAGCCGCGCCGCCATAGCCTCCACCGTAAGGAGCACCGCCTGGAGCGCCGCCTGGAGGGGGCGCGCCGTACTGTCCTGGAGGTCCTCCCTGAGGAGGATACGCGCCGTAGGAGCCCTGTCAACCGCGACGTCAGTACGTTTTCATCGAAAGATCGTAAAATAAAACAACGCAAGTACTCAAACAAATCAAACAAACATGGATGAACGAACGCCAGCATTGTTATAACCAGGTGCATAAGATTGCTGGCCCTGTCCTGGAGGGGGTTGACCATATGACTGCTGCTGCGGGGCACCACCACCGTACTGCGGCACCGGCGCGGGAGGTCTGGAATAACCACCCTGCTGTGGCGGCTGATTATACTGTGATTGCTGGGGAGGGTATCCTGGGGTAATAGAAGCAGGAGGCTGTTGTTGAGATGGGGGAGCAGAACTGTATGCGGGATAAGGTGGTTGCGGGGATGACGTAGGGTAGGGCGCTTGCTGGCCTGGGTACTGGCCGTACGGGCGCGACATGGTGAGGATGAAAGAACGATAAAAATGAACAATGGATGAGACACAAAACAATTAAAATCAATGAAGTAGTGGTTGTTGATGTGCTTGAAAAAGAAAAGTTGAGAAGAAAAGAGGGGTGAGCTGAGAAAAAGCTTGATGACGAACGAGGAAGGAGGATCGATGGATGCCTTAAGGCTTTAAAGGCATGAGTAATACGAGGAAAATAAATATGGACCTACCGTGCCGCCTGGGGTCTGCTGTCCTCCTTGTGGCTGAGGGGGTTGATATGCCTGATACTGCTGTTGGCCGGGCTATATGTAGGCAAGCATCGGTTAGGCAGGCATTCTTTATCCAAGGATATTTTTCTGTCGAAGTCAAGATAAGGATGCTGCCTTGACAGTAGGCACTTACATATTGAGATCCGCCTTGTGCTGGGGGAGGACCGCCCGTGTAGCCAGCTGGAGGAGCTCCTGAGTAGACCCCCCCGCCGCTCTGACTGGCTGCGATTTTGGATGCGAACTGTTGCATGGCTGATTGTTAGTATCGTTGTCGTTGTATTCGTGCATGAATATAGCATTCAACACAGGAGACTCACCCCCATAGTGATCAATCAATCAATCGGTGTTGAAAGTGGCAACGAAGAGAATAGTAGAATAAGAAGGAATAGAAAAGGAAGAGTGAGCCACAGGTGACAGGAGAAGAAGTTAATATTAGGCACTGAGCTGAATAGATGATTAATGACTGTTTACCTGACATGACAACATACAACAGCGCTGTGGCTGAGCTGGAGGGGTTCTACTCATAGTACGGTAGCCAGTGAGGGGTAATTAACTCATTAATTACGGAGCTAGTACTATTTAGGCTATAGTACGTGGCTGTGCTTGGACTTGGCATCATTTCTGGAAGGTACCGGGTACCTACTATACGTCCTCTCTTGTACATGTTGTATGGCTCATCGGAATCATCGCTTGCCCTTCTTCTTCTTTGCAGAGGTAGTACCCGGGGTCGCAGCCTTTGGCTTCTCGGCTTCAGCCTTCTCATTGACAATACCTCCCTGCGTTCGGTCTGCCGCTCTTTGTTTGCCCTTCCTGCCCTTGGGTCGGTACGACGACCGGTCACGGAGCGGTAGCCATCTCTCTGGATCAGGCTTCTTGCTTGGATCATAGTCCTTGGGCAGTCTCGACTTGCGGATTCGTTTCTTCGCGCGGGCATTTTGTTGTTCCTTTGTTGCCGCTCTCTTGCGGGCACCTGCGATGACTGCCGCGTTGGCTGCAAGACTGGACTGTGATTGAGGGACGCCGGCATCTTCTAATGCCGTAATGTCAACGTCTGATACTAGATCTTGAGATCTGGGGAGGATGCTGAGTTCCTTTTGGACTTTTTGTATATCACTAGTAGCGTACGACGCCACATAACCCGCGAGCGCGAACTTGTCTGCAGGATTCTTTTGTCGGAGAGTGCTGAACAGTTCTTGAGAGACAGCAAGATCGACAGGGTCTGACGAATGGAGGAGAGAAGCAGCCGCTGCTCGCAAAAGTGAGAATGGTTGTTGTTCGCTGCTCTGTTGACGCCAGAAGGATGCTGCTTTGGCAAGTTCGGCTTTGATGTGTGACTTGCGACCTTCCCGTTGATACAGAGCAACTAACACACTGACCAATCCGGGATTGTAGCGCACAGCTTGGTCGCTTTCGGAAATTGATTCCTCAAGTGCCCGCAGACTGCTTTCCAAGACATTGATGGCGGATGTAGTATTTCCAGCCCCGGCATACAATTGAACAATAGTAAGAACCAGACCAATATCCTTGGGCCGTCGGTCGAGCAACGAGCGTAGATCCTGAATAGCCTTCTGATTGGTTTCACCGCGCACGCGAGCTGCCGCATTGTAGATCGACAAGAGATTGTCATGGGGTTCTGTCGAAGGATAAGGTCGCTGTGCTAGTGCCTTGGTGGTCGACCGGATAACTCCATCGTATTTCTGGACTTGTAGGTCTAGGGCATGCGAATTCGCTTCGAGGGTATCCGACTGGAATTTGAAAAATGTATCGCTGCCTTCGGGCTCTGGAGCATTGTGAAATCGTTTGTGTAGTATGTAAGGATTAATGTCCAAGCGTTGTGCGATGAGGATGTTATTCTGGGCGATTCTCGTGGTCGACTTTTCTGCAATGCTAGACCATATGAGCGAAAGCGACGAACTAGAGACTGATTAACTTACTCATCGAGCGATATCTCTTTCGCAATTTCCTCGGCCTCTTCTACCTTGCCTTGGCTAACCAGAGTGTAAAGTTGCTGGATTGTAATGGGTAACAGTTCGCTCTCTTTCTCCTCGGGCGATAGATCCTCGGATGTCTTGCAGAGTTCTATACAAATTAGCACACTCCCCCTGAAACTTGTTGTACAGTCGACATACCTTTTGCTCGCTTCAACAATATCTCGCCTTGCTTGAGATCACCCCTCGCCAGACTTGCGCAAGCCGCATTGTAAGATGTCTCGAACGACTCTAGATCCTCTCGGGCAGGTTTCCTCGCTCGTGTCAAATCACCTTCTCTCTGCCATAATCTCTGTGCGTCTGTGGCCCAGGTGTTGATGCGCAAATCGTTGTATTCATTTCCTATTTCTTCCTCATCTCCCAACAAGCTTTCGTATAACTTCGCTGCGTTGGCGAAATTTTCGGCACGGTAGCTCTGCACAATATCAACACGTTAATCCCGTCCGCTCAAAGGAGTAATAGTCCATCCTCAAAGCAGGAGACCTACAGCTTGAGCCTCCACATGCTTCGCACCCCGGCCCCCAGCAGATTTCGCAGCCACCTCCGCCGCGTCCTTTAGCTTTCCACATTTATACAATACATACGCATATTCCACCGCCGCTTTCTCTTTTAGCGCATCTCCAGTACCTTCAAACACACGCAATGCATCCTCGTATCGATCGAGTTTGATCAATGCCACAACCTTGGAATGTTGGGCCTGGATGTCGGTTTTGGATTTTTTCAGTACTTCATTGCTGGCTTTGAGGACTTCGTCGTGGTCTTCGATTGTGGAGCTTTGCAGCAGAGCGCGCAGGGACTGGACTGTGGCGGCCATTTTGATCTCTTCGTCCTGATGGATGTAGAAAGAATTCGGAGAATTTGTGTCGATCGCGGGGTCGCTATCACGATCGGTGAACGGTGGTAGGATTGCGGTCGATTTATTCCATTGTTGTCCCTCTAATTATTGTTGAGATAAGCTGTATCTCAGATTTTGCAATTAATGATTGGAATTGGAGAATCTAAGCAAGCAGTGCAACAAGGCGTCGTTTCGTTCCAAGCGGTCTTGCTTGTGCGGAATCATGTCGGGAGTCCTGCACCAATGGTCTGTGTCCCATTCCGTAGGTATAATATCTGCCTTGGTGCCTTGAGCCTTGACGCCTTACCAGTATTCAGGCCTTTACAATTTTCTTACCGACTTATGTTATTTACAGGACTCATGTCTTGGTCAGTTCGGAACAATCATTATCATTTCGATATCCTCCAATCTAACACTTCCAAATGACGCCAGGACATACAAACGGCCCGGTCCCGGCCCGATTCAGGTCATAATGAGCAGTGGATCTACCCATATACTCACTCCCATTGGCCCCAAGCAGACAAACATGGCCGATTCATGAAGAACGCAACCGAAGGGCAATGCCGTGATAGGCAATCGTTGGATAGGCCATCCTACTCTTCTATCATAATTTGTTATGGTAGCGGGGCTCAGGGTATGGGCGATGGATACTGCTACGTAAAGAGGGAGGTATAAAACCCTTCCGATGGATCTCTATCCCGGTTTCGATTTTTCTTATTGCATCGAGTTATTGTCGTGATTGCAAACAGTCATCATACCATACATTCATCATGTCGACTGCTGAGGGTTGCTGTACTCGTACCCCTATCGGGACGAACCAAAAGGTCTCCGTTGTCAAGATTGCCAACCTTGATACCTGTAAGTAGTTCCGCTGTTGTGGCTTCAGCCGGATGAGATCCGAATACTTACCCAGAAGAAAATCAAGACGTTGCCGGCAACACATTCTCCAAAACCGGCATCGTCGTCATCTACGACATCTTCGGCTTCTACCCCCAAACCCTTCAGGGAGCAGACCTGCTCGCAGCACAAACCGGTGCAGTGACGTTTGTTCCGGACGTGTTGGAGAATGAATATGCTCTCCATGCATGGTTCCCACCTGATAATGAGGAGAAGAGGACCGCTCTCCAGACTTTTTTTAAGGAGAGCGCTTCGCCGCCGTTGATTTTGCCCAAGGTGAATGCTTGGTTGGCGGAGGCGAAGGGGAAGTATCCCAGTGTCGAGAAATGGGGAATTTTGGGGTTGTGCTGGGGTGGGAAGGTAAGGTACATAATATGATATTGAAAAGGAGCAATCAATGCTAACGTTATGAAATAGATTGCCGTCCTCAGTTCTGCGGAAGCAACTGAGTTCGCTGTCTCCGGCCAAGTTCATCCTGGGTGAGTTATTGCACATCAAATATCAAAGGAAGCTGTGTCTAACGGGCCCCAAGATTGTACGACGGAGCAGATGCCAAAAACGCAGTCATTCCTCACGTCGTCCTCGCCTCCAAGGAGGAGTCTACAGACGTGAACGCCGAGTACAAGGCTGTCTTTGACAAGAGTACTCTCGGCTCTTATATCGATATTTATCCTACCATGCATCACGGCTGGATGGGTGCGCGGGCTAATCTTGATGATGCTGAAAATAAGAAGGAGTATGACCGGGGGTGAGTATCGTCTGTGCGGATGGAATGTTGAAGATATTACTGACATGATTACAGATACAAGGAAATTGGCGATTTTTTCTCCAAGTATTTGTAGATATTACGTCAATCATCTGTTGAGACTCAGTAAGCCGTTTAGACGGCCGCGCCATAGAAAATGAAAACATTTCGCTGGACAATGCTTTTGGTATTTCTCCATTGCAGTCCTTGCTACGAGAAGAGTTTCTTTTTTCATCGATGGTATTGGTCCTGGAATTTTTTACATGGATCCGGGGCATGTCTGGTATGACCATGTGATCTGATAAGCCCTACCGCCAGGCAGCAATCCATACCTCACTTCGACATATCACAATGACATATTTCACAATCATTATATGTATTTTTTCAGACTCTCGAAGAATTTTTCCCCAGATCAATTTCATTACATCGCATGACCATCTCTCTTCGCCACAAAATGGGCATATGTGTCATATGTCAGAATTTCTTCTACTCGGGCGATTGGCCAGAAAACAAAATATTCCTAGAGGATTCCAAATGGAAACGTCAACTCGTACAAGTCAGGCAACCTGCGAAGACAAATCATTCTGGACACAAGAGAGCTCGAAGGGAAGTACTTCAAGAATAAGCACGATATACGACACTGGTGTGCGCTGTTTCGTGTTAGTAAGTTACTTCCTTCTTTCTCTATTTCTTCTTCTTGCCCTCACCTGCAAGATGATCGTAGCATTGATCTTGGTCTAAATTATCGCCTAGTCTGGTATGATGAAGTAGAGGGAAGATTTCGACTTTCCGGAATAGGACAATACAATATGAATTCAACATATGGTCGCCTGAACACAACTGCAAAGGAGTATGAACAAGCTCTCATTGGGAGAGTAAAAGAAAGCGGCAACTCAGAAAAAATGAAAAAAGCGAACACGGGAATAATCACCAAATACTACACCAGCCAGCAACTTTCTTGGTGGAGTTATATTAATGAACACGGCTTGCCGAATGAACATAATGCAAAAATTGTATCCGCTGACTGGAGCAGCTCACCTCTTGCAATGCATATGAGCTGCTGGAAGTTGGCTCAATGGGTTTTAGGTCCGTCATTACTAGATTACGACAATAATTTGGAGTTGTTCGCGGGTATTGTGTTGGATTTCGGTATTCGCCAATCGCGGATATGGTATGAAAAGAAGGCTCTAATCGATCTTGACTTATCAGTGGATCCGAATAGAATGCCTGAAATTCAGCAACTTATTGTGCGCAGCAAGGAGGAAAAAAAGAAGAAGAAGCAAAGGCGTCCAAAGGGGGATCCCCAAAGTTATTGGATATCTCGTTTGCCGATCGAGGTTCTGGAAATGACTTTGGACCACCTGACGGTTCTCGAAATGGTAAAATTGGAAAAAAAAAATATTATCGATTGTCATCGTCGGAGAAATGTACTGGCGTTACCGCGCTTCCTGGGATCTTGTAGAGGCGGATGAACTTGCCGACGAGGAAGATCAAATTAACTGGCGATATCTGTGCATGAAATTAGACAAGATGATCAGACGAGATAAGGCTTTTCAGAACCAGAATCATGTTATTAGAGTTCTACAGGACCATATTGAGCCGGAGTTTTTGAGAAGATTGGACGAAGGAGATCATCTTTCATTGAAGCAGATTATTGTTGAGTATCAACAGAAAAAGGCGAAGATAACGGGTTGATACGTTGAGACGGGTGGCATCAGAAAGTGTGAAGTAGCGAACAGATGCTGTGTAATACTAGAGATGGTCTTAGATTTGAAGAAACGTTGAATTGATTACACTTACTAATGCGGAATTGAATACCATGTGGTCGACATCTCTCATCGGGGTGCATCTTATCCTTAGATACAAGCAAATATCACCTACATTACTGCTACCAAGGTAGACAAAAATGACCCTTCATATGTATCTATCTTCAGCTTAGTCACTGATCCCCCCTTCTGCTGTTTTTCCTGCCTAAAAAATCGTTATTAAAAGACAATATACCAATCAAACTGCTTCTAGACCCAATCGCGGACTTAGCCCCAGCCTAGTGCATGGAGTAATTTAAGCTTATACTACGCTGCTATCTTGTGGCTGACACAGCCCTTTCCTTAATTGGCAGGTGAAGTGTTTCGTTTCTGGCCAGTACTATGCAACTAACTTAGATAGAGTTACCATCACAAAAGTCGGTCTAGATACGTACTTCGCATCGTTAAAACGCTTGATTGCGGGGAATTTAGGATCAATCCAAACTACACATCCAGTAAATGCTCCGTCCCACCATCCATCACCGATAGCGCTAGGTAAATGGTGTCTGGTGGCTTGAGAAATCGTGCCTTTATACTTGAAGAATGTAGTATCTAGCTCAATAGTACCTGCTAAGCTTTATCAGTCTCAATATAGTAGAATTAGAGTGTTTTAATCGACACCGATGGTCAATATTCAAATGTCGAATCAGGGAGCTCCGTTAATGATAAGATCTCTACTACGTAAGCTATATAACCTTGGGCAACTGCCCAGATCGACATGTTTCTCATCTGATCAAGCACTGTTCCTAATTACCTTATCAGGAAATCGGCACCATGCGTTTCGTCTCCGGTCCTTCCGTGGCTACAGCCATGCTCCTCCTCTCTTTCGGAGCAGATGCAACACCCATCAAATCAAACAAATCTCTCCGAACCAGAAGAAGCCTCAACTCCACTACCTGGAAGCCTGCCGCTTTTGCTGAATCAAGTACCCTCTCCAAATCGACCAACTATGTTGCATTGAAAAAAGTAGCCGGCGGAAGCGCCAGACACAACGCCGCTCACCTCAAGGGCTTGACTACCCCTGCAACCAATGCCTCTACGGAATTGATTTCTCTTCTTGAGGGCGAGGAGTTTGCGACTGAGATTACGATTGGTACGCAGACCTTTGAGGTCATTCTCGACACGGGTTCGAGTGATACCTGGGTCATCGAATCCGGGTTTGAATGTGTAGATGTGGGAACCAAGAAGAAGGAGTCTGAATCGTACTGCGATTTTGGAACTCCATACACTGTCGAAAAGACCTTTACGACGATCAAGAATGAAGATTTTAATATTGGATATGGTGATGGGGAGTTCTTGGAGGGTATAATGGGTACTGAGACGGTCACGTTGGCTGGTATTACTGTTGAGAAGCAGACTATTGCGCTTGCTAACTATGCCGGATGGTATGGTGATGGTACTACTTCGGGACTCACTGGTTTTGCTTATCCTGCTCTGTAAGTTCCTCCCTCTTCTATTTACTTAGCCCTAAGAACTTGACCCTTATAACTCTAACTAACATTGAATGTCAGAACGAGCGCATACTCTTCAAACGGCACGCAAAAGGTCTACAACCCTCTCTTCACAACCATGTACGAGGATGGGCTGGTCGACTCTTACTTCAGTCTTGCCATCCTTCGTGATGTTTCCGGGCCCTCTGGATATCTCACCCTGGGAGGTCTGCCACCCATCGACTTTGACGAGACCTTTGCCACTACCCCAATCCTTGTCACCTCAATCTCAGGATATCCCAAGGGCTACGACTTTTACACCATTGAAGTTGACAGTATTAACTTGAATGGGAAGGCCCTTTCCGGTGGATCAGGTGCTAAGTACATTGTATGTTTGACCTGCCATAAAAGATGATTGTGATAAATGGCTAATGTTGATACAGGTCGATTCCGGCACAACACTAAACTACTATCCCACCAGCATGGCCAATGCAGTCAACGCCGCTTTCTCTCCTCCAGCTACCTACAACGATACCCAGGGTGCCTACCTTGTTGATTGCAACGCTACAGCTCCCGCGCATACCATCACCATTGGCAGCACAGAATTCACTATCAACCCCTTGGATATGATCCTATATGTGGGCGATAATCTGTGCATTTCCGGTATTGATGATGGTGGTGATGATGCTTCCCAGGATTTGTATATTTTGGGGGATACCTTCCAGAAGAATGTTGTCAGTGTTTTTGATGTTGGTGCAGCGGAGATGAAGTTTGCCCCGAATGTGAACTATACGTCCAACGATACTTATTAGATAGCCTGGATATGATGATTCCTGTCCGTATCTTTGGAGATGTGCTCAATTTTATGAAGATCACTCGATGTGTACATAAAACGAATGTGAAATGACTTTATCAGACAACCCCAGACCATGCATAGTCCGTTTATTTTGGCGCTCTCGCATCAAATGCATTATCATTGCTTCTGTTGAATAAGATTCCGAGCACGGGACTTGATGAACCGAGAAGCATCAATAACTACCAGATCAAGATTCGGCAACTGGGACAATATCAAACCTGAAGCAGCCGATGACGACGAAGGTTACTTGCCGGTATCGCCTTCGTCTCACACATACTATTGATAGTTAGGTATGTGAGATTCTTCTGATCAGTATATCTACTTCCTCTCCTGTATATCAAATTTCAACGCTGGTGCTTGGTCAGAATCTAAAACTCCGAATGTTGTGCTTGCTGGAAAAACTGGTTTTTATCAATAGTCGTCAACGAATGTTGATCAAACAGCTTGTGTGATAATGCCGTAAGTCGCACAGTATATTGTGTACTCGGTTGGGCTTGTTCATACCAATGAGTCAGTCATCACGCGCAGACTATCATCTAGGAGGACAAATTTGTCCATCCCCGGGTCCTAGGTAGTGAGTAAAATTCCCGGGTGATGTACGTAGTATACAGCCCGCGGGAAGAGTAAGCAGGCCCTTGCCAGGGACGAGCAGTGTGGAACGGATCAACCTGTGTACGCACTCCTGTACGCTCGGGACGAATGATGGACTGTCATAAGTTGCGATCCACATGTATTTCCCACAGTGTACGTAGATCGCTCTCCACTAGGGTCCGGCCTGTGCTCACGCCAGCTGTCCTCATTTTCCGGCGGCAGTGACGGAGAGGACAACAGACTGAGATATCGAGGTGAACAATAGACAAACAAGTATATGTATGTCAGGAAGAACTCTGAAGTACAGAGTAAAGAATTATTGACAGGATTGTATAATGTAGAGAGAGTCTCGACTCAGAATTGCAGAGTGGAGTCACCGTTAGGGGCAGCACGTGATTGGCCACTGCCGGACATCGTGGCCGCAATCAGCCACCTTCCCCTTCCTGTCAGACTCCATCTTTTTTGTCTGAGACACTCCACGATCTCCTGAACTTCCTTCTCTTCTTCGTCCAGGATCACCTCGTTACTACCTACACGCTTCTGCATCGAGAAAACAACCACTCCGAACAGTATTGTCGCTCGCTGGATGTGTTTCTCCTAAGCGGCCCTGTGCTCCGCCCACACTCGTTTTCATTCGCCGCGTCTCAGGGGCAGAATCCAGGCTGTGCTCAAAAACTCGACACCGGATTACAAACTATCTTTCGACTTCAATAGACACGATTTGAAGACGAATTGATTAACACCTCGTGAGGAACCTATCTATCTTCCAACCATCGAGTCGACATAAATCCACGAACTGGCGACAGGACGAAAATCGGACATCATGTCCATCGCAAAGGACGCCCTCTTCGTGGGCCCCGCCACGCGACAGAGGAAAAGAGTGCGATTAATACTAGTTGCGACTATAGTGGTTGCATTTTTCTTCTTCTCTTATAACTTCTCCAGAAACCGAGTACTCTACTCTTCGATCTCGAGCTACGATCATGAACATACCGGATCGGCCGCCACACGCCCCTCGTCGTTCACAACCGGAGCGGGAACATGCAATGTCGATACCGGCGTCGTGGAGAGATATGGATTGACTGGAGACGTTAAATACACCCGGCGTGAAATCTACGTTGTTCTTACCGATAAGGAGGAGATTCCGATCACGACTCAAATGGACATGAACCTTTTCGACGTAGCGCCTACGACTTTGTCGTCGGATGTCCAGACTACTGTCAACTGCTCGGATCCAATCACCGTCAGAGTTCCGCCTTCACTACCATTCAGAGATGCCTCGCATATCGATTTTGCGATTTCCACGAATATGGAGCGATTGATGGACTCGATGGATGCATTTTCGGTCTGGGCTGGATATACAAATACCCGATTCTTGGTCTTTATTGAGCCTGGAGCAGATCAGAGAAAAGCGCAGCGCAAAGCCAAAAGTCTTGGTTTGAACATTGAGCTTTTTGAGTCTGATGTCGATTACGAGAATCGGTATTCCTTGTTGGTGAAGCTCTTGGCCGACAATGCTCGTCCTGAGACGAAATGGTTTTGTATCATGGATGATGACACATTCTTCTTGTCCATGTCTCGACTTTTGCAGATGCTGGACAAATACGATGTCTCAAAGCCCCATTATATTGGCACCGTGACCGAGAGTGATAGTCAACTATCGATGTTTGGTATTTTCGCTTATGGAGGAGCCGGAATGTTCTTCTCTCGTCCTCTCATGGACGAACTCGGTCGTATCTGGGATGAATGCGATGCCGGCACAGACCACGGAGATGGAAAGATCGCTCACTGTGTCTATCAGTACACCCGCACAAAGCTTGAAATGGAGACTGGTCTCAACCAGCTGGATTTGATGACCGACGCCTCCGGATGGTTCGAGGCTGCGCGCTCTGTTCCAGTGTCTCTCCATCACTGGAAGTCCTGGTTCGAGGCTGATGTCGTGAAAATGACCGCTGTCCGCGATGTCTGCGGCACCAACTGTATACTTCGCCAATGGAGATTCGCCGACGGATGGCTTCTGACCAACGGATACTCGGTCATTCATCACGGTGCAGGCATCACTGACGACTATGGCGCATTCGCTATGGAAAAGACATGGGATGACCTCAACGGTTCGACTGATGAGTCTTTCGTGCGTACGTTGGGTCCTCTGCGATCAAAGGAAGAAGATAAGATTTCGCTCCGGCTTGAGGATGTAATTGTCGAAGGAGGCCAGGTTCGACAATTCTATATTCGCCGTGTTGAGGGAGGCGACGAAGTGTTGGAACTTGTTTGGCGGGTGGGCCAATGAGCCTTGTCCTTCATCTTCCTACCCAATTTGCTATACTATCATATCGCCGCATTATAATAACCATCATTATCATTACGACCATTTATTATAGACCGAATACCGTGGATCGGGTTTCCACGCCCTTCTACGTTTGCCATTATTTCACCATTACTCAATTGCGGATTACGATAGCTTGACTATTGAAATCTTAAACAAGACGATTGACTCTAATCCACTACAACAAGCATCTCGATACGTTTTATTCACAATATTTGCTTTTACACTGATTTGGACCAGTTGAGTTCTGGCTTGCTTTTCATCGGGGATTGGAGTGTAATTTGAGTTCAGTTCTATTGTTTTGTATATATTTTCTTTCCGTGTGTTGGGTGTTGGAGCTCGAGTGAGCTACAGGATAGTGTTGTTGGTTTTGATATAAAATTCAATAGGAGTTCTTTTTCCCAACACATTAACACTTGTCGGACTCCATCACCTCCCAGGTGACCGTGGATAAATGCAGGCGCAGCCTTACAACAAACGCAAGAAAGTCCTCAACCCCGCAATTGATGGACAAGAAGCCATCTGATATACGCTATCTATGCATTTCATATGTATATGGATTAATATCCACAGAAAAACACACTCACCATCAGCAAACAAATCCTTTCCTCTGCAAGTCTTCTTCTCGAGGTTTTTGAAAAGGCATATCAGCCGTACAAATATTCAAACATCCACCACCCTCCCAATCCGTACTCGTACACTGATCCCTAAAATAACCCACATTCTCAACCGTCGTCCCATTCTCATCCGTCGTTTACCAAACATTCTGACACGGTCCATTCTCAGGACACGTATCCGCCGTAAACCCATTATTGCGACTCCCACCAGGCGGCCTTGAGCGGTTTGTACCACAGCATATACTCGATGTGCCGCTGTAGGCGACGCATGGTTGGTATGATATATCGGACTCGCTATAGCCGTTTGGATAGTAGCATACCGTTAGTGAGGGTTGTGGAAGAATCGATATAAAAGAAAGAAAGAAGAGAAATGACATGGTTCGACGACCTCATTTTTGAGGATTTCTCTCTTATCAAGCACTTGATCTTGAATGCATTATCCAATGAATCAGGGCAGAAAAAAGTTGACTAGGGAGTATGCAGTAGTTAGAAGGAAGGAAAAACAAGAAGATAGAGAATCAAGCAAGAGTGTACCGAATACTAACAATAAACCCGTCGTAGTCCCTGAATCGTGAAGCAGCCAATGATCCGCTTGATTGACATGCTCAAAGTTGTTGTGAGATGATTGGAGCGAGCGTTGAGGAACGAACTTTTGTCCGTTTACAACTTGCCGTTTTAGGAAAATGGGCGGAGAGTTAGGGTTTGGGCATTGGACAACGGTTGAAGCTTGTCGCTTTGTTATCTAGTTAACTATGTATGATCATGAGGCTGCATTGGATGACAAGACTATTCATAATGACTAGTTATTTCAATGTTTACATTAACGAACTTAACTAAGTCACTTTTCAAGGTACGTTTTATTATAGTATTAGATCAAGCATGACCCTGGGATATCAACTGATGTATGAGGCAAGTATATACTTCGGTACCTTATTAGTATCTTAAAATGATAAAACTACAACCTAGGTAGGCCATTTACAATTTTCGAAACATCCCGCTTGGAGTTCATATCCTCTACATAATTGAAGAATGGTTAGCTAGAAATGTTAAAACGAATCGATTTCTTCTCTGAATTTTGTCTCCTTGCTAGTTGTCTGTATAATCATCCACACTTTCTGGGATTACCTAGGTGAATACCTAATGTACAGTACAATCCTGTCAACTTCAGGGCCAGACCTGAAATTTCCACCGAGGGGGTATAAGAATAGAAGCGATCATAATCTATGCTTCAATAAACCCATCAGGCATCTTGCAATATCCTTCCAGCTCATAGTCCATGAGAAATAAAATGAAGACGCAGCAAATGTTGCTTCAAGATAGAAGACACAGTCGATGATTCTTATATATACAGCAACTTAAGCACTCCATCTAATGCCAACAGCAACAAAGTACCGCATAAGCCCCTTGCTCCCGTAGCTACAACAATCAAGGGATCAACAGATAGTATATACTCAGGTATCAAGCTTCACAAGCTGTTAGTAAATATAGTGTCACCAAAAGAAAGAAGTAATAAGCCCAAGAAAGTCAAAATAAATATGAGCATTCCTGTAGCGATGGGCATCTGTGCTCGTGGTACTGAATTTTATTCTACAATAAACTATTATGTATTATGTCAGTCACCAAATTATTTTAATTACTTCTTTAAGACTTAACATCCTATTTAAAGGTAAAAGGAGCAATACCATCTACTATATAGAGCCATAGTCAACACCCATCAGGATCTGATATCCGATACGTTTTCCTCCTGATGTGGTAGGAAAATACGTTGATATAATTGCGTTCAAGATGGCAACCAATATAGTTCCAAAGATACTGAATGGGAAGTAGTATCCAATTCTCGACACTGTATTACACGTCAATTCATCTTTAGCCTTGAAAGTTCTAAGAGATATATACCTAGTCGTCCACACATAATACCCATAATCAGCTGTGAAATAATATTCGGAAGGAGCTGGACACCACTTATCAACGGAGACGAGCCGCGCACTGCACAGACCAGGGAGCCCAATTCAAAGACAAGAACGAAGGAGAGAAAGGTTGCCTAATATACTGGTTAACAAATTTTCCGGACAAGAACATCATGATATTGATCAGTCCAACTACTAAAACTTGCCTTCGTGTGAAAATGTGCAAATATCTTCCCGGTCAGCGGCTGGAGAGAAGCACTATAATTACACATTACCATAATTAAGATAATCCTAAATGTGGCTTCTAGCACCTGCTTGTAAAACTCACTTTGCTAGCTGGTATGCGCTCCGTACCAACATATGTCAGGCAACGAATTGAACTCATCTGTGATATGGGGTACGGCCTAGAAAGCACGACCCCTTAGTTCACGTCTTTCCAGTTTTAAGGGAAAAAAGAAATCAGTGCCCAACTTACTGAATGGTGACTTACAGTAGCCAATATCGACGTATCTAGCAATAGTAGGAAATCCACTAAGGCCAAGGCAAACGTAATCCGAAAGAAGGGAAAGCCTGTGACCCATTGTGGTGTACCACTACCAACCGACTGTGTAGCCAATTTGGGCACAGTGCTTTTCCCTTGCTCTGGATCTTCTACTCCTTGTGAGAAATTTATTGTCGCTGTAGACTCCTTTTCAAGGTTGGCCTCATTTGATGTTTATGCGGGCTATAGTTTGTCGAATAGTTCGCTACATTGAACAAATATGTATCAAAATCAGGTTGTGATATCTAGGTGTATATATATCTGAACATAAGACTCCAATGAATTCGCAAGCACTCGCTGATCAGACAAAGAGGAGTCTGTCATTCTGGGAACCAACTCTTTGTTAGAGCAACTTCTCCGAAACCCTAAACCGGAATTCAGGATCTCAGAGCGATAGACATTCGTGATATCCCTATGTGAGTATGAAAGCAAGAACAGATAGAATTACTGACTACGATCGGACTTTGAATATACTTCATAAGAAGCTAACTTACATTGATTCAACTCAGTATCAGTAAGAATTACAGAAAGGGAGATTCATAGGTGCAGCGCAGATGACAGAATTCGGATGTCCAAATACCGTTCGACATCCTTATCTGAATTCATGCTGGAATATAAGTGGTCCTTTTATACTAAAAAGTAAGCGCATCTTTTTAGTCAGTGGAATCCATCCCTTCATCCTCAACCTGATTGCCTTCGATCGCTCATTCGTAGCGACATGAGCTTCCAGAAACTTCGCTTTACCATATACTAAAAAGGTTTCGTTTTTCAAATATTACCAACCTATCAACTTTCGTCTAAGAAACTAGCGATAAAGAGGTATGACTGGCGCCATTGAACAGATCATTGCCTCGAGTCCATCGTGGTAGAGAGAAGCCACAACTATCATTGAATCTATGCTGTGGTCACTCGTCTTTCTCTACGTATGGGGGTACCATCTAGATGGATACAATTCACCGAGCATATCTCCGTTTGAGGCGCAAATGCGCCGTCGCACATGGGCCGTTATATGGAACGTCGATTACTCGGTTTCAGCTCAGTTTGATCTGCCTAGAATAATACACGCATCTAAATATGATACCACCAAAACTCGAAACTTGGTAGACACGAACTTCAATATCAACATAAAGGAGCTACCCGCTGCGCGACCTGATACTGAACAAACCATGATTTAATATTTATGAAGAATCGTCTGATCGCAATAGTTACAGAAATACCAGTTTTGAAGGTCACTTCCCCTTCTTGCTATATAGAGATAGTGAAATTGGATTGTTGCCTGAATGAAACATACAACGCCATTCTATTAGGTCTAAAGGTGTAGTCAGTCAATCCGTCAGTTGGTAGTTGCCCCAAGGAGATAATTTGGTGCATATCGCTGGCATTATCAGTGCAGAAGTCGTTGTGTATGCTTCATCGCAAGTATCTCCACATGGCGAAATCAGATAAAATCGAGCCCTGTAGCTGTCTGGACTCAGATTCAACAATCCCGTATGGCCTGTCGAAATTCCGAATCATTAATCACTCCTTTTTCAACAAATCCAACCAGGCGGCTGTCTACATCAATGGAAATTCTTTTCACTTATCAACCAGGACTTTTGATTTGCTACGTCTATTTTCTGTTCTGATATCGAAAAGCCAATGACAGTCAAGAAGTTGAATCAACTAATGTCGTGTCCTTCGTAGGGGCTTATCAATACATGGGAAAGTACGCAGAGCATAGACGAATTACTTGGCTTTTCGCAGCAAAATTGGTCGGACAAAATTGAATCTGATATCTGGATGTTATCTAAGCATTGACTTAAGAGCAATCGACTTACCGGCCAATCTAGGGATACACCCCATGCCGCGTAACTGGAAAGTTTCGGACAGATATCTATTCCGGGAAATCATTCTTTGATAGAGTTGAGCTCCGCTGTTCTCGCATCTTTCAAAGCCCGTGAATCATTATCCAACGTGTCAATTCTGCACCGCAACTTCCGTCACGACCTAAAAAATACGGTAGCCGTGTGCCAGGATCGCATCCAGCAAATCTTTCGAAAAAAACATAGCGGTGGTTGATTGCAAAACGCCGTCAGACATGTTGACTCTGGATGATCGTCGAAAGCGCCGTTCGGCAATCTTGATGGGGTGGCTGGTAGGTTGAGTGCAGTTGGACAGATGGGAATAGCAACACAGCCACGGCTGGTTTCAGAGGAGGCTTTCACGAACCATATGCCGAAAATACTCTTTGGTGGATCCAAAATCATCCTTCAAACTCTATACAAGGCTTCAATGTGCACTGGGGAATCGTAAAATACGACGCAAGACGAATTAGATGGCCAAAACGTGTAGCATTACACCAGCATGCGTTATTGAGGTTTCCGATAAATAACCCCCTTCGATACATCCAAGAACTTAGAATTTCGACCCCTCTTTCTCAATACTCGTAGATAAGGAATTTCCTGTTCTTCAAACTTTCATGCCTCTAGTTTCTTCTGGAAGTAGATTAACTTCCATAGCAGCAACGCCCTTTCCAGCATACACACATCACCGCTACTTAGTCAAACTTTAAAAGTCCCGAGGCATCATATCAATTGTTCCAGAATCTTTTCGCATTTGATAGAGTTTGTCAAGTTATAGAAACGGCCTCTGTGCTTCGAATTTGTTATGGAATAGCCAACCAGTCTGTGGGTAACAACATGGTATGTGCCTGCCTGAGGAGCTTCGATTCAGGTATTACGTACTACGTAGAACTCAACATTTGAAGGATGGAGAATGGAGCCTTCTCCGCAACTTGATAAGTACGCACAGTCATCGTTTACTCATCGGAGTGGCCATTATGGTCCACTCCACTGGCCTCCTATTGAAGCGGAGTACGCTGTTGATCCCGTCGAACCCGTCCCCATACGTACTGACTCGTTAGGCGTGCCCGTATCCAGCTCACCGAGTTTAATTGCAATGATATAATCGGTAGTTGTCAAACACGAGTTCAGCTACCGGCAGCACGTCAGGGATCGGTACTCACCGGATTGCATTTGGATCAAGGCCCACAGGTTGACAACATCTGTCAAGCAGTGACGAACAATCTTGACTCTTGAAACAAGATGTGTTAACTCAACTTGGTTACTGGGGCTTTGACTATTACCATTAGTGTCAAAGTATCCACTCAGTCCGTAGACTAGCGAGTAAGTGGTTAGGTAGTGACCAGCCGTCTAACGTTTGAAGTATCTGGTATGAGGAGATTCGAGTGCACCTGTAACTACGCAATTTACGAAGGTTTGAAAAGCGTCAAAATCGTACTAGCTTCCATTGGCTCCGAGTTCAAAAATAAATGCAACCTTGGACAACAAATCACCAACCCCGCCATCGGCAGATGTTGCCGATTTTTGTTGATGTGGCCTGTGGGAGGGCACCGGTTGAAGAATCCTCTTCATCCTTGATTCCTTCCTACAAACTTCGGTCCGTTGTACGGAGTATTTGAACTTTGTATTCGTTGAACTATTCACTACCGGGCTGTGTCAACATTGTTCTGGAATATTCTTGTTGGGATCTGGCTTTGGATTTGGCTTTTTCTTCCCCGGACTTTTCGATGGTTTCCATAAAAAACACTAAAGTAGTCAAATCATATTGTTTTTGACGAGTCTATGGAGCACAAAGTTGACTAGCTCAAGGTCCGGTAAAGTCAAGATTGCGTAACGACGTACCGTATTCTGAATTTCTGACCAGGAACATTCAGCATGCCTCCAAAATCACATGCTTATGCTGGGATGTATTTCATACTTTAACTAGATCTGTCCACCTGCATGAGCGGATATTGAGTCAATCAGATCGATCACTGTGTGCCACACACTTCACCATTAACAATCTACTCTAGCCCTAACTAGTGTACGTTAGTACACAGTCTACGCAATAGTTACAGGACTAGGCACCAACCCCTCTCCAGCATGTTCCAAGGAGATATTCGATTTAAAATTGCAAAGGGATCAAGATACGTACTTTCACGTGCAAGAACTCTGTCAAGGACGATTTTGGTGAATGCCATGCATTAGTGTGTCTTGCAGGTCTGCGCACGGTTCCCATCTTCATGGATACTTATTGCAACTATTGAGGTCTTGAATGAAGGGTTGATACATAGATTGTTGCAAGTGCGTTAATTTTCGTCGTCTTTCCCAACTGGAGATGCTTAGCTCGATTACTGATCCTGCGTTGGTTGGTTCTTTTCAAGATTCTGCCCTGCCAGTCGAATATGTAACTATATATGTCCGAGTAAACCCTAGGCAATAATTCAACGGATTACAGAGGACCGAGAATAATCTTGCATTATCAGTCATGATATGACTCTTTATTCTAACCAAAAATCGCTCATGATGGTTTTCGTGGTTACCTCCAAATATCACAAGTTTTCGTATTAATGCTTGTAATATATTTCAAAATGGGTACATCCACCGAAGTATACCAGATTGCCGACGCCCTGGATTTTTGCCGAGCGGCGGGTGTTCAAATATCTAGGCAATACGTAGTTTTACAATCGACCTAAATGATCATAATTACCGAGTACTACGGTTTTTTAGTTGTTTCAGGGAATAAAAATAGACAGTCGTAGAAGGACTCGAGTTGTAAAGCGATTCAGGTGCGCTCTTTCGAGACAGAGGCTGAACTCGTCGTCATCATGCACCTCAATGTCAAGGCGCTGGAAAATAATGAATGGATATACGTATTCGTCCAAGTCTCTGCCAGCTTTCCTGAAATGGCCTGCAGTTGCATCAATCACGATAATGAACTAAACGTCCGTGAGCATGGGTGTTGTGAATACGTACCTCGTACGTGTGTATGGGCCTCAATATGACTCGGGTTCTCCGATCAAAGGTTTTTCGGCATTGTCTACTGCCGTGTTATACGTATCGTACCCCATATTACGCTGTCCATCTGCCGGTCAGGCCACCGGCCATGTTAGCGGCGGTGGTTCCTGCAGATGCCCTTCTCGCTCGTTGGCTGTCAGGATATTAATTGAACTGCTAGCACGGGAAGATCATAAGTTATACTTCTACTGTCATGAATAAATCGCTCCGGCCATGGCGGGATCAGTACTGCCGGTGTCGAAACAAGTGACATGACCCGAGAAGGTTGGAAGGAAAGGGCTGAACATTCACCAGTGTGAATCCGAATTCCGATTTTCGGTCGTATGGTATTTAATGTATCGTATGGAGTTAGAGTTATTAAATGATGACCCCTCCTCAATGCGCGGGGAAGTGACTACATTCAGAAATCCAGTGAAAAATCAAGAATCAAGATGGATGGCTCATCGAGGGCTTAATGCAAGGTGCATAATCACGGTCGTCAGTAGAATACAACATTTCAGAACTCGAAATCGATCGCAATCATGCATCAATCCTACCCAAGAACTGTCCCAACGCAGGGTCAATTATGTAGGTACTCGAATATCTTCCACAACAATCAAAGCGTCTCGTTTCAGGATTAGTAAAATAGTTACAGTTCATCCATACTTTATCTACACGGATTGGTACTAGTCCGTACGCTGTATTCTCTTTCAACCTATGAGGAACCCGGTAAGCTCTGCGACAAAGACCCGTCCCAATTCCGTCGATTTAATTAGTCCGTTGGTCTGTATGTACTACGTATGTTGGTGACAATAGATTACAGTTTTTGCGGAGTAGTCAATCTTTTTAACGCTCGGTCTTGCGAGCCATACATATCAACCCCTGCCTTTATTGGCACATGTACTTAGGGCTTTGATTTGCCTGATTGAAAACACAACGAGTCCAAAGGGTATTGATTCAGGTACACCGAGAACCCAAATGGGTGTAGAATGATCCACCCCCGGGCTACAATTAGCGTGAGAAGTTAGTCTGTATCTTTAGACCCCTTAGGGAGTACTCTTTGCTACGTACGTACTGGCAAGGCTCCGACTTGATTCCGTTTAGTCCTTCACCGTCAGTCAGACTAAGCCATTCAATCTTGAACTTTTCAAGCAAAACCTGCCCGATAAAAACGTTGTCGGCTTAGTTAAGTGGCTCCTGAAAGATATTCTAGCTTATGCGGACATTTGCGGAGGCTTTCTTACTAGGCGTAAGTTTTTCCCCGGTCTTTTTCCCCAGTCAGCCCATTTGTCAATACCTTGCGAGAGACGACTAGGGATGGTCAAAATCAAGGTCAACGTCACCGTCCATAGTAGTTGAAATTTCCTAAAAGGTGCTTAGTCGATTTGACCGATCGTGTGTGTATCGTATAGTTACAGAAGTATCCACTTGTAAGAAGTTAAATAAAAGACGTCGAAAATCCAGTTCATCTCAGCTCATCTATTCAATCTAACGATCGTACAGTACCTAATATAATTGAACACCAAGTACAGCTAGCAGTACGATGTGAAACGCACAAAAAAACAATTCCTTCGAGATCTGCGATAAGTGCAACTGCAAACAGCTTAACATCTTAAAAATGGCTTCCATTTTCAAGTCCGAAAATGACGCACCTTCACCCCCTCGTCCAAAGGCTTCAAAGCAGGCCTGTGACAACTGTCGACGGCGGAAGATCAAATGCAATCGTGCTCAGCCATGTGATAAGTGCCAACGTCTACTTTTGTCCTGCTCTTACTGCGATGTTCTGCAGAGAAAGGGGCCCAAGTTCCGTACCTTGTATCCCCTTGCACCTCTGCAGACATTAGTCTCGCAATATCCGACTCCTCCTCAGAGTATCACGGATCAAGCAAGTCAGTCTGAATTGATGGTTCCATGTGAGTTGGCATCCAAACACTTGCTGCTTACCTAGGCCTGAGGAGTTGCTGACCTTCAGGGGAAATTTTGATAGTGGAAGGCTGGTCCGCTCCAGTACCATGGAATATCAAATATGAAAGTTATTCTTCACCGGAATCTGTCGACTCACAATATGAGCTGCCAAACAACAGTAGTGGCTATCATCAAACTGCCCTACTGTCACAGCCACCATCTCAATCCCCATTAATGTCAAACCAATCACACTTACAACCTCAGAACCAGTCGCGGTCACAGTCCGGACGCCTGTCTGCTATGGTAATACTGGCGCATATAAATGTCTACTTAAAATACCTATATCCGATTATACCGGTGGTCAACTCGGAGCAGATTCTCAACGACAGTCAACAACCCGAACAACTCACTCCACAGCGGTATGCATTTATAACCGCCCTTTGTGCGGCAACCCATGTCCAGCTTCAATTAGACATGATTGACCCGTCCTCTTCTTCTGCATACTACGATTCTTCATTAGCTCTATCTGGAATGGAGATTCTGACAGAAGCAACCAATGCAAGAAACGAGTGCAACAATATCTGCGAACAAGTTACGCTGGAATCCCTCCTGACTTCGTTTTTCCTCTTTGCCGCTTATGGCAATTTAGATCGTCAGGATCAGGCTTGGTTTTATCTCAGTCAAGCCACGTCCATGGCCCTGACGCTTGGGCTGCATCGAGAAGCTACTTATTCCGTGTTTGGGGAAGAAGAGGCTGAAGAACGGAGAAGGGTGTTTTGGTTGTTGTTTGTGACTGAAAGGTGAGTCTTGTGGAACGGAACATTACTGTACTTACATTTCAATAACAGTCACTAACTTCCTTTGGCCATAGAGCGTACGCCCTTCAACAAGCAAAACCCATCATGCTTCGAAACTCCATTCGAAAGCCCGCCATTCTGTCTACAGAAGATCACATAATCCAATACGGATTCTACAACCTCATCAGCATATTTGAGAAGATTACAGCAGAGCTTTACGACTGGATAGCAATTGAATGTGATGAAACATTTATAGCAAGCATAACCGCCGGCCGGACCAACATGCGAGATATAAGTCGACGCCATCACTTCAGTAAGCCTATTCCTATCGGGAGCGTCGCGGAGATCCAGAATCTAGATATTTCCGGGACTCAACAGTGGCTTCAAGCTATGGCTTGGAAGCTCTCAATGAGCGATTTATCGCAGTTCAGGAGTACAGATGCTTTGCTACCGTTTCATTTTCCGGTGTTGGTTGCAAAGGCAGTAATGGATGTATTTCAGGGCTCGACAGTCTTACAATCAATAGGCGTGAGTAGCTGGTTTCCTTTCCTTTCCAACGTACGGCTCTTGCCGGACTAGGACTAATTAATATATTCGCAGGGCCATGAACGAAGATTTTCAACCATTAAGTCAGAGCCTGTAATGCAAGATTATCCCACTCACGATATCAATAACGAGGAGTTCCTTCTTGACATCATGAACATTCTCTCTCGCATCCGTCCAAACAATAATCACCAACATCAATCTCATCAATTTTTCCTCTCCCAAACTTCGCCTTCTTCAACCTCGCCTTCTAATCAATTCTTTCCGCAATGAGTTCTATTTAATCTATAAATAATAAACGATGACATGGTTTTATGCATTAATGTAAGATGGTAGGCGGACGGGATCGGAGTGCTGTCTTTTGGCGGTTGGTTGGGCTGCTTTCTGCGAATATACCATTGTTATTTTGCCCTTGTATCAAGTTTTGGAAACCTTGTACATTAATTCAAACCTGTGCAGGAGGCCGCTTATGCATGTTGTAGCATGGTGGCCCTTTTTTCAGCGTCAATTTATTACTTTTTGTTGCAAACTATGGGTTTGAGTCAATCAACCTGGGCTTAAACGAAGTACATCTCTTTAGCTCAATGGAGATTGCAACGTCTTTCCAAGATCTACCCGGGTTGGCCGAGATCCGCTTTGATTATAAGGTTCATGCGTCAATAGGCTATACGGTAGAACCTGGTCATGATAAGTTGTATATCCCTTCAAACTTACATCAAAAATAGTGAACCCGGTGCAATTCAGTAGTACCTAGGTAAAGGGTGCTCACTATTCCTATATATCTGGAAAGTTCTAAATGCATGATCAAGAACTGGGGAGACTCTCTCTTCGTTATGACCAGTTTCTACTGTACAAGGCATTCATTCATATCAAGATACGTTTTCCTATATACATTTCCTCAAATAAATCCACTAATACTTAAGTGTCAACCTACTGCCAGCTATCATTGATGCAGGCAGTGCTCACACCACAATCACTGGCCACGGTATACACGCGATTTGGATCATCCTCCCAAGTAATCGTACCACTTTGATTCTTGAAGAACTTGTACTCAAATGCAGTGCCACTGGGTAGATTCAATGTAACATACCAAAGGTTATCGGCTGAGCGATAGTCCTGCGCACTCAACAGAATTGCCTTGCCGGCAGTGGTGGACCAACTACCGAGCGCTGAGATGTTGCCTGTCAAATAGATATCTTGTCCGAGGCTGGTAGCAACGATTTCCTGGAATGTAACGGCTAGTTCAGCAGGGGCTGTGCAAGCGGGTCTAGCACTGCTTGTAGGTGCCGTAGGCCAAGCTGTGTTGGTCGCGGATGTGTAGCTGCCTGTGGCGGAGGTTGCGGAGCACGTTGTTGGTAGGGTGTTTGCGTTGTTGGAGCCCCATGATGCAGGCACCGTACCTGCGCGTCGGGCAGCTGCCGTGAGGAGAGCTGCGTATGACCATGTCAATGCAGAGGCAGATAGTGGTGCGCCGGTATCACGCTGGAATTGTTCGGCAAGCGTGCCATCTGCTGGTGTGTATTTCTCGACAATACTCATGTATCCGTCTGCGTAGGTCTGAACGGCCGAAATGAGAGCATTAAAAGTGGATGAACCAGAAGCATATGTACCTGTCGCTGCTGAAGAGTAGATGTCCTTGAAAAAACTCAAGCTCACGGAGGTGATGGTAATAGAACCGATTTTGTTCCATTGGTAAATAGCATCATACAACTGCTCTGCAGCAGCGGTAGTAGCCAAGTACCAAGGGTTCCCTGCCTGATATACATCTTCAGGGTAGCGGCCAACAGCAACCGCAGAACCAGCAGCGATGCCTGAGTTGAGCGAGTATACGCTTCGGAAGGAATCCGTAACAGCCTTGTGGTTAGCGAGTGCTTTCGCGGAGCAAGGCTGGAAAGTTGCGTCATCACAGCTGCCCGCCTCCGGATCAAAGGTTTCAATTACTCCCAGGATTGAATTGGCGTCCAAGCCTGTACGGCCGTTGTTGGCGAAATTGGCAAGAATGTATGAGCCCGTCCAGTATGACTGCAAGAAACAAAGGATTTGAGGGGCCTGGGAGACGCAGTTCGCGCAAGACTCGCCGAGTGACGTGGCGAGGGCACTACCCTCGACTAAGGCACGGTGTTGGGCTGCTGTAGTGAAAAAAGATGATCCTTGTGTCTCTTCCCAGAGGTCTATTTCGGCGTGTCAGCGCTGCACTTAAATTGGGCGGATAGTTGATGGTCCAGGAGGACTCACCAAATGTAGTCTGATTCCAGTACTGGGCAACATAGGCCAAATCATTCTGAACAATGGGCCAAATGATATCTTTTGCAGTAGATGTTTGGCCCTTATTCTGTTCCATTGCGATTAGGTCTATTTAGGGTTTGGGTTTTTTTCAACGACACTCACAATGAGATAGTTAGCATATGCAATCATTGCAGTCGCTCTCAGTGCGGGTCCATCGCGCTGCGGACGTCCCCAAGAGCCTGTAAATGCAGTTCCATTGACGTTGAACTTTGGTTCCCCAAGTCCGGTACCATCTGCAAGGCTTCCGGACGGATTCGAGATTCCTTGGATGATCGTCTCGACATTGATGTACTCTTGAATAGTTGATTCGAGGCCGGATGTGCCAGCGATGAAATTATCAATCAAAGTCTTCAGTGTCAGCGCTGAATCTCGGGTCCATGTGTAGAAATCTACACAAAATTAGAGATGTTTTCCCATGAGTGGCTGAAGGTCAAGGATGTGCTGGAGGGATATAACATACAATTCGGGTCAGCCTTGCTAGGGCTTGCAAGGACAATTCCCTCGTCCGCCCCCTCCGTGAAGGCGCCACTTGAACCGATATTGTCCAACACTCCTTGAAGTGCAATGGGAGTTTCAGTTGCCAGCCATGAGTCCAGCGATCCTGATGCACGTGGGACAAACTCCACCGCCGCTCCCTGCACCAAAGTCAGCAGGTTCAGTGCGACCAAGGCAGTCGTCACAGCCATGATTCTAGTGTGTTAAACGAAGGAAAGAAAATGGGGACAGAACCACGACAACAAAGGATTGACGATCGACAAGATTTTCAAGTGATGATTTACAATTTTACAGGGAATAATAGATGAAAGCCAAGACGCCGTATTTAAGTAGGCCTACCATTACCGGCTGGGTGCCTAGTTTATCCATGATGATCACCGGCTAGAGATGCAGAGCATCGCGTGAAATTTAATTTAATTTAGTATTCGTTGACCACTGAGGAGTCTGAGGACTCTGAGGAGTCTAAAAAAACTACTGGAAGGCGTTTGATGGCGCATGATGATGGTCGTCTGATATTGCTCGAGTGGGTATAACGTCTAAATAGCAGAATTTCAAATTTCCGAGCCCTTGCTTACTCGGGATTGATTGCATGTGGTACGGACCGGGTTAGTTTTGTTTTTCTTCCTTATTGTGTTTCTTTTCCCCGACTTTTCTCCGCGTTTTGATGACTTGTCCACTTCTTGAAGAACTTTCGAGGTTGTCATCTGAAAATGTAGTACTATGTACGTATGTACTCCGCAGCGTGAAACCATAACCCCACAATCTCGTACGATGAGCTCAGATTTGTGTGTTAGTTGGCTGGTCTAGTAGCTCGGGTGGCTTGAAAAGTCAACGAATGTCCGACTGAGGTGACATCGAGGATTCGACACGTGAAGATCGCAAGGATCCATAGGCGCGATAAACAGCCAATGAAATGGCGTTTCGACTCTTTGATGACAGTGGTTTAACTTCTGCCGAAGGCAATAATGGTTGATTGATCGATGGGTTGGCTCGGGACATACGCCATGACGGGCTCTGCTGGGCTTTTTTTATCACCTGGAAATCATTGACAGTAATTTGACTAGTTTCTCCCCTTTGACATGTGAAAAAGAGTGCTCCGTACTGGTAGAGCTATGAAAAGTTTGGCCAGTAAAAGACATACTAAGGAGTGAAAAGGATTTCAGCCAATTCAGCTTGGATACTCTAGATTGCTTGAAACTACGCACTAAACAAGCCACTCGACTACATCCCGTCTAACTTTCTCTCGGATGTAGCCGTGGACCCTGACGAGTAGCGACTCTTCAATCTTGTCGCCAACGAAGTAAGTCTTGTAAATCCTTATCCAGGATTCATGAGTCAGGTCATCAACAAGCTCACGGCACTTGCTTCAGTGCATAACTCAAGGGTCCATCGTCCAGGTTGTACGGAGTACAACCCTAACTACTTGTCGCATGAAGCGACGAGTTATCACTTCTTCGTGCTTCTCCGGAACCGCCGCCATCCATACCAGCATGTGTTCCGTTTCCAGTGTTATCCTGGTTATCCACAATAGACAAGAACAAGTTTAGATCGATTCATTGTGCTCTAAACAAGGTATGGTCAGTATAACTGGGCAAGTTAGAACTACGAAGAGAATGATTAGAATCCATTGAAAAATTGCTTTGAAATTCTGCAGATCGACCGTCGTTTCATCAATTTTTAAACAGGATTACGTGCTGCCTAACTAGTGCTACTAGGTAAAGTCAAAGTCGAGAATGTGCCCACGCTAAGATGCTTAAGCCTCCATTAAGCCATCAACTTGGTATAGCCTCATGCTATCCATCAAGTCTTGGCTATTGAATTGCCATCGAGAATTGATATGAAGATGCAAATTTGCTGCACTTGAAGCTCAATCGGTGCAGAAATGAAGTATGGCATGTTTTCCCAGTCGATTTTCACGTATCATGACGTCTTCGTGCTCCTGTAGGGTGGGTTTTCCGGAGTGTGCCCTCACACGGGAAATTGACCTATTATTCAGGTACAAACAGTCTATTATGACTGGGATCCTATAAACTGACATGCAAGATGAAGTAATATGCCGTCGAGTCCTTACTGAGATTCCTTCTATCGCTGCATAGAGTCCATGCACCAGCAGATGTCAAGGTGACTTGCCTAACCCAAGAAGTTTTCTTTAGTCTGGGGTTTGATACACACATAATAGGTAGTGCACACAAAGTGTGTGTGTTTTTAAAAGGATTTTATCTCCAAGAAAACGGATCACTAGCAAACTCGGGTTTCACCGAAGGAAAATGTTTTTTCAGATCACTCGGTAGCTGTTTCTCTGGATTGAGTCATTTAAGGGTTTCAGTTCAGGGTGGACTAAATTATCATAGTCGTGTAGTATCTTGGTGGTAAAAGTGGTGAAACGAAAGCCCTTAAAGAAGGACAAACCGTATTTGCCGAATCTGCCGATATTGATCCGTAGGGATGTACAAAAGAATCATGCAGAAGCGTAGGATTCTGTAAAACGATCGAAGATCAGATATCTTTGACCTATTCCAAATGTTAGACCGTCTACACCGTATGCGTTCCTTGCGTTGCAAGCAAGGACTCCAAGCCGTAGCGCTACCTCTTACGATCGTCACCTGCTAATCTCCGCCGCCGCTGTCAGGACGTTACACTGCCTGGGACACGTTGGCCAACCGACTAAGATGGGTTTGTGGATTCAAACCGAATATTTCGAAGACAAGGATGGTCCTTTAACGATCATCTGGAAAGAGAAAGAGACATCAATATCTATAAGACGCGGAAGTATCTTCCAGTCGTTCTTTTCCGTCTGCGGAGTATCGTATCAATACTAGATTCCTGGGAATTTGTATTGCTATGGGAAGACTTTCTTTCTTGTAAAATTATTCGCCTTTCTCTTTATTATCTATACTTCTGCATTCGTTTTAAAGAAAGTGATTGAAGATGAAGCTGTCGCTCATCGCAAGCGCTGCAGTTGCAGGTCTTCTAGCACAGGTTGCTGAAGCTGCTACTCCGGATGAATGGCGCTCACGATCCATTTACTTTATTCTCACTGATCGATTCTCTCGAACGGACAATTCGACCACTGCAGAGTGCGATTCTGCGCTAGGCGTATGTTTTGAATGTTGTGTGACTTGGAAGTCCACCTATGTAAACTAACTCTTCATAGCAATACTGTGGAGGATCATGGCAAGGAATCATCAACCAGGTACGTCGAGTACAATCGTCAAGCTCTTAAAGTATCGACAAAACTAAAACGATCTGTACAGTTGGATTATATCCAGAACATGGGATTCACGGCCATCTGGATTACTCCTGTTACTGAGCAGTTGAATCAATCTACTGCAGATGGAGAGGCTTATCACGGCTACTGGCAACAGGACATGCACGTCTGACATTTGACTGCTCTTTGAACTGGGACTGACATCGAAAACAGTTACTCCATCAATTCGAACTACGGTACCGCGGAAGACTTGAAAGCTTTGGCTACAGCTCTCCATGCTCGTGATATGTACCTCATGGTTGACGTCGTGGCAAACCACATGGTAAGTCTACCTCCAAACTTTTTGTCGGTAGTCAATCAAACTTATCTTTTGTCAAAAGGGTTACGCCGGTGCCGGTCCAAACGTAGACTACTCAGTTTTCAAACCTTTCAACAGCCAAGACTATTTCCATGCTTACTGCGAAATCACTGATTACTCCAACTTGACCATGGTTGAGGAGTGCTGGGAAGGCGACACTATTGTCTCACTTCCAGATCTCGATACCGAGAGTACTGATGTGCAGAACATGTGGTACAGCTGGATTCCGGAATTGGTCTCAAACTACTCCAGTAAGTGCTGCTCATTTCCTTGATCCTACCATCGGAAGACCCCCGATGCTAATGAATTGTAAAGTTGACGGTCTCCGTCTTGACTCCGCGCTAGAAGTGCAAAAAGACTTTTGGCCTTCCTGGGTTAGCGCAGCTGGCGTCTACTGCGTTGGCGAAGTTGACAATGGCGACGCAACCATTGCATGCCCTTACCAGAAGTACCTCGACGGAGTCCTGAACTACCCAGTATATTACCCCCTCGTTCGCGCCTTTGAAAGTACCAGCGGTAGTATCTCGGATCTATACAACATGGTCAACACCGTCAAGTCCGACTGCAATGACTCAACCTTGCTAGGCTCCTTTTCCGAGAACCACGACAACCCGCGATTCGCCAACTACACCTCGGACTTTTCGCTCGCCAAGAACGTCCTTGCTTTCACGATCTTGTCGGATGGTATCCCCATTATCTATGCGGGTCAGGAACAACATTACAGTGGTGGCAGCGTTCCTAATAACCGTGAAGCCGTTTGGTTGAGTGGGTTTGATACTTCCGCTGAGCTTTACCAATGGATTTCGAAGCTCAACAAGATCCGAAACTATGCTCTTCAATTGGACACAGGATACACTACTTACAAGGTATGCATCGTGTCTCTCTACATTGGGAGGGCCCGTGTCTAACAGCAATTTCAGTCTTCCCCAATCTACCAAGATAGCAACAACCTCGCCATCCGCAAAGGCAGCAACGATAGCCAGGTCGTCGCTGTGCTCTCAAACTCCGGTACAGACGCCAGCTCTTACAGCTTGACAATCTCCGGAACGGGCTTTACCGCCGGACAGGTCATTACCGAGTTGATCACCTGCACGAACATCACTGTTAGCGACACTGGTGATGTCTCTGTGCCAATGGCTAGTGGATTGCCCAGCGTGTTGTTCCCTGCTGCTAAATTACTTGAGAACGGACATCCTTGTTAGATAGATCAGATGCCTGAGTCGATATACATATGCTCGCCGTGCGATAGATTTCATGATTATGGATGTATATAGCACTGTTCAGGAATACGTGCGGTCTCCACACTAGACGTGCTATTGGCACTTAGGTCTATATGAGCGCTATATATTTCTTCCCGCCAGGCATACCTACTCAATCTGTTCCTTCCGAATAAAGATACAGAGTCGAAAAGTTACGGAACCTCAACTCCTAATTTCATCTACATTGAAATCGCTCACATCTTACCTGAAAGCTATTGCATAAATCCTCAGCAGGTAGATGTTGGAAAGTATTCCCCTGAATCGCAACTGCCGACATAACCCTAATAAGGACAGGGATCTGGATATCAAAGTCAAATGCTGAAAACACTCAACGTACCTAAGTACCTGGTAGACATGAAGAGAAACATATCTTTACATAGATCCATGTACGTACATCTATGAACACTCTCAGTAGCCGGCCGAAGTGAAAGATATTGCATATGCACCTTGACAGTAACTAAGATCACATCAAAGAACGAAAAATTCACATCGATATCTATGGGAATCATTGCATACATATATCATATTGCCTGTCAATCTCAATAAAATCACAAGATCGATAGGTCCGGATTAGCTATTGATGTCTCATTTTGTTTTGTTTTGTTTGTTCCTTTTCTCTGTTTCTTTGACATGAATTGTGTAACCAACTCACTTGCTCTAAATGTGTTGTGTATGTGTAACCCCCATACTAGCAGGCTTTGTCGAGGCCATAGCTCTACGGGTATACAGGGAACATCCTTGAATAAGGATATAAAGTCTGCAGTGAAATGTTTATTTTCGATATGACTTGTTTTCAAAATATTTCATAGACGCAAGATGAGCGCTTCATATACTTGTATCCAACCTTTGAAGTGGTACAATGATTCCATGCAGCTGTGAAGAAGCACTGATATACAGATATCTAAAGCTAATCCCTCAATGATATCAAAGTTGTTTCAATGGATGAAATAGCTCGCGTAATACGGGTATAGTAGTTAGAGATTTTACAGAAATACCAAGTTATCTTTGTGTGTGAATCCTTGATGCAATTGCAAACAAGACTGGTGGCGCTTCAAGATCGGCGGTTCCTAGACTTTATATACTCCGACGCATCTATTCAAGAACAATGGAACTAGGCTACTAGCTACCTAGGTAC